>JAZGUH010000340.1:0-324112 GCA_037893225.1 Hippasteria phrygiana
AAAACAGCGCAATGCATTTTTGGTACATGTATAAAAATCCGATAGACTCGGACACGTCAGAATTCTGCCAGGTTTTATGCTATACTAATTAGCACTACCCACTTTCCGTCCAGAAAATCGACCAGGAACCAGTCTACCTTTACTTCACAAATTTCTGAACTGATTGTAAAGGGGTCTCTGGCGAGTCCATGAACATTTTGAACTGGTAATAAAGGCTTATGTCAAGTAAAAAAAGGCAATTCCATTTTGTTTATACGCAGTTCAGAATAACTGATTTGCATTAAATATCTTTCTTAAATGTTCATTGCAGTATAGCAAATGCTACTCGAGCGTGCAACCCTTTAAAAACGTAATATGCTCAGCCGTGCTACGAAATTGGACGTTAATTATATCACATTATTTAACTTTTTGAGTAGGTAATTTTACGTCTGGGATGGAAAGATAAACCCATGTGACTTGTGTTCGTACGTGTTAATATATCGCTCAATTCTAATGAACAGCGAAACAAAAAAGGCCAGGAGCGAATAAAAAAATATATCTAAAAATGAAAACTCTAACAGCCATAAATAGGTCGATATAACAGCTCACGGTACGCACAAAGACACGATGGTTCGTTGTACTCTTGATATTACTGTCGAGATGGTTTATCGAGTTTATTAATTTGCCGGCTGATTGTGCAAGTTTAAGCATGAGTGACGTCATAATCTACTTCGTTACGTCGCACTGAGCACTTTGAACGGTCGCTACCAATACATTTGATTCGCAAGGCTAAATTCTTTATGAAAATATTTAGATTAATTTTTGGGATTACTAACAGCAGTTTGGATTCAGCCTATGCTTCCTTGTGTAGGATTTTCGTATTATATACGTAATGAGGTTTTTCCAATAGCCGATATTGGTTTACATGGTATTTGGTCTTCGCATTTTCGGGGGGGGGGGGGGGTGTCAGGGTTCAATTAAATCAATTCCGATGCCCTGTGAGTATGTTTGCAGTTCTAATGAGAGAAGCGCATTAGTTGATGTTTCATTTACGATTCTTTTTCCACGTAAACATTTTATCTGGATCTTTGCATACAATTTGATGTTACTCTGTTAAAAATCCTTGTTATTCATGAGATTTGATGCATATATTCAGTGCACACACTAGTTTGATTAATCAGCGATGTTTGAGGACATTGGTAAAATCTGATTAGGATTAATCATTAAAACAATCTAACTGTCTTCACTGTTCAGGTTGAAATTTGTAGTATGGGGATTCTATTTTTCAGAGGCAAGGGATTATACATTTTTTCTTTAGAAGCAATCATTGCTGAACAAAATGTACAATTTTTACCCGGAAGATATTTCATTTCCCAACTAATTTAAAACCGAGCGAGGCTATAAGTAATATCTTCGTTGTTCCTAATAAATAAGGACAAATGCTTGTCATCACTTTTTAATCATTCAAAGAAAAAGAAAAAAGGGAAATAAGAAAAAACCCAAGCGAACAAAACAATAATGTTATTAAATCAGAAGGAGCACTGGAGGTGAACAAGATATTCTATATTCATGGGCCATTTTTTGTCTACGATGATCTCCAGATATTTCGAACAAAAGGACACGGACGTTTATGGACAATAACATTCTCTGAGCACATTTTGCACTTCTGATATTTTATCTGAGATGTCAGATGTCAGCTGTTTGGGTAGCATTTTTCTTACAAATTGAAAGGAAAATGAGTTAAAGATACGTTCCGGGAGAAGTATCATATATCTGAAAACAATACTAAAGCCTGGCATTTTATGAAAACTGTAGACAATAGTCCTTATCTTTTGCAAAAGGTGAAGTGTTTTCCTTTTTATCAGTGGCCATTGAATTTGTGTTTGAATGAAGTGCAAGTTAATTTTAAAGCCTCCTCCTACGACCCTTAAAACCACAGGTGGTATAATTACCATTGGTTATCGATAGTAACCAATGCCCTGAAGAAACTTTAAAGAGCAAGTTATTAGGTGTAAAAACACACCCCAAAATAGCGCCTATAACCCAAGGCGATCAGGTATACTTGACCATCCACGCATCATATGTATAAGGCCTTATTATAAGCCACCTTTGATCTTTAAACAATTATTGTCAAGGCGCCCACTTCCAACAAACAGGTTTTCAAGTGGACCCAGATACAATTTTGTTTCTTTCTTTCTTGAAGACGACGGAGCGAAAGACCATTGTCGAATTTCATTGTTCTGGAACACGAGTGCTTGAAAGTTACACAAAATGTTCAATAAAATCGACAACTCGATATCCTTTTTTTGGAAAGCCAAGCTCTGTGAACCGGAGTTGTACGTCGGGGATGATGTAAATGAGAAGAGACGTCTGCACTGTAGGATTTTTAACAGTCTCTTGGAAAACATACAGTGCTTTATACACTACGTCGGAAAGAGCAAAACTATCTTCTAAAAAATTAGCTCTGTTATTATGCAAAACAGCACCAACATACATGGTGCCTGTAAATGTTGTAGGTAGAAACAACAGTGCCCCAAAAGTGTCAGAATTCAGTTGTGTCATTTGATTGCGCACAAGAACCGCTAGCACACTGATTTGCCAAATTCCCTGTTCTTAAAACCAAATTATATGTGTCCCGTGCGTGTTATCATACGGAAAACCCTGCAATCATTTTCACAGTGGTTTACATTTCAAGTCCACGGCCACTACTCATAAGCTACTCATCTGCTTTCGATGGCAAAACCTGTAGTTGAGTGTAATCCAAACAAGCGGCTAACCGGGAAGCTTCCATCAATCGTTATGAGCCGAATCTTCTTTTCAGTAACGTTGTATCGATGTGGAGAAAGCTCGTCCAAATGATGATTTCATTGCAAGTGTTTTTGTTTCGAAGAATCCAATCATGTTGGATAGGGCGGGTCTGTAGGACTAGTGTTTTAATGTGTTGGGCGGGTCTTACGGCATTTTCCACCGAGCGCTCATTATGCAAAAAGGTAAAAGTTGTTTTGCAAAATAATTAGAGTGAGTGGTGCAGTTTTAAAGGCAATGCAGTGAGAGAACCATTACGTACGCATGCAGGGGCGGATCCAGATTTTTTTGCAGGGGGTTCTGAAATTTGCCCAGAGGTGACTCGCAAAATGTTTCGTCTGCGAACAAAAATTATTCACAAGCGGGAGAGAGGGGGGGGGGGGGGGGGGGGCTGACACACTTTCTCACCGTTGGTAGCGCCATTTAACCTCTTTGTTTTTTTGTTTTGTTCTTACCCACAGGCAAAATAAGACCTGTAGGCTTTCTGCTTTTCTGGTTTGCCAAAAGAAAATTGGCAACGGGCGGGGGGGGGGGGGGGGGGGGGGGGGGGGCATGCTTGGCCGTACGCTACAAGTTGAAAGAATGATTAACTTCTGTAAACGCTGCTGGACCTGGAATTTGGCTTAAATAGCAACATTAGGCTAAACCAGTCTGGCCACTTGATGGCGCCCTCAAAAAAATACCTTTTGCAAAATACGCCGTGTTTGGTAAGTAGTAGTACATTCAGATCAGATTTTTTCCCAAGGATTTCGATTTTCCTTTAAATGCAGAATGGCATGTTAGTTATCGAGGTGTAGCCTTTATACCGTGGGGCTACTTTTAAGGGCACTTGTGTCATACTGGCTGCGAATTTGGTGGTTTTATTTCAGACTTTACAATCGGTATTACTAGGTAGTGAAATTTCACCACACTAAATAAACTCCCATTGACCTTAGTGTAAAATCCACTAACTTCACGGTGAAAAAATCCTTATCCAGGAGTCTCTCAGGTTTTGCGGCACTAATGAATATTATAGTTTGAATCTTAATCTGTCAAATTCTTTTCAGTTTTTGGTAGGGTAGCCGTTTGGAATTTTTGCTAATTGTCCCCAGAGAGTACCACCCCTAAAAATTTTGTTTTTTCCCAAACCGGCTAGCTGCCATTTTTCATACAGCATCCCTCCACTTGCCAAGCCAAATAGGACCAATTTTACAGCCAACATTTTTCAAGTGATCAGGTCTTCACAAAAGTTGAAGCACAGAACCCCCAGGTTATGATAGCTGATCATAATTACACAATCTATCAATTGCATGACCCCCCAAATATATTATTTAAAAAAAAGTTGTGGGTTTACAATTTATGGTAATCAGTTTGGCGCAGCAATTTTTGGCCTATTTGGTGTGGTGCACCCCTAATTCGACTTACCATCAACCTCCATTTGTGGGACTATTCTTTTGCCGAAGTGGATCATACATGACTTCGCATGGCACCTCCTGGCTGCGTGACACGACCGTAGGCACACAGATGAAACCACCAGGAAAAGTAACAGCCACAGCAAACCTGTGGATGATATTATAGGGGTTGGAAGTTTTCCTGCATTAATGAAAGGTTTTACTTGTCAGTATAATGACCCTTTGTTGATCTGTATGAGAGGTGATCTTTCAGTGTGGGGGAGGGGTGTGGTTGGGGTTAACAGGGGGAGGGTTCTCCCGTTTGGGGAGGATGTTTCTAAGCCCATCCTCCCCATTGTATGTCTGCAATCCCAACGTTTACTTTTATGGTTCAGGGAATTATGTTTTGGTTTGTTGAACGGAATATTTTGAGACTTTCTGCATTTTCAGTGTACGTTAAGCTTTCCGTTGTGAGTTTTGTTTTACTCGTGACCCAGTTCAGTGTACGGGTCTATTTGTGACTGCTTTTCGAGGATGTATTTATAGAATTCTTTCTTTCCTCATGCATGTAATTTCATTTTTAGTAAGTAATGATGAAATAAGAAGAATCTTCCATTTTAAAGCAATATAACAACCATGTAGCGTGCTTTATACTTTCATTGTTACCATACCATTCATTGTGAATATTCTATATTTACATTTATTGGTACACTGTTAGAAAGTTGGGCAAACAGATTACCCAACGTTGGTACAATAGTCAACTTGTTCAACCCGTTGATGTAATTTTCATGTAATTTACCCGGGCCAAAATGTTGGATTAAAAAAAAGTTAGGAAGTACCATTTTAACCCCACTTTAACCAACAATTGGTTTGTGCACAGCTGTGGTTATACAGCAGTTGGTAAATTACGTGAAAAATTACCCAAAGGTTGAACATGTTGACTATTGTACCAATGTTGGGTAATCTGTTTGCCCAACTTCCTGACAGTGTACCCGTAGTCAATGGGTCATGAAACCCCCCACCTGTTTTTTGATCACCCATGGTCTAATGTCAGCAATCTTTGCCCCTGTTTACATGCGCCAATTCTCCCCACTAGCTGCCTAATATATTATATTGGATTGGATGGGAGGGGTAGGGGTATTACAGTAAAGTGTCTTGCCCAGGAACATAAAGCAGCACGGCCGCTGAATTCGAACACACATTCTACATTCTAAAAAGAGTGTGCATGTGTGTCTATGTGGGCCATGCTAAAGTACATCAAGTGCTTCAGGCAAGTTAGATGTGGTGAGGTATACACCTCACGTGGTGGTCAGAGTTACAGGATGTTTACTTTGTCAATGTCAACCCACTGTCAGAACACTGTTGCATCAGTTTTAGTTAACTTTTGCACTTGATGTGCCTCAATCCTCATGATTTAAGGAACAGGCATGTGCTAGGAGAGGTTTGTGAGGTGCATGAGATGTATTCAGGTTTACAGTGTGAGGACCCTGCCTCTGTCAAACCGGACGCTATATTAATCACTCGATCGTGCCGCTCCTTAGGCTGATAATGCTATATTCTATAAGTATAGGGTCCTTTATTATATTAACCTCATGGCGGTTGATGTATTGACCGTTTTGTGCTCCTTCCTATCCTCGAAACCAGCCCGATATACCACGAATCTACGAGCACGGGGAGGATATGAGTAGCGCAATAACGTATTGGAGAAAAGGACCTTCGTTCGTCATAACGTGCGTGGTTCTATACGAGTTATAGTCATTATCACTTTCTATGAACGATCGATGCAGCACACCGCAATAGCCGACACGGTCGATTGCAGAATTCTTTCACCTTCATGCCATTTTTATTTTCTATCATAAAGCTTTATTCAACAGCATGGCACCTTATTACTCTTAATCTGAGTTCGTAGGCCTACTTAAACCATTTTAGTGCAGACATTTTAGTTACAGTCTATCCAATTACATTCTATCCACAAGGGACTGTTTAGATGATCAAACACATTTAGAATTGGCAACAGATTTTGCAATTCGTATTTCCTTTTGACCTGTAAATAGGCTGTACTTTATTATTTTGAGTATATTTAACTCCAGAATGACACATAAACCGCGAAGTTACAACTTTACGAATTGATGTGTCATTCTGGAGTCAAAAATACTCGGAATTGGTACGTCTGTTGCTAAAATTATCTGTGCGTTATTGCCAAAACGTACTGACGTAGAATCGTTATTATGCAAGATGTGTATTATTCGTACCGCAGCAGGTGGTTTTCCAATTCATCAAACGAAAATATTAAAAAGCGATGTGTGCAGAAACAATAAATCCATCGAGAGTACGTAAACAGCGCAGGACACTTAGTCAACATTATAAATGATTGACGGGCAGGGTTTAGGGGCATTTTCATTTAACTTCTTTGTAACTCATCAATCGGCCTGCAGAGCAAACTCCGAGGACAAATTGATAAGCCCAGAGCGAACCTCAAAAGTCAACAAAGCCGTGATTTACAGAGGACCGTACGTCCACCTGCTGGTGGCTTGCCGGCCGGGACTGCGTTGAGCCCTGTCGTCATTCCGTGCCTAGCCCGGCGCCTCTGCATTGGTGACAACTTTCTTAGTCAACAATTTGGGAAAAACATTTTGATAACTGACCTTTTTTAAGACTTACAGCAGCGTACCTACAGCTGTACGTTTTTACGTGGGCGGAGAGAAACTTTTCGTTTTTTTATCAAACATTTTACGTCAAAGATTGTAGGTAAAAGAAGTACTTTAATTGGGTATTAGGGACTAAAGAACTTAGGTAGATATTTTGATGATGTCTCTCTAAAACTAAACCGTTTATTTGTATGCAGAATTTTAATGTCGTAAGTGTTCTTAAATTGTTTCTTGTGGTCTAAAACCTATATCTGGGAGGTTTGGCTATAGGCTAGGCTAAGTTGATATTGGGTTTTATAGGCCTAGAGTAGTTAGTTATCTGCTAAAGTACACTTTAAAAACAGATTGGTTGAAAATACCCTTTTGATTGGTAGATATGTGTCCAACCAATGATATTGGTCAATTTTAACCAATATATTGGTTAAAATTGACCAATATCATTGGTGTTTTGGACCAATAGTTCGGTAAAATGACCAATATAATTGGTAATTTTGACCAATATTTTGGTTAAAATTGAACAATATATTGGTTGGACACATATCTACCAATCAAATGGTTATTTTCAACTAATCTGTTTTTAGAGTGTATATGGGAATTTCTTCTACCAAATACTCAAAATATAGGTATGCCACTGGACTTTTACAAACTCCCACTCAGTGGCGTAGCCAGGGGGGGGGAACTGCCCCCCCCCCCCCCCCCTGTGGGAACTCTTGCCCCCCCCCCCCCCCCTCTTGCCCCCCCCCCCCCCCCCCCCCTCTGGAAAATTGTGATATGCGTTACTATATGCGTTACTATAGCGAATTTCCCCCCTTGAAAATAGCCATGCCCCCCGTTTGCCCCCCCCCCCCCCCCCTCTAGGAAGAGCCTGGCTAGTCCCACTCACAATCTAAAGTCTCTCCGTAGAGCGCTTATAATGTTGCTGGCATGTTCACGCCCCCATCACGGGCAAAATCCGCTCCCGCTTGCTTGCCTCTTTTTTGAGTGGCACAAAAACAGTTGGCAAGCGTGAGTCGGTCAATATTTATACATTCTGGGAATATACGACTTGTAATTTAAGAGCCAGGTATTTCCAGTTGGTTAGATGTGAAACTTACAACCTCTTGAATCACATGTAAACGACAAGGGGCCCACCGGAACAGCTCAATTACAGATACGGCCAATTTCTCTCACAGAGGTTTGATTGTACCATTATGCAGCCTTTTTGTGGAGAAATTGGGCCAGTTGTGTGGAACAATTTCCCCGATCCGAACACAGCCCGAATTTATCATATGAATCGATAGGGGATCGGATTCTGGAAATCCAATACACACGTGAGGGTTAGGTTTTGGTTTGTTTCTTTCGTTTTTCTGAGCATAATTCAATGAGACAAAGATGGATGCGGATAGTTGACAATGAGTGCTTAACATTCAGAGAAAAGAGGGTGATAAGTGGTGCTGTGATAGGGGCGGGGCGGAGAGAGGAACGGGTGTTAACACTTCACACGGATATTTCCAAAGAACGAGGTTATTAATGTGATTTGAAGCGTTGCATGCATGAGTGCAACTGCAGAGAAATTGTGTAGATCCAGTAGATTTAACCTCACATTCCCGAGCATCATTGCTGTGGAGGTAGGAGCTCTGAGGTACATGAGGGGCAAAATAGAGTCTCTCAACAAATCATTGAGTCGGAAAATCATCTGATTGAAGACAACTGAGGTTAGTACAAATATCCCGTGTGGGATGAAACAAGTGCAGACGAATATTATTGTGATAGGCTTATCCAATAATGTTAATTATACTGTAGTGAGCCCCCTATTTTATATAATCAAGTACATTGTAGTCAAAAAATATAGAGGGGCAGGTTGAATCTATTATAAAATGGGAAGCGTGGTTAAGTTCTTAGAACCAGAGGTATAAACTCCTTTCAGAGTTCTTACCTCCGGTTCTTTAAAGAACGAGACATTTGTGTTCTCAGTTTTGTAGCAGTAGCTTCATGATGTATGTTGTTTCCCCTGCTTTTAAATTTATAAAATTTTAAACTTTTTCCCAAAAATAAGCACAGATTGAAAGTCTCTCTTGCAAATCCCGGTGCTCATTTCTCCGCCCACTGCGACTAGGGGCCAAAATATATCGGCTGCTGAACACAACAAATTGCATAAAAAGTCTTCATGAGTAATAACAGGATACCAGCCAAACGTTTATCTGATTTTTATGCAAAAAAAAAAAATGAATATCAGTCACAAGCAATATACAATACATGAAAATTTGATTAGTAAGCATGTTTTACCGAGGAAGAATTTTCATGGCAAGCAATTTTTGTGTTCAACAGCTTCACGATGGGCCCAGATCTGAGCATGCACGTAGTTCTGAGCATGCGCACGACTGGTGAGAACAATGAGGAAAGGACCGGTATGTCTGCTGCCACGAGCGTCTCAAAAATCTCCCATTTTCTGTGTAATAACCTCTATAATGTTTCCCCTCGTTTTCACCTGTATTAAAATACTTTATACCGCAGAAATGGACGTGTGTAATTGATGTAGACTTTACAATGCATAATGTTTAAAACAAGTCATGTGCCTTCCAATTTCGTGCATAAATCTTAAGGGATTTTTAGCAATGCATTTCCAAAGACCAGCAGAAGATGATTGGATACAGTCCGTATTAAGTAGGCGTGGCTTATGTTAGAATGACGTCATTATGGGATAGAGATGTTACCGCTTTCTCGATAATTGGGCCTAGAGGGTGTGCCTAAAGTTTTGTTGAATAAATCGTGGATTCTTAAAAAAAAGATCCAATGTTGGATTGGCACCGCAAAGAAACTTTTAATTCTCGTCTATAATAGTCAAATATAAATAAAGCAGATAATAAAATAAAAAAGATAAAGTTACTATTACAGAGCGTTTTGAGGCGGGATTAATATAGAAGTGTCTTTCATTAGATTCATGTTGAGTGGTCTTTGTGCCGACGAAGAATCGATACTGATTAAGTCGACCCTGTGTATTGGAGGTGTCATTGGATAGCCCTTTTTAATGCCCAATAACTGATGCTTTCCTCGCTATTGAATGATCTGTATAGAATCGTCTCACAAACCCGATCCTTGTATTTTTATATTTGTCATGACTAGTGGTGTAACTTGGGTCACATCTGTGGCACAATGGGCTGCATAACGGGACATAATGGGGTTTCCGGCATTCAATCTCAGAATGGAGTACATGTGCCCCAGGGCATCCTAGCTTAATAGTTGTGCAGTTTAGAAGTCTGTCTGTTGTATAATCGCCCAGTAATATATTTTGACAAAATTGGACAATGGCACCACAAACACCAGAAACAGCCATGGCTTAGCCTTCCCCTTTTCCTTCCCGAGCACGTTTCATTTCCCCCCTGCATTTTGAGAAACCTTTTTGGGGAAAGACTAAAAGATATTCAACTAGGACAAATCATTGGTGCTATGCGACATTAACTCAATTTGCGTTACGTATTTCGAATCCCTACCCCTCTGGCATGCATTTTTTTATAAAATCCAACTTGCATATGAACATAATTGTTAAAAATCATAGTTGTAGAAAAATAGAAATCAGCTCGATGACGAATGTCCGACAGACATGGGCTGATCTTATCGCAAACTCATAACCTTAATTATAGCGGTCGATGACTCTTGCCAAACCGCCATCTTGCCTAAGGATGATCTGATTCTCGGACGGTTGATGATGTCTTGAAGGTTTCGTGCCGCCATTGTCCATTAGATATGTAACCTTTGACACCTACGTAAGATCAATCAGAGCCTGGCAGAACGTAAACATGAAATGCCGTGGTCCAATTGCTGCGGTGTCTGACTCATATGCGGTGTTTTTTTAGTTGGAACTGGGCAGAGATGGAATGTATTTAATCTATCTTCTAACAAACATCCCAATTCTTACCCATCAATTTTCATGTGTGCCTCCTTTTAAAGAGTTGAAAGTAACTTTTAAGTGAAAGCTTGAGTAAATTTCGAATAGGTCTATTCTAGAAGCCATTGATAAAAACGACAGTTAGAAAAGAAGGTGTTTTACGTCTGTACGTAATTGAGCAGGAAGACACACACCAATTAGGCCTGTGTATGTGGAAAGCAAAAGATCCAAAGTCGAATTCGTCCAGGGCAGGCTTTCTAAATTTACTTGTGATATTCCTTAAATAAATAAATAATAACTTCGAAGTCGAGGCAACACAATCTGCATCTTGTAAATTTTGAAAATAAGAAAAGCCCAAAGCGTTTTGAACTTGTGTCATTTTACGATCGTAACAAACAAATAAATAACATTGGACAATCACTACTGGTGGAAGTACACGTCTATTAAAACGTAAACCATTTACAACAATGCGTCTCGTGTTCAATTTCCAAGGTCTTATTTAGAAACCTTCAAATTCCATTTCCCGCGCACCACGTCTAATTTCCTTCACGCTCCCAAAGTTTCCCGCTCTACATGAAAACATTTAAGGACCTTGTTCTATTGTCTGAAATCTCGTGAAATAAATAAAACAACCCTGTGCGTGTAGAGGTCTAACAATATCTGGAGCGGAACTTTCTTAATTAATTTAAAAAAATTGATAATCCAATATACGGAAGCCAACATTTTCTAAGGCGTGGTAATCCAGCTTATAGTTCGTAAATCTCGACTGGACGGGATTTATTCCTGGTAGTTGTGGCATGAGCTGACGTGTTTGTTACCAAGGCACGGTCGTACCTGCATGGCAACGGGCGAGAGAAACTAGTTCCGTCCCATAAATTCTTGATGCCAATTTTCGCCTCAGGCCAGGAGTACACAGCAAAAGATTACCTTGGGCTTTGTAATGACACAAGGGTTTCGAAGTGGTATAGACACGGTCGTGGAGATTCATGGAAGTAATATGTGCATTGTTTTAAAAAAACGCAAAATCTAATTTGAAAATATAAAAATGTTTATTGGTGCAGGTGTTCAAAATCGAATTTGGAAGGAGAATTTTGAAATGGCAAGATATTTACTGGACTCTGTAAGTATTGAACACATTTATAAATGGACCCTTCACCTATAGGCAAATGAATGGCTTTATAGACAATTCTGTAATACTTTTGTGAGTGTTAAATGTTTTTAAATTGGCTTATTTAAAAAAAAAAAAAAAAAACACAAGTCCCCCTTTCTGGTCTAACTACTTAGAAAACCGCCACGTCAGGTCTATCTCTGTCGTTTGCAGCCCAAAGACGTACAAAAAAGTTTCAGCCATCCTCTAAAACCAAACAGTTGCGGATTCGGAATTCTAGAAACAGGAGAGCACAATACCAAATTAAAATTTAGAAAAAGAAATTCGGTTTATGTTAAATTTCTGGACGTGGATACTTTCCAGGAAAGGTTCAATAGGGGGGGGGGGGGGTTCGGAGAGGGGGTTCGGGGGGATTTATCTATTTGATCTGGTCATCGAATGATCAAAAATTACAGCGAGAAAACAAATCAAATACACTCACCAAGATTTGTCTTTCCGGGTACCACAGCCATGACTTTAAGTTTCCAACTCGTCTCTCTCAAAAAGTAGCACAATAGTCTCGCGGGCCAGTAATGAAGGTGTTTCAATCACAGATATCTGTAGAAACACGAAGAAGATAAAAACACCTTATCTGAACATGCGTCACTGTGGGCGATATAAGATGAAAGTGGGATGGTAGTAATAATGCTTCTGGGAAACCATGGAGTATCCAGGTGTCGTTACGAGTAAACACAATGATGACAGGACAAACGATGGGGCCGAGGAAATACACAGTAGTAATTACGACGCTGGGAAAGAGGTTACAGGAATAGAAGCAATGTTAATCACTACGGTGAGTTCGTGCGGGAATGTTTAAGCATCAGGGACGTCGTGTGGCAATGCACCATCTTTTTATGCAATCGTAAATAATATCCATATGCACCAGTGATGTAGTCGAGACCATCACAAGACCCTGCAAGAACAACACAAGACCATCACAAGACCTTCAGTCTTTATCCAAGTCTCAAGCTATTCAAATAAACTGTAATGAAAACATTCCTTTGTCATGGTTTATGCCTAGCTGTTATCTGTGCCTGTAACAAGCTGGTCTTGTGACTGGTCTTGTGACTGGTCTTGTGACTGGTCATGTGACTGGTCTTGTGACTGGTCTTGTGATGGTCTCGACTACATCACTATGCACGACATCACTGCTACGCACGACCCACATAGGTCCTCTAAAGGCTTTAAATTGGAACGGGGTGCTGATTTACCACGTGAATAAACTAATTGAAACGAGAATTAGCAAATAACTCTGGAGCTCCTGAGGGCCACAATTCTGGTTGAATAATATATCACAGGTACCAAGCTGAATGAACTAAATCAAAGCTTGAATTCAACATTTTCTACGTTTGAAATCTGACATTTCCAGGAGCATAGTATTGGATTCAACACTTATTTTTGTTTAGCTCGTATGACATAGTTATTTCATAATGCCATGGTTGATCAGATATTCTCGTATCAGTTTTGTCATCAAAGAAAACATTGCCCGAAATGCTTGAAGATGGCAATTTATGTCTTACACAAGCTATATGGTAGCCTATGGAATAGCCGCTCGTGCAACGCGACGAGCGTCTATAATATGTGTGCAGATCCGGCGATTAATTATGCAAGACAACCGCCTCTTGACCTCTAGATTTTGACCAATCAGCTGCTCGTTTTTTGGACCTTCGGCAAACCGCTGATCAGCTGTTAGTTGAAAAAACATGGCGGCTACACGTGTAGACGGGCAGGAATCGGTAACATTTCTGAACTTCTTTTGTCTTTGTAACCCATACATATTCTCCACAGACTTCCAATGTTTAACATGTCTGACGACAATATGTACAAATGCAAATGTAGTTCCTAACGTTAACGTTGGAGCCCGGGCGGCTCAGCTCGCTCAGTGGAGGCCGCCATGGTGAATACGGAGAAACCGGGTCAGCTGACACCTATCAACCAATCAGTACCTTTGTCCACATTTCTGATCGAAATGACGTCACAAGTTTACAAAGTCCACTCCGATTGGCTGGCGCGCGGGGTCGCATAAATTGACATGTCCACATATATCAGACGTTGATGCAATGCAACGTATAATACTCTGTCTACCTTCACGGTGCTGTTCTCTTAAGAAACTATAATAGTTTCATTGAATGGTATGATTTTAATGCAGAACATCAACGTAAGTGCGGTTCAATAATTAAGATATTTTATTTGGCAAAATTTAAATCTTAAATTTCGAACTACCCTGAATGTTACACATGTGCAATATTGCTTTAATCGTCTATCAAATTTCATTCCATTATTAAGATCTCCGCCTTACCATTCTGATCGAATTGATGCGAAACACCATTATTTTTAATGAACCTTAATTCGACTCAACTATCAACCTTCTTCATCTTCAAGGTTCAGCCTCTTGAAGCAGTTTGACGGGTCCACTGACTGACGGAGTGGGGAGAAATTATTATCTTTTCCCGCAGCCACTCAAGCATGCAGATGGCACCGAGAGAAGTGGTGCTCAATCGCCGGATAAAGATCAGGCTTCCCCCACTGATTTTATGCTCCAAACCACGGTTGCTGGAATACCAATCATTATTTGTCGTTCGGGAATTTTCAAAACTTTGCCTTCCTCATGAGTTTCGGCAATTTGCTGTAAGCGAATTAGTCTGGTTCCATGCCCTGACAGATCCCTGACGACTGGAAATAAATTGTACGTGAAGCCACCACGCTTAAAAATAAATCAAAACACACAATTTTAATCCGAGTGACCTCATCACTGGCTACATTCAAAAATTACTCTTGCTGAATCTAGTGGGAAAATATTGCAAGTATAGGCCCTAATGATTTTTGCTGAGGTAAGCTTCGATTTGATTAGTTAAATTGAAAATAAAAACAAAATCAGGATTATCGACAGATATGAAACACATTTTGTTGTAGACTACTATCACGAATATCAACGATAACCTTTATAGCCTATGTCATCGAAGACGATACTTTCGAAAACAAGGAGTTTGTTCTGGTTGTTGTAGCAGCTACATTACCTCTCAGTTAAAAGGCCTTGATTTTTACTTCACTTTTCCCACTCGTAATCCTCCATCCTTTAACCACATAATACACGTGTAGAAATAAAAGACCCATACAAAGATAGAAAAATACAATTGGTCTAGATTGCTCTCTCTCACGAGGTCATCTTTTCTCACTCAAAATCATACGCACCGCTTCACAGTTTTAAAAAATTATCCCGTACTCATGAGGAATGTTTACAGAACGTCTGGATGAGGTAACTTTTATCTCTGTGTAAATACCGAACGGTCCTTAACCTGCTACTTAAAATAATCCCAGTTAACCCAGCGAGATCCTCAATTGCTTTAAAACAACTTGGCTATTCTACAGGCACTACCTATACAAGAGGTAGCTGCATGTATGAATGGTTTTTAATTAGACTCCCCACACAATAATTGCATCGACTGTAAAATGCCCCTGCCTTCGTATCCGATATTGATTTCCTGCTAATTTACAATTTTGAAGGAAGAAAGTACTGCGTGGTTGATTGGTCATAGTTTAGTATTATTATGGACTGATATATGTTTCATGTCAAACTTCTTGAGATCATATAGTGGGATGTTTCTCAATGACAAAAGAGCGTGAATTGACAAGGAAATTGTACATGTTTGAAAAGGAGTATTCACAGTTTTCTACCCAGAAATGCAATTTAAAAAAATGTATTTTCTGTACATTTTCGAAAAAAATATGGATATAAATAATAATAATTTCCAAACCGAACGATTCTATTTTCAGCCATCAAACATAAACGCATCTGAAAGTCAAGCTTCCGTATTGTCTTATCAAAAGAACAACATTTGCTAAAACAACGCACTCCATATAATGTTCTTAAATTAATTGTAATTATTCAGTCTCAGATTTACAAACTTTCCTTTATACCATATCGGAATATTACGATCGACGTCAATCCCTCATTCGAAATAAAGTTCAAGGCGTGTAGTCTGCTGGAGACACATTGCCCTAATATATTATCTAGGTTTTACTCAGAAGGTAATGTTAACCAAAGGCCCAAGCCGCCCCGGTAGCGCCACGGCTGCTGCTCTATTGCACTAAAATTAATTGCACATGTATTTCATTAAATACTGTCGGAGTAAATATAACGATGAATCGGCCTGCTGTCTCTGGAGATTAGTTCAAACAAACTGACAACAACAGGAGATCAACCTGGTTTGCATTGATTGCCACGACGCGGTGACGGTTGACATAACCGACAAAAATGAAATGGTGTGTCAGAGCTATAGCCGTATATAGGCTTTGTCTCATCCTTGGGATAAATACTAAAGGGTGGACAAGATAATTCCCACGTGCATCAACCTCCCCGTTCTTATTTTTTTAATTTTAATTGAGTAAATATTGACAAATTGGGAGATTGCCCATACAGGGCAAGATATCACCAGTAACCGGCTGTCGCAGGTTGATGTCTCATTCTTGTCAATTGTTTTCACTTTTATAGAGGAAATTGTTTTCTTACACCGTGCATAAAACTACCCATGGATGTGAAATACATACGTGTATGGCTTATTGGCGGCAAATATTACAGGGAGTCTAAACTAACAATTAAAACTCGAGGTAATATCATAACTGTGGATTAAGATTCCAGTAATGCAACTCCAGTGGTACCGGTACCACAGATGTAAATAAAATATGAAACAACATAAAGCTACGAGCAAGTGATACCACACAGCCGAAAGACGCTAAAGCGTCTCTATCCTTTGCTTTATGTTGCAGAAATACGTATCAAAATCACAAGGGAAACTCTCTTTGCAATTTCATCAATTTTATAGTGAACTAAAAAAAATTGACAAGAGCGGAGTTGAACCTGGGACATTGGAATAAGGTACTGGCGTTGTACCAACTAAGCTATCTTACCGTGTTGGCGGTGTTATAGGAATATCAGAATCCCATTAATATCCGACAACTTAATGAGGATACATTTTATCACACACCGGACGTTTTGCAGCTAGATTGGATGTTTCGGAGCAGCCATGAGCCAATTGACAGACGAAGAGAGCTTTCATTCCCACTTTGTAAGAAAAGAAACTGAAGAAGTGATTTGATAAAAGTTAATCCAGGGGACTTAACTATGAACTCACGTAGTGGTGTTGGAGAGATTCGTAGAGAGACTGAAAACAGCGTTTTTTACAGGCGTTTCAAAACGCTGTCTATTAGTGTGTAAATACATGAGTTTTTAACTGCGTTTTAAAGGACTTGGTAGCGGGTGAGTCTTACATTTGCCGCCACAGCAAGTTTACCACAATGGATGGCGGTACGTGGATTTGAAGGTGTAGGTCGGGTGGCGATTTTATCCCCTATGGGTAAGAATTGCCGCCATGCATGTCCATGGTTTAGTTACATAACTTATATAATGATATCGCAGAGCGCGATATACAGTGCAGTGACGAGGATGCAGTATTAAACCGATTTGGTGGAGCTGATGTGCTGTGGTGGTAGAGCGTATGCTTTGGATAGTGCACGAGGCCGTGGTTCACTCCTCTGTCCTGTTATATTTCTTTCTCTTGTACTATAATTTTGATGTGGAGTATTCTATTTCAAGTGTGCTCCTATACACAGAAATACTTAAACACTCTGGAATTCTTGACTATAGGAAATATATCAAGGCCTGTTGGAGATCGCAGGTTGATGAAAATACTGCAACCAATCGACTAACCCGAAATCGCCACCTGGAAATTAAGCAGATTTATACTCCACACAAGACCAAACTGTAACTTCGCAAACAAAAAAGTCCAAGTGATCTCCCGGAAACACTCGACGGTTTCCCGGCAGTCTTTGACAAGGTATAGCTTCTAGGACACGGCATGATTGAGCTAGCAAGCTCCAGATTGCTCAACCTTCTTCGGTCATCTCAGCCCTGGGGCACCTGCTTCATGATCGCTCAACGAGGAGTCTTTACCATGCAAAAGAAGGTGTCTGCATCACACTTCTCCGTCTAGGTCTGATGCCCTCAAGTTGTGACTCGTTATATAGGGAGTATAATGTCAAGTTCTCCCCTCTCCTTACGATCTGTCCTTTGGAGGGACGGGAAAGTCATAATTGCTCGCGTAATTTACACCAATCAAGCATATAATGGTCTTATACATGACCATGGGATGGCGCTGTATTTGGAATGTTAAGGGTAAGATAAATCTCGTATAGGAAACTGACTCAAATAGAAATAGCACGTTCAATAATTTTTATAACTTTCAATTTTTAATATTTTTTTACGAATAAGAGCACAAAGCTTTTTGGAAAATCTGATATGAAAATGTGTTAACAATGGTTTGAAAATAATTGTTTGATCATTTAGGTCGTTTTATCAAAGCAGTGGGCAGATGTTATTAAATGCCGAGTTTCGCACATTTTCAGATCAAATCGTGTACAACAGTGAAATTTAGTTTATTTTACACTAGAATATATTTGAACAAGTTCTGTTTTCTGGAAGGTTGCGAAATGATCCCTTTACCAATAAAGCAAAAAAGTGGATCAATGCGAGTTTATTTCAAGTTTCACCCGGATCTAAAGTAAAGAGCTATCTGGCTTCAACCTTGCGTATAATCGATTAGGCCTCACTATACTTAGCCCAGTGTGGGTAAGGGTAGATTTTACGGCTGTTATGCTAAAAGCATTGTATACTGCAGGGGAAAATTGAGGTCGCGTTGAATAAATAGGAAATCAGCCGAACCTTGATCGGCAAGAAAAAGTAATGCACGTGGAATTGCAATCCAATTAGCACAGATTTACGCAAGCGCTAAATCCATTGTTATTAGCTCTGCCGAGGTATATAGAAACAATTAGGGATTTTATCAGAAAGTCCTCCAAAATCCTACTCCAGCCTTTTTAATTCACGTCACACCGTAATCCCAAAAGCATGCATAATGCTATGCAAGTGACATTTCTTTGGTAAACCTAGATGTGGTGTAATTATACGTGAGATGGGACTTGGTCAAACTAAAACAACCCATTTCAAATTACGCAATTTGCAAAGTTGAATAAATTACAGGCAGTGATGTTATCAAATGTTCGAAGTATGTTTTATCGAACTGATATGTTTACTTTTTCACTGGTCAAGCAATAGGGCCTACCTGATTTTTTTCACTGCTAAAAAATATTTCACGTTCAAGTTGACTAAATCTTTTTCAAGCGAAAGTTTTTTCGAGTGATATTTTTGAAGTTTATTTATTAATCTTTAGGCCTACCCAGGGTGTGCCCAAACAGTTAAAAACTGATTTCCAGTTAGCTGCTCAGATTAAAAAACAAACAAAACAAAGACGAACCTTTAATAAAATCCCACAACTCAACTTGAGAATAACATGTGGAAATGTGTTAACACGACCTAAGGAAATACTGCAGGTTTACCGCGTCAATTAAGAGAATGTTTTTCAAGACAGTGCTTGCTTATAGCCTGGGTTTCCGGCATTCGTTAGCGGTGTTTGGACGTGGTCCCACTGCGGTTACTCCGCCGATCGCGGCCCGGCTACAAACACACAGTGGACTCGCCTCAGAGGAGTCTGCTGAAGTTTTCTTTAATGATTTTCCTCAACGCTGAGATTTCCTAATGCTGAAAGCGAGTCGAATGCTTTTTAGTTGAAGAGGGGTTTTGAAGATGGGACTTTGATAAATTGGTAGACCAAGGAGTAATGGCCCCATGGCGGGTAGTTTTCATCATCAAACTTAGAACGGAAGAGCGGGGAACTAAGGAGGGGTAGAAAGGACAAATGAAATAAACGAAGTGGAAATAAGTAAGCGGGAAGTTCACAAGCATCGAATATTCCTTAAGGCAGCGGACATCAGAATGACTGATGTCGACTTTTTATTTTTTTGCAAATCCTGGAAGCTATCGGCGTAACGATAAAAAAGATAAGTAGGCCTGCAGGAACACAATGGTGGAAGGAACATCATTACATGCCTTTTTAGCGAATGTTTTCAGCGGAGGCATGAGGGAAAAGACGTGTGTGAGTGGAAAGAGTGCCACGTGTTTAAAGCTACGCTACATGCTATGCCGTGGGCTCTCATAAGAACTAATTGTCCTATTCATGTTCAAACTTGTGGTGACATTTTGCTGAAGTGTTTTACAGGGAATAGAGTATTACCTTTAACATCACACACAAATGACTAATAGCTTTCGTCCTTAACATTTCACAACTTTTAGACCCTGATGCAAAAGGTGTGGGTGTGGAAGTAGAAATTGCGTGGGTTGTCCATAAATTGAGCATCTTGGGTTTTCCTTCCACGTCCAAATGTAGTCACCTCATCTCTCGCATTTGCGTAACCACGATTTGGGGCGGGGCAACCAGGCTATGTCCCACCTTATTTGATATCGACGTACGTGTGCTGTATAAAGTTATGCCAATTGTGTTTTCTCTACGAATTTAACACGTGCGCGTTGTGCGGCCACCTTTTGCGTTCACACGCGCGCGTTAGGTCACGCGGGTCATTCGGGATAAAATGTCATTGTGCACATGCGCAGTTGAAATACCAAACTGGCTTATTTAAACCCATGAAGGCTTCTATGCATAACTGTTTGTCTCAAGATAAGCAAACAGACAGTTGTTGGCGGTAGATATTTAGTAGGACAGATAAGCAGGTATATAGGTCAAAGGCTTTCTCACAAATGTTATAACCAATTTCAGATAACGGAGCTTATACTCTTTCCCCCTATAGTACGAACTCGGGGATATCGTTTGAAATTCTGGGGCCAAATTGCAGTTCGTATAGATTTATTAGGACAGAAATCCAATCCTTGGAAATCCAAACCTGAACAATGGTGGGTAAGGAAGGCGAGGTAATGCTATACTCGCATCACCAAGCATTGATACGTACTCGATACCAGGTTTTATGACGTTACACGCGATCCCGCTAACAAGATTCGTAAAGTAAAACGCTACCAGCCGATCTTGTAATGCAAGTAATCATGTTAGCGCCTTTAAGGTCTTAAACGGATGAAACATTTAATTGGTAATAAAAACCAGTCTGCCTTTTTCCCATCCCTTTTGCCACTTTAAGCCTGTCCATTAACCCGTTCTAGCTTGTGTCGACCTGGGATATTAAATGTAGTCTTTCTTGTGAGGGGCCATCACGACAAGCTGAAATTGATATCACAGGGTATTAAGTGAATGATCAGTTTGTTTACAGAAAATGTCGCTCATCCTTTCAAATAAACAACAGTGTTTGTTTTTTATGTTGTAGGCCTAAATGTTAGTATTTATGCTCAATATAGTTATAGAGTTTTTTCTTTTTTCGCGTTATAGTTTGTTTAAATAAATCTGGACAAGAACATCACAAATTCAGAGAAAATTTGGCTTTGTATTCGTTTGTTCACAAAATGATGCCTGCGATTCGTGCAGACATATTGCTTATTTTTGTTTTTTCGGTTGTTTTTTTGAGGGGGTTATATGTCTGTTAGTTTGTGAAGTGCCGTGCCGGGTCTCGTGGTCTAGTGTACTGGACTCGAGATCTTATTGTCATACTGCAGATTGTGGGTTCTAGTCGAGCGGGTGGTGCTTGTGTCCTTGAGTAAGACACTTTGTTACAAACTGCTTCTCTCTATACCCAGGCATAAATGGGTACCTGTACTGGCAGGTGAAGCTATATGATGGTTTCGATGAATGTAAATACTGAGTTGAAATATTTAACCCACCGCGCCTGAAGCCCAACTTTCATTATAGATAGCGGCAGCATTTGTGTCCAAGACACGCAAAGCCCTCAAGCATGAAACAGCCCCTCTGTCAAATTGAACAAGTCCGCTACGTAGAGTCACTAATTAATCCAACGAATCCATGCGTGTGATAATGGAGCACGCTCGATAGTAGTCAAGAGTGCGTGCACACATCAATTCAATTATATTTTTAAAAAATGATGTTAAGCATCATGCCAAACATATCGCGGACTTTTATTAACCCAAGCCGCAATTACGCGCGGAGGATTACGTGCTCCCAGCAAAAGGAAACGCGCGCCTTAAAGCTGAGTGACTTCAGAGGAAGCTGTTCAAATGTTCTTCCCTTCGCGGGGAAAGTTTTTTTTTTAATAACTAGAAACAGGCGAAGCCTCGTAAAGCGTACAGAAACAGGAAGACAATCCTAGTATAATAAAAAGCTGTCCACTTATTCCTCATTGTGCCATGGGCTGTACTATATTAGGGTCCCAATCTCTGCAGACGGAGATGAAACCACTAATACTCCGTTACAGGTGCTACCGAACAGTAAAATGACACTCACTTGACTATTACTTACTTTTCGAATTAATGACATTTCTCTAATGGTTTCATTCTCTCGAATCGTCAGAACTTTCTCTTTCAAATGGATATCATGTGATTTTGATTTATTAAAAAAGCATTTGTCAAAAATTTCCAGATAAGTGATATATAATATTTATATAATACTCAGTGAAAGAATCACCGCATATAAGTGTCTACTCCCATTTCTGTTCTAAAACTCAGAAAACTTCACCTTGTGAGTAAATTTAGACAAGTACTGAATCTGAGGCAACGTGTAAGTTGTGAGTTTCATAGAAACTACCTTTAATGCATGGTAATTATTACTCCAGCAGAAGTACCGTAGGTTGCAAGTCATGTTTTTCATCAACTGAAAGCTATCGCATGTTTGTTTCCATCAAATATATCATATTACTTTTGTGATTCAGTCTGAGTAATGAGGATGTTTTCATTAAGTTTAATTCACGTTCTAAAGTATAGGGTGCATGGATGATATGCCTTTTATTGATCATAATCTGTTTTCGAATAGTATTACACAAGCAACTGTAAACCAAATCATGAGGTGTAAAGTTTCCCTATAAACAGATATAATCGTTTTGGCAGAACCACTTACGAAATTGGTGCGAACATGTTTTCCCATTTCAGCTTAAACCGAGAAATCTCCAAATCTGTAGTTTATTCGAGCTGAAAGTCGCTTGAAAACTCTATTTTGCCATAATTCTCTAAAATGCAGTTAATATCACTGCACAATTTCTACCCTAGTCTGCATAAATGGTACAAAAAGAAGTTCGCGAGCAAGCATTGAGAACCGATTCTAAAAAAATATATATATATTTCATCTGTCCGTCTGTAATTGTGAGCCTGATGATGTCGTATCGATTTATATATATGACTCAGACAAACCAATGTCTGAAATTAAACCAGATTTATATCTAATAAAGCAGTCGCCAGAAATACTAAAATATATTTGAATTTTATCAGTAATTTCAGTTGAAACACTTTCACATCTGTTGTTAAATCAATAAATAGTGAAATCACTATTGAAACACAAGCTGTTTAATTAATTCTTACGAATTAAATGGTTTAAGGTTATAATTAGTGGGTATAGATCGTTTCGACTATCGGTGCTTTTAAAGTTGTCTGGAATTCTATAAAGTTTTAAATATTTATGACCAGTGGGTGTCATTCTGACAATTTCATTGCATTTGATTTAGGAGGTTTATAAGTTTCTTACATTACGTTACAATTCTTTTTATTGTAACTGATAAAAAATTACCATAGAAACAATAGCATGTATCATTTAAGGCGTTTTGTGCTCTCCGCTCACTATTTGTCCCTCTATGGCTATTGGTTTAAAAATGACCTGTTAGGTATTTTATAAAATAATAAGTTGTTGCAAAATGAATAGGCCTATATTTGTAGTCTGACAGAGCGATCGCTACAACGCACTCACAACTGCGATCCAATTAAAGTCAATCACTTTACCGGGCTGTGGATTGTGTTACAAGGTTGTCTAGAAATCTACATAATGAATCATTTTACAATTTTCTTGTCAGTAATTCGACCCCACTTACGCCAAATTAGATTTTCTTCATGTTTTAAAAACGTTTTCACAACTTCAAGGTCGTACACCTCAAGTTGGTATTCCAAAGTATAATTAATATTAAGAAGAACGTTTTTGTACGAGTTCCCCAAATTGTTCACCGGTTCTGGAAACAAATAACAAAGGTGGAACTGAATATAGAAACATTTTTAGAACTAAGAAATTACAGTGGGTGTCGTAAATTATTAATTATCTTACACTTTCGAATAAACGGTAAAGCAGACAAAGAAGCGTTTTGAATTGGTTTGTCAAAAAACTGACTATACTTCATTTTTGATAACTTTTCATGTACAAGGATATTATCTGAAGGCAAGTCAATACGTTGCATGATCGTTGCAATTTTTGTTTCCGAATGGCGGCGCAAAATAATCTAATCTGAGAGATGACGCAATTGTTATCCACCCATCCATACTCATTACGTCTTATGTGAGTCTCAGAAACCACACTATACTTTAATTAAGCAATCAGTATCGAATAAAAGGTTTGTAAATTAAAACAAAAGAAACGTTATATCGAGGGCCACTTCAATCAACAATGTCCCATCATCGAGGATGTGAATTCGTTTAAGACAAATGACATTCTGTAACAGCGCTCTAAGAATACAAAAGTACGATGCCTTTCACAGATTATGAATTCAGGCTCGGGTAATGAAGATAAGCTTTAATGAGAAACATAAATCCTTGATATTGGATTCAAGGTTGCTGTTACCGCAAGTCACTTTCGAATTTCTTCCAGAAGGATTCGACAATCGAAATGTCCAATTGAGCAATACCATTGGGAAAACGACGATGTTCTTTGTTAAATTAAGTCAAATTAAAACAATAGCATTGAAAAACAACCTTTCAAATTATTAATTGAAACGCGTTTTTTTGGATTTGTGTATTGTTCGTGTTTAGTTGAAGATATATAGTGGCACCAAACATCACGTAAAATTGTTCCGTTTGTCGTGCCGTCATTTTCATGAAAAGAAGAATAGTGTTGCAGGTAATCTGCTAAGAGGTCAAGGAATATGACAAATTGTTTGGGCCACCGAATCGTGCGTTTTCCAAGATTTTTCCCCGTTTGCTCAAACATTTTAGTGCAAACTGATTGGCGTTTGATTGCATTTTTTTTTAAACTAGATTGTTTTGTAAACTACAGCGCCAAAACCCCAAATGCTACAGATTGCTTTTGACTCAATATTACTTAGAAATACTCCAAACAGAAGAAATGTTTAATAGACATAACCTGATAAAAGTTACAAGATAAACTCGGCGTCCTTAATTTCAGAGCAGGCCTAGGCTACACTCTAAAAATTGTAACTAAAATCTGATACTTTAAGCACCTTTATTTAAATGTATTTAATTGATTAAAATGAGTAAATTTGCTCATTTGTATCACTTGAAGTGCCCGAAGCTCAAGATTTTATTATGAAATCGAACAGTAATTTAGAGTAGATGTATAAAGAGTAAAGTCACAATCCTACCTTTGAATGTACACTCATACGTGGGCTAAGTAGTGACGGCAATCGTAACGTGTCTAGTTCCACTCAGCTTCTGTGACACTGTAGTCCATACAGACACCCAGCACGACTCTTTATATAGAGCCGGTAGCTAGAATGTGTCGGTGTCGCGTGAATATCAGACTCACTGAAAATCCAACTTGTTGGTTATACTGCGCATGCTCAGTAGGCCCCGTGTACAAAACAATGGGAAACATAAGGTTAGGGCGAGGGTGAGGATTCGGGTGAGGAATAGGGTTAGGGGAGGGGTTAGAGTTAAGGTTCGAATGAGGTTAAAGGCTATGCCATTGCCAAACAATATTGTCTTCATTATAAAAGGAGAATTGTGTTACAATTCATTATGTGTAAAGAGTCGGATATTCATAAGACATCGTCACCTTACTCTCCTATAACTTCATTATAATCGCAATTGGCTCAACCACAGCACGATGACATTAAATGTCATTATAGAGACATTTTAAGGCAAATGTTGATGGGATTTTTTTTCGCGGTGTCTCGTCTTACCTTTGTCTCAGAGGTGTGGGTGTGGAAGTGACTGGGAAGGTTCACCAAATGTTTGCGATTGTTGATGCAACAAGACTCCTCACTATTTCAGTATTGATAATTTGTTGAAGTCCCAGTGCCGTTTTACACGAGCTCGTTAACTCGTAATATTGTACCATACACTAGCATCAACACTTCCTGCGTCCACAAAGTCCAGCCCCATCAACTAAACTCTCAATGCCAGCCAGTTGAACGAAGGTAGCTATTGTCTTTTTAAGATCTATTAATGAGCCAACCGATGACGTGGGACGGGAGTTCCAGAGTTCACGTCCTCGGTTGATATTGTCTTTGGCCCGGTATGTGACGTCCGGCCTCTTCCGGTGTAACAACGTGTCCCACCCCTAGCTGGTGTGACGCCAGCACGTCACTCGTCCCGCAAGCAACGCATCGATTGGTTATATTGTCGGTTCATTAGCGTCAATCGCACCGGTTCTCCGGCAACGGACAATATCGCTGGTTTCGGAAACTCTTTGCAGCTTAATTACAGGACTGTTGCAAGAAGAGAAAAAAGCGTAAGACCACGGGCTGGGGATCTGGCTGTCAGTTTTCATCACTAGTGCGTGGCTCGAGCAATTAAAAAAATTGCCTTGCAGATGCGGCGAGGTCCACATTGATTCGTGCGTTTGTTTAATTTCTTTACCAAAGATCTCGAGGCTATTTTGGTAGCCTTTTGTGGATATGACAAAGTTTTCAACTGATTCGTCATTTAATTTTTACTCAACAGGTGTTCATTTTTGAGAAGAATTAAAAGATTGATCAGTGAATCAAGTCCAATTAAATGAAAATACCGTAATTAAAGATCAGAGAAAAAAACTGTAATGTGCTATTTTGTTTTTTCCAGACAAAAATGTCGCCAACTTTGGTCTTTCTTCTATAAGTGGTCGTAATTGTTATCAGTTATAAACAAAATCACACATGCCACAAAATACTAGTCAGCAGTCCACTGTTCCCAGGGATATTTTTTCCATGTCTCGTTTTATATTTTGAACCGAGGACCCCAAAGTTACGTTTCTGTCTTTCTAATGAATCTCGTGTAAACAGTTTTAGAAATCGAAGAATGATTTGGACAAACCTGCAATGATAAGGCTAATTTTCAGTGAGTTAGTCATGAAGGGAATAACCTAGTTTTCATGTTTTAGGGACTTTCGTCACTTGTAAAAGTAAAAAGAAGAATCATTGTTCAGTGATTGAGAAACTCACTCCAAAGAGTTTTCTCCAGCAACATTTTGCCCATGCACCTGACAAATGCCATTTTGACCAGACTTGGAATTAATTTCGAATCATTCAGGAAAAAAAAATCAGTTTCTGAATATAAATCATCTCTCGCGCCAAAATTTACTCATTGGAAAATCGACCCAAATGAGATGCACTTTAGCCAGGAAATAATCCCCAAACTACCGGTCCATATTCTTGAGAGATTCGCCAGAGAGGGCTGGGCAGCATCCAATGGGACAGCAAGTCGATAAGATTTCATTTCCCAAATAATTTGACCAGATATCCAAACGATGTTATTACTCCTTGTTGTCAGTGATCGCGCGATGTCCTCTCAACTCCCAAGGCGCACCGCAAATTTAATAAGCACATCTTCCGCCGTGTTGGTATTAAGACACCCCACCAGTACAAGAAATCTATTTGCCTACCCATTAGAGGTACTTAAACAGAGACCCAGTATTGGAAAAGTACATTAATTGTTGAACCAGGATTCGAAGAAATAGATGTGATTACAAGTTATGGAGCAAATATAGAGTTGCCGCAAGAGGGATGCTTATGAGGCAACGGAAACATGTCGATATGCCGTCACAATTCAGCTGGGAAGCTCAAGAATGAGAAGCACTTTGAATTGGATTTAGAATAATTGTTAGTTCGGAATTTTTAAACGGTCAATCAAGTAAGAAACTGTTGATCCGAACAAGTAGCGTATCCAGCTTTTTGTGCCAGGGAGGGCAAACAACGTCTGAACCGTCCTAAAACCGTCTTAAAAACACTTTTTTGGGTTTTTTTATGACACCTTAAATGACGCCGGGGGGGGTGGGGGGGGGGGGGGGGGGCTTGGAAGTTGTTTCCTCCCCCCCCCCCCCCCCCCCCCCCCGCTGGATACGCCACTGCCCTTACAAAAACCTCCCATCGGATTCCCATGGTGTCCAATTCACCATGCAATTCCCATGGGGTTTTGCGTGGGAAATTCTTGTAAGGGTGATACGAACGTAGTTCACCTAAACTCGACAAACTCGGCCTGTACAGATGGAGATAGAGGAACTCTAAAAAACGATACTCATGTGAAATCAGATTTAACATCGAAACAAGACTTGAACATTTACCAAACCTCAATTGCCTTACAATTCGACACCTTTTGGAGCAAAATCCACTTCATAAAAGTAATTACTGATCAAAGGTTATTAATCATTTAGTTTTAATGTTAACAATTTGGAAAAGAACCTTAAGCATTTCGAAAAAGGGCTCATCTCTGTATGTCAGAATCGTGTATATTTAACAGAGTTACATTGGAATAAACATGGCTAACTTTGCGCATTGACGATTGGAAAATATGCTCTATGTGCAGCCATTTTGGGTCCGAAATCTATGGTTGCTGTGATTCACGTCGTGGACTCCTCCAAAATGTTCGATTTCACGTGCAAGCGGTAACTAAGATCTGGCATTAGCCAGTTCGGTATTTCAACTGCGCATGTGCACAATGACATTTTATCCCGAATGACCCCGCGTGACCTAACGCGCGCGTGTGAACGCAAAAGGTGGTCACACAACGCGCACGTGTTAAATTCAATCAGAATGGGCGTTCGCGTAACATGGCGTCACATTACGTCAGCAATTTTATCCTGAATAACCTTTGACCTTTGAGATACCGAACTGGCTTATTTGAAGTACTTGAGATAATACAAATTAGGAAATTTCATCCTTTATATGTTGTGATGTACCAGTTAATTATTTTTACGCTTGAATTCAGACGATGTTATTGCGTCAGTTACAAATTTATAATCCATCGCTCCAGAATGTCTCTGAAAAGCCAGCGATTTTATTTTTCCCTTTCCCCATATACTCTGTGTGAATAGCTAAAGAAAAAGCGCGGTCAGTTTTGGCGGGAATCATGTAACGACTTCTCAATCTAAGGGCAACATTAGCCGATCGTCATCGACCTAGTATAGCACGAGCCTTCTCCCTGATTGGGCAATTAACGGAATGAGAGACGGATAGGTTTTACCTCGAACGTCTCAAGCATGGGCTGCCAATAACTCACGGGTTCAAGAGTACTTTTCCTATTATGACAATTAACGTGGAAAGTTAATTAACGTTAAGAGACAATTAACGTTAAGAGTGTTAACACCAATTTCAGATTTATGTCGAAATGCAATCCATCACAAAGCACTTTGCACAAGCCGACATTGAACTATCAATATCATATCGTCACAGTTTTCACGAACAGACGAATTTTGCCTCTCCGCACTAAACTAAAGTTACAAGAAAATCAGGTTTTAAGCTGCTCACTTTTTAAATTGAAGATATTACCTGCGTTCATACCACATGTTGATTCAGTGTTGACACTATGTTAAAGTTCAGTTCTCGGTCTTTCACAAGTAATTGGCAGCTAAGCGATAAGTCAAATAATTACAGAGTTATTAATTGATTAATACATTTGTCTGTTCGTGAAAACTCAGAAGCGAGAAATGGCCCGTTTTGCCCCACAGAGTGTCAATTGTCTCTTCGTGAAAACCCAAAATATATTTTCTGGCAATTTTGCCCTTCACAGCCCTATTGTATTAACACAGACTTCAAATTCGTCTCTTCGTGAAAACCCAAAATCTATTTTCTGGCAATTTTGCCCTTCACAGCCATACTGTATTAACACGGAGTTCAAATTCGTCTCTTCGTGAAAACCCAAAATCCATTTTCTGGCAATTTTGCCCTTCTCAGCCATAGCGTATATGGCCGAGAAGGGCAAAATTGAAAGAAAATGGATTTTGGGTTTTCACGAAGAGCCAATTCGGAACTCCGTGTTAATACAATAGGGCTGTGAAGGGCAAAATTGCAAGAAAATGGATTTTGGGTTTTCACGAAGAGACAATTGACACTCTGTGGGGCAAAACGGGCCATTTCTCGCTTCTGAGTTTTCACGAAGAGACACATTTATTAATCAATTAATAACTCTGTAAATAATTGACTTATGGCTTAGGGGCCAATTACTTGTGAAAGACCGAGAACTGAACTTTAACATAGTGTCAACACTGAATCAATATGTGGTATGAATGCAGGTAATATCTTCAATTTAAATAGTGAGCAGCTTAAAACATGATTTTCTTGTAACTTTAGTTTAGTGCGGAGAGGCAAAATTCGTCTGTTTGTGAAAACTGTGACGATATTTATGCCAGAGAAAAAAATAAGCAGGTTTGTGATGGGCGAAATTAATATGAATATAAGAGCTGAACTACAATTTCTGTTTAAAATAAAATAAAATAACCTAACGTGAGCATTTTACATTGTTACATAACCTCATGAAAAACAATATTTGTGTCAGAAACCGATGAGCAAGTTAGTCGTGCTCGAAATAATTTCAAATAGAAGATCTAAAATGCAATTTATATTGCGGTTTAGAAAAATTATAGACCTAATAGATTTTCATTACCTGCATGCAACTAAACAAAACAAAACAAAACAAAACAAAACAACCAAACCGTAAACAATTTTTTACAATTGTTTCAAAACATTACCTATAAACTTTGATTTGTGTTAATTACGAACTTAAATTCTAATATGGATTGAAATGAAATTACTGAAATGAATTACTTGAAAACAGTTACTGTATTGGTACGGGAATCAGGTCAGTTTTGATTTTATATCAATCACCTTGAAAATTGAAATCATTTTCTGAAGAAGGTCAGAGCATTCTGAGTGGGGTATCGAGTTCAAGCTCTCGTTCTTCAAGAGTTTCTTCAAGAGTTTCTTCAAAGAATCTCTGTAGGCCTACTGCTTGAACATAGTTCGTACGTGTGTTACTGCAAATTCTTTAGACCTTAAATATTGCGCAGTCTATACTTTCCCGCTGCTTTTCACCTCTGTGATTTAGAAGACGGACACATTCTTAATTTCTCAGCACATCTAATTGAATAAGGACTTCAATCTATAGAAAATCAAATAAACACGTTTTGTCCATATCGCCAACGAAAAGATATTTAACTAATTATAATAAAAACCCTGTCTTCATGTCCAAGGACAAATTAATTTACAGCCAGTTATTATTGACTATAGGTGTTTTTTGCATGTTTCCACACACCAGCGCTAACATTACATGCGAACACGCACGCCACGCACAGAAAAATCATAAACTATTTATAATTCTCTCCGTGCCGCCTATGCCAGCGCGATGATTTAATAATGCTAGACGACAACGATAGTTTCCCCGCACATAGACCCTACTATGCATGGACGCTTTGGGCAATTAGTTCACGCTTCGTGAATATGTCGTGCTGAGTTTACCCCGTGCTGAGTTTACACCAGGGGTGAATCCACGACTTTTTGTTCGGGTTGGAATTGTTCATACATTTGCTCAAAAAGTTGACCCCCATTCCTTTTTCACCTGCAAACACAATTTTACAAGCGGGGGAAGGGAGGGGGGGCTTACAAAAATCTTCCATGCAAAACCCCATGGGAATTACATGGTGAATTGGACACCATGGGAATACCATGGGAGGTTTTTGTTAGGCTTTGGGGTAGGGGGGTTGTTCTTTACCGTAGACGCAAAATAAGACCCATTCATCAGGGTTTCTGGTTTTCTGTTTTGCAACTGTAGGCATACCTAGCAGGGGGCGGTCCCCCCCCCCCCCACACACACACAAGTGTGTAAACACCGGCAATCGCGGACCTCCTATTGTCCCCTTTGTTAAAGGTCCACGGTCTGAATAGCTATACAAACGCACACACACCAAAGTGTGTAAACGCCTGCAATTGGGGACCTACTATTGTCCTCCTATTGTTTATACTTTTTGGCAAGGACCCTGATTGGTTTTGTACACTATTTTCAAACGGGACCTTTCTCAATCGGGGACCCTATTGTCCTCTATTGTTAAAGGTCCCCTATTAAATGCAAAAACAAACTCACACACACAAAATCCCTCTGGATTCGCCCCTGTACACCCATTCGAAATGTGCGCGCCCAGGGTACCTGCTCGCACATGCGCAGTTCAAACAGTATTTTTCATGACAGGGTAAGCTGAGCACGTAACGCCAGAGTTGTCATGGAGATATGCGCGTTCGCAGTCAATGTTATATATTAGTGTTTTATTTTTAATGGTCCGAACATCAGAATGGATCATGCCTATGAAAGTTTGATGGGCGGAACGATGGGCGGTGCTTTTGAGTTGGCGGGAAAACGCCAATAGATGTCGGGGTGAATACTTGATATATTGGTCTTAATGAACACACTTGTTCGCGGAGGTGGAGTTGCCTAAAGCCAGAGTTGTATTCGAGTCTCTGCAAGTCCTTTCGCAAGTCCTTTCACAAGCCCAGTCAGAAGTGCTTTCATAAAGCCGGTCACAAGTAACTGGATGAACATTGACAAAGGAATGCCTTTGTCACAGCTCATTTGAATAGCTTGTGATTGGGATTAGGACTGGAGGGCTTGTGGTGGACTTGCAGGGACTTGCAGGGACTTGTGAAAGGACTTGCAGGGACTCGAATACAACTCTGGCTAAAGCTGAGCAAAACGTAGCAAAATGAGAAAAATGTAGCTCAAAAAGCCGGCCAGATTTAATGTATACTTAATTTTCTCTTATTTTTTTTTTACAAAAACCAAGCATCTTTGTTATCAACTGAGAGACTTGATCCCTTCGATTTTTTTATCTTATCTAACTGTGAAATTTGATGGCGTCACTATGAATTCTTATTTGAGAACTCGATTAGGATGGACCCGTGACAGATCGGGTGTAAATAATGTTTCTAATATTCATTTATATGTATTATGTAGATTTGTTTTGGTAGTTGCATTTTGAGACAAAAAAGGAAAATTGCCGTTTATTTTCATTTTCCCGTATAGACCCCATAAGCACCAAGTGCAGATTATAAACAGTTCTGATCTAAACACTCGCAATCCGATATACGTTCTTACCTTCCGAAATTCTGTCACTTGGCTTTTTAGTGCCTTTCATTCATCTACTTCAACAATTTGGAGTCATTCATCAAAAAGACAGGTCTAAACAAACAAACAAACGATTAGCTTTGTTCCGATTCCTTGCTTTTCGAGACAAAAAGCATAAACCCACGTAAAATTAGTGCCAATTGCTACTTAATTTGCCCGCAGCGAACTACACCAAACCAACAAAAATCAGCGGTAGCTGTGAGTCGGCAGAGAGGGGACAAAAAGTCCAGTTGAATACCACCTGGTTTGACCGGGGTTTGATAGGCACAAACACTGCCGTCAAAGCCAACATCGATCGCCTAGGGAGGATCAGGCACAACGCGGACCTGGCACGCCATGCAACCAGGGCCAATGGTCCGTCAGGCCAAGAGCCCACACGAGGGCTGTTTATTGCCTCGCTTAAGGTGGACCAGAATCACCTGCCTCGGCCGCTGATCGGAAGTTTACTCTGTGTTAACTTCCCCTTTGGGGGCTGACATGCCGGGAGCGGCCATCAAGCAGTACCTGGGCCCCGAAGAACACGGTGATATAATCGGGACATTATTCGGAACAAGTGGGTTTTTACTCGGGGGAAGAGTAGGTGACATTTTGATGAAATTGGCCAATAATGCATCCGAAAGGTCGCGAGTTCAGCAGTCACCATGTTTCAGAATACCCATAGCATGGACCTGTACCATTGATAGATGTAGTCTCTGATTACATCCATCTCATTCAATGGAAAGGGAGTCATTTTGTAAGGTTTTTCGATGCGAAATGTGATTCTGGGATCAAAGGTAGCTATTCTCACAGTGAGAGCACAAAACTCTCCGACCGAAACGTGACGTTTAATACCTTGTAAAGAACTTTTAAAAAAAGATAGCCTATAGGCTAAAGTTGGGTCATCTGATTGCGGGAAGGTGTTGTCTAAACTAGAATTCAAGGTTTATCTCAAATTTCTACAAAAACATAGGCTTAATACACACTGCAAAAACTGTGTTGTTAATCTAACACCATGTGGTGTTTATATTGGGCAAGTGGTCCAATATATACACCACATGGTATTAATCTAACACCACAGTTTTTTGCAGTGCAATGATTATACTTTTAAAACAATTCACCCATTAACCGGCTAATCAAAGCGGAGAATTTTTTTGGTGGGATTCCACTTTTCGTATACATTTTCCAAGTTACTCTATAGGTTTTGAGCAGTGCAAAGTTAACCATTGGATGAAGTTCAAAATCTTTTTCGAAAATGCAACACTTCAGGCTTTTCTTGACATACAATGGCTTGTTTATTTAACAAAAAGTAAGATATGCTGGCTAATTAAATATCATCGATAACTGTATATGTTTTCATAAAGGCCTTATACTGGTATTGCGTTAAATTTAAAATTCAGCGTTTGAACAAACAAAGTTTGTTTCCATCGTTTATCCTCAGAAACATAAGAACTGAATGTTGCTGGTCTGACTTGTGATAGCGCAAAAGGTGCTGAATATCACTATGTATGTTCATTTGTAAGGGTACGTAAAAAAAGTCCCCTTGCAGTCCACGTAACGCAGCATATTTTCTTGAATTACATAATCACCCCAAGGACTTATAACATACCAGTACAAATTATTGTGGGTATTCCCCTTGCACACAAATCCCAATTGTTTTAAGAGGGTTACTGAATGTCCCATAAACACTACACTGCGTGAATTCCTGGACTTGCTAGTAACTTTCCTCTTTCATCAGTCGTTTGTGATTATTAAAATGTTCTTGATGGTTGACAGATTTACTTAAGTTCCTTATCGGGGAAGACAACGATTTTCAGTCATAATGCTAAATTGTTACCGATAATACATTGCGCTCTTACATCCTAAAAGAGAAATTCATAACAGAATTGTTAAAATTGACGTGCTTTTAATAAGCCACATGTTGCCTTTAAATTGGACCGTTTTAGTAGAATAGTTTGATTTGTTGTAAAGTCGGCTCATTATTTGACTAACAAAAATACATTAATTTTTCTAGCTCTGTTTTTAATTGACACGCTTGTATCGTTCTACCGTCTGGTACATATATTTTTTTAATTAGGCCTGGGTACCAAAAGGTGTGAGCCAGTCGTGATGTTCCCATGCACCTACGGATCAATCTCAAACCCCTTCATTCTGAATTATTCATCCAATCATATATTTATAGCATTCATTCCCTACAGCTCTTTCTTTGTATCATTGAATGAATTAATTACTACCGGTTTATGAGGAGACTGCAGAATTTCTTCGAAATACTTTGAAATAAATTAGACGGAAGCTCTTTGTTCTTATAGGAATGATGAAATTACAAAAATCAAGATACTCATGCAACACAGTCAATCAGTACTGTAAATTCCGTGAGTGCGGCACCTCGGTGTAGCCCGCATGCCTGAATGTAACACTGGGCTATTATGGCTTGAGCTGCATTTATTTAGGGCCTGGGCAACATTTAGGTATACACGGGGTTAGGCTACATTTTAGGTATATACGGGGTTTAGGCTACATTTAGGGCTCGGGCTACATTTAGGGACAGGGCTGGTCAACATGAAAGGTTTTTAATTTTCAATTTGATCCGAATTGTTATTCACCGTGTCGATTTGTTTATTTACATGCCATAATTATATTGTGTTTTTTGTTGGCTTGTTTGATATCTTCAGATTTATTTAACGGCCAAAAAGCATTTCAGCCTTATGCTGCACATCAATGATCCCGAAAAAGTTTAATTACTTCTTAGACCATTGGATATTGATTCGGTCAGTAGTCGGACATTGTTGAGAATGCAATCGATTGATCGTAGATTGGATTGGCTTGGCTTGACTAGCCAGTGGCTTGACCAGCTGTCCGAACGCCAATCATAAACGAGGTAGGTAGGGCAGTGGCTTCCGCTGACCACCATTGTCCAGCAGCGCTGGACGTGCAACTCGGCCAATGCAGGGTCGTCTTCGACAAGTTGGAGGATTTTACTCAAGAGCTTCAACAGGATAATTTCATAAGACAGCTAAATTTGGTGTGCAAGAGGTACTATATAGTAGATACAACCTGATATACCCGTCCCTCTATATTTTTGGACTATACGTGGATTGTATAAAATTTGGGGAATCACTACACAAATAATCAATAGTATTGGATAAGCCCGTCGTAGTAGGCTTTGTCTGTACTTGTTTCATCCACACAGGCCATAGTAACCTTGGCTGTCTTTAGTATATAACATGATTTTCCAACTCAGTAATTTGTTGAGAGACTCTTCTTTTTACCCCTCATACATCGGAGCTCCTACCTCCACGAAAATGGTATGGGAAATATGAAGTTGACTCTATTGAATCTGCAGTATGACCCCGTTTCTGCATTAACCCTAACCCTCTAGGCATTAATTTGGGGTGAATACCTGTGCACTTAGATACAAGATTAAAGTTAACTATTGCGTATAGAAACAATGTGGATTATTGTTAGCTGTGCTATAAAATAACGTCTTCATTTCCAAGTCGAGCGAACATTTGTGCGCAGAGTATTCTGCGTGAAGCTACATTCCCATACATGTAATTGTTTTTAATTTTCGCCTGTCACTTATCTTCAAATTTGAAATAGAAGTTGTGGCCATAGAGATATTATCATGGGGCCATCTACAAAAGACACTTTAGTTCGCTGACGTCATGGACACGTGACGTCATTAAGCATTCAACGAGTGCCGCCGAGCCAGATATCCGTATCTAAAGGCGAGAAGATATGTTCTCGCTGTAAAATATTTATATAAATTACGACTCCTTCCGGTTGTACAGAAAACTGCTCCCCTTTCTTACTAACTTCTGCTTTTTATCTCAAGTATAACTCAAGTCAAAAAACGAACGTAGGCCTTGAATGATGGCCTACCTTAATTTGATATTTAGTAATTTTGCCATAATAGGAAAGGTTATACCCCAGCCTACAACAACATTTGACGCAGCGGGCGGGCACTGTACTTTCGACAATAGACACGAGGTTAATAATAGTAAGGAATGGTGTTAATGTGGCTCGGGGGCTTTTTGCTGAACAAACGATATCTGAAAGAGAGTTGACAAAAAGAAAAATATGGCACGAGAGAAAATGCGCAGCAAGTCTATATTTGGGAGGTTCCTTAAGGTTTGACTTTCTCTCCCTAGGGAGTTATTTGGGCGCTCTATTTCTTTAGAAAAAGAAGCAACGTTCGCTGAAACGCAAAACCATGGAACCATTGAATGTTCCTTTTTTAAAGATGTTGGTCGATTATATTCAGAATAGATACACAAATAAAACTCAAGAGTACAAGGTAATTGACTGACGATTTGAAGGGTAAATAAAGCTAAGGACATTTGCTTAGATTCAAGACCAATCGGCCGTTCATCGGATATCTCTAGATGTTAATTTGCATTATCGTATAATCTTTGCCTTTGATGTGATATCATGAACACCACGTACATGTACCGGTAGTTGCCGAACGATTATGCCATTTTCTATATGTAAAATTTCTTATGAAGCTCGGTGAAGGCGTTTACAGAGGTGTGAGTGAAGTTAACGGTTAGACTGAAGTAAACTAAGGAGAATCAAATACACAGCTACCATATCAATTTAATAAAGACTAATTTTTAATTAACTGCTAGAATAAAGACCTTATGAAGAGAACTGTACATGGTGTGATGGAGCCAACCCCTGTATACTGGGACAAGTTAATGGCGCGGCTCGCTTGTATACCGAACGAACAAACGAAAGTAATTAATTACTATTCATTATCATCTGGAGGTTACATGAAGAGGTGCCAAAACCTAAATCCGCAGGGGCTTTCTTGTATTAGAAGCCTGGTAAACTTGGATCAGAAAAAGGAAAAAAGAGTTGGCAAAACAAAATCTAAATCTGGTATTCATAATTATTTCATACGCACATTCCGAATATCCAAGCTGATTTCGCTATGTGAAAAATTAAATCATTTGATTACGTGAAAAACTCAGGAAAGTGATGTTTTAACGGGCAAATAAGTATCTCTATCCTTTTAAATTCATATTTCCAGTTCACAACGATTTTCCGTATCATGAACAATCATGATTTTGAGTATTTTTTTCCTTTTCAAGTAAAGAGCTTCTAATACATTACAGATGCAACGTTTTTAGTCCAACGACATTTCACTTCCCAGAAATGAAAAAAGAAAAGAAAAAAAGAGACCAAAGCTACTTATATTTCTGTTAAATTAAGTCTGAAGTCTCGCCCAAGGCGGGTACTGACTGACACGTTTACTCGTCGGCTGCGTTGATTCTTCGCGCCAAATTGGTTGATATCGGCTATCAGATAATGCAATCATGTGGTCACGACATCGTTGGGTGCTATGTTTTCCCTGCTCCTTGAGGGAATCTTTTTTTATTTCGCTACAAAGATTTCTTTATCGTTCAAGCGTTAGTTTCATTAAGATGAAACAAAAACGGCGATCTTTTCTTTCTTCTATTTATGGTGATCAGTGGCGTAAGTTTGGATGGGGAGAGTGGTGCAAATTGCTGATTGTTTTTACCTGTACAATATTTAGAAATGACAGTGAGGTGGGGCTGTGACTGGTGTAGCCATTATGACCTGAAACAAAATGATACTGCATATTCAGAATACACGAGACCCAACGAACTCAAGACTTTTCCTTCTTAATTATAGAAAGGGGTGTTACTTCTCCAGAGGAGAGACAAGTTTCTACCGTCACCGCTGGATACGAAACTGAAGTAAGTGTATGCAGAAAGTTTTCTGTACGGTTTTATTGAAAAACTTCACTCCGGCAATCAACAACATGTCCTTAAAATGCGATTATTGTGAAGACCCTCAATTACATGTATTCATACAGTTCTCGTGTCTGGAATCGACATTCATGACCATTATATCGCCCTATCTTCAGAACACATTACACAATCCATGGTCCTGACAAGCCAATTACAGCCAAGATATTTGCATAGTTATACCTCTGCTTCAACAGGCATCGTACTGGTGATGGACACGGAGTGTTAGAGAATTTAATCATGTCTGTCAGAAGTTTGTTGAACCTTGCTTGAACTGCTAGCAGTTTTTGCGCGGGAAGACAGTCTCAACCTGGACATTCAGAAAGTGTGAAAGTGCAGCTGTCCACTGGGATGATTATATTTCAAGTTTCACGATGTTGTAATTACAACTGTCTCATACTTAAACTACAAACAAAAAAATTACGCCTATTTCCAAACGAAAGTGCCAAAATGTAAATAAAAAATGCCAGAAATTGTGCATACATGTTCATATACACCTGTTTTGAACAGCGTTCCCACGTTCTTCTTATACTACCCCCCCCCCCCCCCCCTCCTTCCGCTTTTCGAAATTGTTTGCAGGCGCATATTTTGGAGGTCACTTTTGGGGTGATTTCCGAAAATAGATCTTGATCATCCCTCCCCACTTTAGGCCACGGAGCTACCCTTCTAAACGTTATCGATGAAACGGCAATTCAAAATGGTCGTGGTAGTTTTGAATTTGAAAACAAATAATAATTGTAATAGAACCATGCTTATAAAGCGCATTTCAAACGGACTCTCAATGCGCTGAACAAAAGGAAAAGAAACAATATAAACAATTTATAGTGAGCAGATGGGTTTTTAGAGCTGATGTGAACATTTCCATGGTTGTCGATTCTTTGTTGTGAAAGGTTAGTGTATTCTAGAGAGCAAAGATGCGGTTGAAAATGCATGATAACCATAAGATCTTGTTGACGGGGTGGTGCAGGTAAGTAGAGAATGCGACTTGGAATCGATAATAACCTTTCTTAAAGAAAAAGTTATAAAAATTAAACAAAAATTTGAAATCAACCTGTATGTCTATATGCCATCACCAACTACTTGTTTGTCTCCATAAGCTACAAAAAAGAGTCCCCTGCTGAGAAAATAAGGGTTGAATAGGCCTCACAATATCGTGCAATATGTATGCATGTGACTCTCCAAGATGTCAAGTGCAGGACAAACTCATCTTGAAGGTAATGAGGCTGAACTGATTTTCGCTGAGGAACACTTGGCCTGACCAGAAGAATTGTGCAGTTCCGACTCCATTTAAACTTGACGATTCCCTGCCCCAAAGCAGTGCTTAAGCACACATTAAAACCCACACCTAATACCTAATTCTACAGTCAATAAGGTTAGACGACCCAGGGGGATTATTATGTGGGTGTGTGTCACAGTGACTGGACTTGACACCCCTGCTGTAACTCGGCATGAATCTTGACTACTGATGATGTCTACTTGAATTTTAATGTGTATTTTTTTCATTGATATGTCATGGGTGTAAGATAGATGACCCGGGCCCAATATAGTTCTGCGCCCGTTATCGGTTTAAAAATGCCATTTTTGAAATTACGATAAAAAGCATAGAGAACAGAGTGCGAACTGTTATAGTAATCGTAAATATTTCGATTTAATTTTGATTTAATATTGAATTTAAATGTGCGTCCCATTCTGTAAGGATAGAACATACGTATAGATGTGCGCTGAAGTAGCAGCAAACTAGAGGGGATTACATGACGACCAACAGGGGATTACATGACGACCAACAGGGGACACGTGCCTTTAACATCTAAGATGAAAACTTTCGTTAAAAAGCCATGATAACGCCTAAGGTGAAATAAGTTTAGAAGACCTGTTTATATTATCTCGGCGGAAAGTATTTAGGAAATGTTGAAAAAATGTAGTGAAAATGAAGAGATAATCTTTTAGCAATAATTTCCAGGAAGAAAGAAAATGGGTAACATTTCGGTCTTTGAGCCAGCCTCTTCTAAATCTTAGTTTGAAATAATCCCCCCTGATACAAAGATAGAGGAACCAAGGCGCATGTGCATTGATGAGAGAGACTTTTAAAGATGATGTTGATTGCAAATAGAGAAATCTGCATCATTATGTAGAATAGGGCATATTACAATAAAACAGTCAATTATTTCTGCCATGAAAAAATTACTTTAAGAGCCTTTTTTATCCAGTCCCGTATTGTCCACAGCCCACTGGTGTCATTTGTCTAAAAGTCGTCGCTGGAAGCAAACAAAAAATCTGACGTCATAAGACGAAGTCCCCTTTTGTGCCTAACTAGTGTGAGACACAAAAGGGGAGACCGCAGTGACAACCTTTATACAAATGGCACAGCGGGCTAGACGGGACTTGATAAAAACAGCGCTCAGAGTAATATTTTAGGTATTTCATGGTAGAAATTGTTTGCCTGTTTTATTTTAATATACCTTAATTTGTATAAAACTACGAAACGACGCAGATATCTCTCAGAACATCCTCTTTAAGGAAACAATTCCTGTCACCAACATGTTTAGCCTGAATCTAGCTTCAAACGGACCAGCTTCAATGTTGTTTTCGATCTTGAGAGAATCATTAAAAATGCAAGAATTCATGCGAGGTTTTAATGTTCAGATGTTTAACCGTTCGATTTCTAAACGATCACAGATCATAGAGTGCCGCCCATGTCTACATAGTTGACCAACAATCCGATGAAAAAGAGTTTGATTAAATCCTGGACGTTTGAACCGATAAGATAAAATTGCCCACTTTCAAACCTCACCTCTTGTGATATTGCTATATTTTGAACCGTGCTTCGTCGAAGATGGTCATGACAGCTAAATTAGTTCCAGTGTAATCCGTAGGCCTGCGTGTAGTTGACGTCTGTAACAGAATTGGATACTGCCGTCATCAAGCCCGAAGCCTGGCTGATTTTCTTCCCTAATTTATTTTCCTGAAATGTTCCATCGTATTACCATTAATGATGATATAGGAACCACATATTAGCATGGTACGTGTGCTGCCCCGATTGGCGGTTCTTCTGCTGTTGGATGCACCGGTAGTTAATAAATAAATTTACAAAAATAATAATAAATAAATAAATACAATTCTAGTCATAAAAATCCTATTGCACTGTTCCTTTAACTAGAAATTCTACCCCTTCCAGTGTTGTGTAGAAGTTTACACTGTCACTAGAACAGGCAGTTTAAAAATTGTTATTGAGGGAGCGAAGACACAGATAACATGATACGCGCAACATGAAACAAACCCTATATACACACTGACATGAGTCAGATACAAGAGTATACGATTTCACTTGATAACATAAGGCTACCTATATATGTAAGCTGTTTTAGGACCCAAGCGATAGAATCGCAGTCAAACATTGCCTGAAAAACTATCAGATCTGATGTCAGGTGATCCACCTAACACTCGCAGCTCGGATGTTACGGGAATGCTGTCTACATATAGTGCACGTAATTGATTTTCGAAGGGTTTAATGCATTTTACTTCTCATATCGTGGATGAATGGAAGATGTAAAATGGAAAGAGATACCCAACACATGCTACAAATAATTCAATTTCGATTCCAACAAGAGTGGAATGTAATACGCACCGGTTGCTTTAAACAAGCCCTGGAATTGGGGGTGTTGGAGTTTGGTTTGTACCATCAAATTTAGTCTTATCCCTTAAAATGATAACAAAAAATCGGCGTAGAAATAGCTTTCCTTGAACAAAGTTGTTTGGAACCTCCAAAGATAAAAGGCATGTCTAGAAGGGTACCGGTAATGGCTAGACTTAAAGGAATACGTTCTGTCCACAGTTTCTGTATGAGGAATCTTTTCTAATATTGATAAGACACAGTCGATACGCTAATTCACATGTATAATTTCAAAAGGAAAACGCATTACAACAATACTGAAAACAGTGTGGAACTTTGTAAATAATAAGTAGTGCTTATAAAGCACTATATATAAAATGCGCAACACAAAATACCCCTGGTCATCGGACTATGAGATCATGCAACTTATGTAGCCGTTCAATATCAAGTTTAATTATGCAACTAATGCAACCTGTTCTCTACCCTTATATAAAACTGCTTTTTGACAGATTAAAACTAACATAACGTACCAAATATCATAAGACTGCAAAAACTGTGTTTAGCAATTAAACACTTTTCTAAACACTTTCTTGCTATCAGTTTGTAAACACGTCTACATACTAAACATGTTTAGCGTGTTGAAGGATATTGTTTTAACCATTGAACATAGACATTTTGGAATTTGAAACGTAATGTTTAGCTTCTAAACATGTTTACAAACTGAGAGCAAGATTGTGTTTAATTGCTAAACACAGTTTCTTTTTAGAGTGGATGTGATTTATTATTGATGTAATTCTATCAATTATTATTAGTCTTACCTTAACACAAATTCAGTCGACCCTGGGTGCGTCTTTTCTCTTCAACCGTTGATTCTTTCTCCAAGTCAATTCAAACGACTTAGCCCTATATAGCTTTAGATGGCTCTCCCGTGTAACTGTAAAGATTGATTAAGCCTGGACGTAATAAGCCCAGTCTTTAAGGCAAACGTGATTGGAAATATACTAGCTTCAAGATACTCTCCAAACCACTGGTATACCTCGAAGCAAAATCGGCCTCGGTTCGGTCCGGGTGACCTAAGTCAGAGTCCTGGATGTCGCGCCGATGGCAAGAAGGCCTAGTTCTTTGAGTTGGCGTGGCCGTGCCTGTGGTTATATACACCAGGTTGGGTTGCGAGGCCTCCTAGCTAGTGCTCAAGTCAGGAAGTGCGCCAACGGAAGGAGTCATGGGCACTACTTGAGACCGCGCAGGGGAACATTTCTCGGTCATTATTCCCTTGGTCGGGTCCCAGAGAAGATCCATCATCTTGATAGGTTTGCGATGAGTGAAGTCTTCACCGCGCGGCCGGCAAGCAGGCTCGATACACTGGCAAGAGTTTTCCATATCGTTAAGCCCACGAGGGCCTCACAGACGGCTTGATAACCCTCTCCCAAACCAGCAAATTATTTCTCAAGTGTTTGATTTGTATTGATGTCCGTACTGCCCTGACGCGCACAGTCAAACACAATTACATGTGGTGTTATCAAGCCAATCATTATGAACTTGAGATTTGACAGGAAATTCCCATCAAATTGAGAGTACGTTAGCGCATAAAAGGAAGGCCCCTTATATTGGCATGCAAATATGTTGGGGGCCTTTGATATTTTCCAATCGATTTGAGCGCCCGATGCACTTAATTATGTTTAAACACTTGACCTGTTAAGGAACAAGCATCTCTTCTTTTTGTATTTCAAAACAACAAAAAAACCACAAAAACAAAAAGACTTACTTTCGTTCCAATTATGGTAAACAAAACACGATACGGGAGTAAAAGCATCTTTACGTTTTCTTCTTGCGTGCCTCTACATAGCCTAATAGTAGCATAATTAATTTTGATCAAATTTCATGTGAGATAAAAACAAGCAAATTTGCTAATTATATTTTGTTTTTCTTTGGAGGGCTATCAACTATGAATATAGGGCCCTAAAGACGATGAAGTTTAATCTACGAAAAAGAAAACGCTTTCTGAGTACGATTTTATTTTTTAAAATATCGACTTCTTTAATTTGATAATTGATAAAATCCAACCATTTTAATTGCGGTTAAAACTAAATAATTCATAAAAAAAAATCGGCTAAGATTTCATCAGATTAAAAATGCTCTTTATCGCATATATTTTGCACATATTTTCAGAATTGCATTTTGCAATTAGATAATACAAAATGGAACTTATTGTTTGCGTAATGTATGGAGCGGCAGCCATTTTAGATGTATGCTAATTAAGAAATCTTACAATATTTATTTTATTCTTGGTATCTTCCCTTCTACGCTTGATGTCTGAGGTACACGGGTATACTTGCAAAATGTATTGCTATTTACCTTTCAGCCACGGCCCCATCAAAAACTTGATCTGAACAATCTCTGGAAAATACATAAATCGTAATAACATTATTATGTTTAATTAAATATTTCCGAAACTGACTTGGATGTTAACAAAACTATATTTTAAGTTTCTTTATTGTAAGGGGAGGGCCCTTAACAGCAAATGCTGTGAAAACAACAAATAACTCTAAGCGATTCTACCAGGAGCAACGACTATTCAAATTTTAGCCTCTAAACTGTTTTGTACAATTACATTTTCAGATCATCTGTCTTAGGAGGTAGTTCTTTCCTTGAATTTCGAACTCTTTTTGGTCCCTTTCTCGAAGAAAACAACAACCAACGCAGCATTCACATTCAAGGAAACTTACCCTTGTTTTGAAGTTCCATGTTCAATATGAAACTGATGAAGATAGCACTTACAGACTGGACATTGACGACAAGAGTAATGGAACTCGGTTATCAAATCTCCAAGCTGGAGGCAACCACGTCCTATGGGCGCTCGGTTGACCGGAATTCTTGTTATCCCATGATACTCAATTCACCGTGCGCACCCGAAGAAAAAAAAGAGCTACCACACGCCTATTGATCTACGCTTGAAAATGAGCTTTAAAACCGCGGCCAAAGTTACCAATTAGGATTGATTCAGCAGTATCTTTTAGACTTGCAGTATATCTTCCACGATAAAGCGAGATATAAATTTCCCAAAAGGAGGGCTACAGATTTATTATATATAAATACCAAAAACCTCTTTTTAAAGATATATATAAAAATAGATACATAGGCCTACCCTATAGATTTCCTCTTTATAGTTATTGTGAAATTCTGTAGCGGGGTAGGCTATCCCTAAATGTTGATTAACCCCCAACCCTCTCCCACCTTCACCACCATTTTCACACCCCTACACCTCAAAGGAGGGTTTTTGAAGAGAATTAAATTGTCTGCGTCAAGGTTAAAAATAAAAATAAAATCGGGCATACTCCCTTACCCATGTATCTTGGATTTAAAAACCTGTCGGCTTGACCCCTTTCTAAAAAGTCTGGCTCCGCCCATGGAAATTTATGTTACAGAAAACCTGTCTGGTTCAATCTTTGTTCTTATCGGCAGTTAATTCTTTTGTTTAATAATCTTTTTAATGTCAACATTTTGTCGTTACTTGAAGGTTATTTTTCAAGGTGATAGCAGCAGTAGAGAAAACAAGTTTACTTAAATTACGTATACTCACAACATCAAAATCTGTAATCACCCGCATTTACAGATCTGTAGATAGAATTTTCAAAACAACAACCTGTTGCAGTTTAGGCATAAACCGTTTCAACCACTTGACCCTAGAGAAGAAAATATTTTTGCGAGAAAATTATAGTTGATCATCAGCAAGTTACAGCAACCAGCATCGCCTTCCCCCTCCCTGGCGCCAGCTACGGTTGCCACTAGTCTCGAGTCGTGATTTGCTCTTGTATTTCCTCAAGCAAGGCTTCTATTTTCTGGTTGGATATGAAGACCAGGGTATTCACATGGAGAACTTGACTGAAAGCGATTTTTGATTAATTTTGCGCAATTTTGGTGTCTTCTGCGAATGTCTTACGGGCTGGATTAACGCCCCGCATTTAGAATCAGTGAAACAGGTCTCTCTATCGAGATTGCTACATCTACTTTAGAATTATTTCTCAAACTGAAATCTTGCCATTAACATCACATTTGTCGAGGTTGAAAAGTACGAAATTTCCTTTTCGTGACCATCAAAGGCGGGAAACGAGAAACGAGAAACGATATAGTGTCGTTTTGAAAGGAAACATGCAATATATATTTAGTTCAACTTGCTTTTACGCATTGCAAAAATGCAAACTTGTCCGAATGCTCGTTTTCAGTTGAAGAAAAAAAGAAGACGGTGGTTTTCAATTCTTAGAAAATCATTTGATCAGTTCAGGCAGGAGGGCGCAGGAGTCCTTGTCAAAGTGCAGAAGAACGGTACTAAAAATCAACGCTTCAAAATAACTCACCAATAAAGTTTTGAGGAAATATAATTGGCTACCGAGCCCAAACAAATTGTTACAATGAAACCACGTTAATCGTGGAGCCTATACGCGACGAAAATTTAGAAAAGTTTGATAATACACAAAGCTGTGGAGATACTTGTTGTGCCTTTGGTGACGTCAGGCTTTGGCTCATGAATATGGAAATTTTCATTGGCATAAAAGCAAACTTTGGAAATAACTTCTTAAAATCGATACAAAGGGAGTGGGAATGATCGATCGATCGATCAATCGATTATCGATCAATCGATTATCGATCGATCGACCAATCACTTTATTTTCCACCTGACATTGTGCAACAGAACAAACATCAGTTAATATGAACATTTAGATAAAATGCGGATGGGGGTTCCTAAAAAGCAAAGCTTGTCGGGCAGGGCCCCTACTTACATTTATTTAATTAATTCAAATTTCAACACATGCATAATGACACTTACACATCATTAAGACAAAACAATATTATAGATTAAAATAATTAGAAATAAATAAACACATAACGAAATATGTAACCCGTAACCCAGTGAGACTTATTAATCAGTTTCTAAATAATTATTCAATATCCATGTCTTATATTTACGTTTAAATAGAGATAGACTGCATGTACTTTTTGTCCAAAGAGTTCCACAGCTTATGACCGTCATGCTTAACTGTTTTAGAAGCAAGCTTGGTGCGTGCAAAGGAATGATGAAATTCACTATCTTGTAAAATGGTGATGAATGTTATCATTTTTATGAACATTGAACGGGTAGATTTGGGTAAGTTAGTATTATTTAATTGATGCATGAGGGTACCTAGCTGGAGATAATAAATATCACTGACTTTTAATGTTTTACAATGATAGAAAAAGAGGGGTATGTTCTTGAAAAAATGCTAAAGTTAATTATACCCAAAACCTGTTTTTGAAGTTTAAGTATTCTATTTATCTGGCCAATGCAACAATTGCCCCATGCAAGTATACCATAAATTATGATAAGTATGGTAAGACTAAGGTATTATACACATTCAATAAAATACCCTCTGGGAAGAATGCTTTCAACTTACATACGATGCCTAGTTCTGGACATGATTGAGCAAATATAATTAATATGCTTTTTCTAGGAAAGATCTTGGTCAATATACAGGGTGTCCTTAAAAAAGTATACCCATTTTTAAATTCATGTTATCGCAAAACTACTGAATTCAGAAAAAGACAAATGTCTGTGGAAAGGGTAGAATGTCCTCTGTCCAATGGTATAAGGTTCATTATGTCATTACCAAGGATGACTGAACAAACAAGACAGTTATGAAAGGTTACTGAAATCAGCACTGTGACAAGTTGTCTAATTCAGTGGCAAAGCTCAGGCAGGTGTTTTTAAGGAAAAATTCTTTTGCTGTTTGAACACATTGGAAAAGTGATGACAGGGGAGATGAATCAATTTTTCTGATCCCTTTCTTTTTGTTACACGTACCTGACAAATTTAAGGTGATTCCTGTTAATGCATAGCTGACATAAAGTAAACAACTTGTCACAGTGCTGATTTCAGTACCTTTCATAACTGTCTTGTTTGTTCAGTCATCCATGGCAATGACATAATGAACCTTATACCATTGGAGAGAGGATATTCTACCCTTTCCACGGACATTTGTCTTTTTCTGAAATATTCAGTAGTTTTGCGATAATGTGAATTTAAAAATAGGTATACTTTTTTAAGGAAACCCTGTACAATCCCAGAAATTTAGTCGAGTCAGTTTTTGTAATTTTAGTATTATCAATAAATATATCAGGCATAAGATGACATGGCTTATTACTAAACAGCATAAAATTGCTTTTCTTTAGATTAATAGTCAGCATATTTGCATTAATCCATTTAGAGACGTTTTAAGTTCACCGTTAACTATGTCAAAGAGTATGTTGACATCGCTATGACTATAACATATTACTTTCATCCGCAAACAGGATGAAAACAAATAAGTAAGTCAGAAGATTTATCAAAATCGTTGATATATATAGAAAATAAGAGGGGCCCCAAAATGGACTCTTGGGGTACTCCATGGGATATTTTACAAAAGGAAGACTGAATACCATTTATGCATACACATTGTTTACGATTTAAAAGATTTAAAAGGTAACTCCTTAACCACTCCAAGGCAATTCCTCTGATACCGTAGTGATCAAGTTTGGACAAAAGTATATCATGATTTACTGTATCAAAGGCCTTGTAGAGGTCCAGGAATACACCAATTGTAGTAGAAGTATCCAAGTCATGGTTATCTTGTCAAGTAGTTGAATAATAGCACGTGACGGTGAATGTTTCTCTCTAAGCCTATAGTGATTGTCTGAGATTACGGTATTTTTATCTAAGAAATGTATTGTACTTTTTGTCTCGCCTGAACAATGTTCAGAAAGAGACTACTATATGCAATCACTATTTATGTACGTAGTCCGTCCGTCCGTCCGGAACGTACTTAGTCCGTATGTGTCATTTTGGTTAAAGTTTCGACAAATTGGTTATATATATATGCAAATTTGAAGTCCAATTGCAATCAAACTTGGGTCATGCATTCGATATTGCACCCTTTATATGATGCTTGTGTCAAAGGTCAAGTGATGAGGTCACAGGTCATTTGCTGTCAAGTTCTAAAATAGGCTGGAATTGTAAAATTGGTCATTGTGCCGATTGAGGTGTCAAAATGTGCAGAGAACATGAATAACGTTTAAGCAGGCGAGACGTGTGGTTCGAGAACACCTTGTATAAATAATACGTTCCATAACTTTGGAGACAAAAGTGAGAACAGAAATCGGTCTATAATTGTTAAGAAGGGTAGCACTACCACTCTTAAAGATAGGGATGATCCTGGCAATCTTCATGCCTTCTGGCACCACACCCTTGGAAATTGATAATGTTATAATGTATGTTAAGGGCTTAGAGATGGCATGCATCACTCTCTTGATACTAGTATAGGCTAAGCGTAGAATGAAAGCTCTTCTGCATGTATCAAAGTTGTAAAAATCCTATTGCGCGATACCTTTAAGCAATCACCGAGGGGAAAATATAATAAACTCGCCTCCCACCTCCCTGAATTGACTAGATGATGGAGCCGCCTTTGTCAAATTAGGTTGCGTTATGTTTATCATCCATGGCTCCTCTCAGTTGATGGGTCTGTAGCAGTTATTATCTTTACAAGAATTGGGTCGACGACGAGTGGTTCGCATAGTTGCCGTTATGCAGACCAAGTGAATAATGAAATCCGCCCTATTTTTTATTCGTGTTTGTTTTCCACTATGGAGCTCAGAGAAACGTCTTATGCAACGAAAGGAATTGTATCCTCTGTTTCAGCATCCTTCTATATCATGTTGAAAAATGTTCAAGAGTTGTTTCCAAATCAGATGACATCACCAGATTATATTTATAGTAGTGATTTGTACAACTTTTGCGTCGAACGCTTCTGCTCTTGGGAGGAAAGGAATTGTGAAAAGAAGATTGAAGATTCAATATCAGGTGTTATTTCTCGAGTCGTAAAGTTTATTCTTTCCGAAAAGAATGTGAACTCCTTAAGTTTGAGCTGTCGATTTTAGGTTTGCCTTTAACAAAAGATATAACAATGTACAATGTAACTTCGTTTCAGTAAAAAGAAAACAAATCTTCCCTGAAAACCAGTTACCTACAGTACATCCCCAATCCCCCCGCCAAAAAAGGGATACATGCAAAATCATAATTAACTTTCCCATGGAAAGGTCTGATTAAAAAAACAACGGTTAAATTACTGTGTTGGTTACATTTGTTCGAGTTTACTTTCCACAGAACCCACAAACTCTACAAAATTTCTGAAGTGTCCATCAGAATAGTCTGAGAGAATGATTGTGTTTTTCAGTGTGAACATGCACACTGTTTTTACCTTTCGATTAGAACATGTATGCCACAATGGACAGCATCGATTGGAATGTGTGGCTTTATAATGGACAAATGTGAAATTTCGATACAAACAGAGCAACAAAACACGAAATCTGAATTTAATCTTTGGAAATTTGAAAAGGGGTAAACTGCGTAGAAAAGAAGGACAAGATGTATGCGCGGGAAATGTCAGTTATTCCAATGCCGTGCGTGGAAGTACGGGGTTCCGTTTAAAGCAAGATATGGGACAGAAGGACCCCCCCCCCCCCCCTTTTTGTGTTGGTCATTGTGTTCCCGGAATCTCATGAATTTCTTTCAGATATCCAAAGAGGAAACAATAGTCTGGAATGTGTATAGGAACAAAGGGGGGTTACCCCTTTGTCCCATATCTTGCTGAGTATACGAGGTTCATGTCTGAAATGTTTTATTTTATTGGGCCCCTTTATTAACTCATTGTAGTTTCTTCTGTAATTGGATGCTGGAATGTAAGACCATTTGAGCGTAACCGGGGTAAATGGGTAAATGGGTAAATGGGACAAGGTGAAGTCAAGAAGAAGGTAGTGGATTGGTCATGCGCTAAGATAGATAATTCTCATCGTTATGCGTTAGTATGTAGATACAGATTACATGAAAAATCGGTAAATTTCGCGCTCTATTGACAAACATGATGCGTAGTCTGGCTGGGATTGCAATTATGACCAAATCAGCACAAATGCAGTTGACCGTTTTCTTGTGTTCTGCTTTCTAGTAAGTACTGAAAATGGAGGGAAAAGAAGACTGAGTTGGACGTCCAAGAATAACACGGAAGCGAACCTAGGAGAAAAAGAAGAGCGCGATTGGATGGAGGACTTGGAAAGAGGATCAACCTCTGGCCAAGATCAGTGGAAAGTGAAGGGAGTTTACTGTAGACTTATGGACCACTAGACGCGAGAAGGATAGGTAAGTGAGAGATTTCTATTATTGTATGTTAGTTATTCTTGATTATTCTGTAGGTAAATAAACCATGGACCATAAAGGACCATGACGATCGAAACCTAGATAAACTATAGGGATCGGGTATTGATGAAGTAGTTACCAATCATCAGTAGGCTCTAAAAAAGCCAAAATGTCAGAGAAAACAAAAGTCAGTCCGCAGTCGGAGGATGACCATATATTTCATAAAACAATTGTCTTTCTTACAAGAATGCAATTGCCACTCGGGCTGAGTTCGGATGGTCTGTTCTTGACACGAGTTCCCTGTTCTTGCGCCCGAACGGCGGGAACGTGACCCGAGAACATTGCACTCGGAACAAGATCACACACCCCCTGCCAGTCGCCAAAAATTCCCTTCCAAACGTTTTGAAAATAAAGCTTTTTCTGAACAAACTAGGGAAAAATGCAGCTTAAATATTGTGCTTCCGTTAACGTATTTTGCGTCTGAAATTCAGGTTATTGAAACCAATGCTTGAATAACGTACATGGGCGCAGCCATTACATTTTGCGTGTTACCAGCAATATGTGGCGCTCTTGCAATGACGTGGCTATCAGACGTTCTTAGGCGTTCGAGTGGTCGTAACACGAACGAAGACACAAGTTGTTCTTGAGCAAACAAGAACAACTCGCCCTCGGTGGCTATATATTAGATAAAGATTGAAGGACAGAGGGCGCTGTTGCGATAACAGGAGTAGCAGTGTAATTTTATTGAGCTATGAGCGGAACAACTGCCTTCATCGGTCGTTATACCGACGGTATAAACCAAAGAGGGCGCTATCATTCAAACACGTCAGAGTGAGTTGTGACATGAGGGGTCCCAAACGTTGGGCCAAACATGGCGAATTAAGCATCTGTGTACGTGGAACAGGCCCGTCGCTAAGGGGGTTCCCGGAGGGGCCAGGCCCCCTGGCAACCAATCCCCCCCCACCCCATTAGCAAAATCCAAAAGCATCAAAATTATTTAGAGTTGTTTTTTCTTGTGATGTCCCCCCCCCCCCCCCCCCCCCCCGATGCCCGGAGCTGGCGCCGGGCCCGACGTGGACAATAGGCAAACAATAGCCGTAGGATCCACTGTACACATAATGAACGGCTATCTCTCTAAGGCTCTGAATGCTGATGATAAACCATGTCGTCGGCCATGTCGTCGGCCATGTCGTCGGCCATGTCGTCGGCCATGTCGTCGGCCATGTCGTCGGCCATGTCGTCGGCCATGTCGTCAGCCTCCAAGATTGGGATCTGGTTCTCAACTTTGCATGAGTAAATATTAAATTGGAATCCTCTTAAGGGTGACGTAGGCCCCCCGCATGATCAGTAGGACTCCGTACATGAGGAACATAGGGTAAGGTTGAGGGTGGGGATTAGGGTGAGAAATAGGGTTAGGGTTGGGATGAGGTTAAAGGTTATGCCATTGCCCAAAATTATTATGTTTATTAGAAAAAGCACAATTGAGTTGCAAAGTGTGAGATATTCACGGGAATCGGATTTTCATATGACACGGGACGTGTAGTGAAAACGTGTACAATAAGCGCATGTTCGGCAGAGACAAATGTACACGATAATCTCGCCGGTGTACAGCTATTCACGTCGGCTACATTAATATGCAAACTAGAGGGGAAATATAAAAAGGACAAAAAGTGTTCGAAATAGCAAAATCCGAAATAATTAATAAAAATAGAAAAGGACTTCAAATTTAATTGGTGAATTCGCTTTATTCGTTTTGAGTTAAATTTGTAGTTTTAGTAATCTTTTGATGGTCCAAAACATCAACATTTCGAAAACTTGCGTTTCGGCTCCAGAAGGAGTCAATGCGTAGCCTTTGTCCTCTGTAATTGTTATTTTTAATGAATTAGGTCTATCAATTTTTTTTCGATAGGTGGCAGTATACATCCCATATGTACTTGTGCACGCATTGTTTTCAGTAAGGCCGTGTCCGAATTACTTGGCTACGGCTTGAAATTACACACGAGTCTATGGGAAGTGGCTGCAGCCGCTACCACAGACATGTGTGTAACATCCAGCCGTAGCCAAGTAATTCGGACATGGCCTTAGAGTGAAAAGAAAAGAACAAAGCGCCCTCAAGTGTTTAAGGACGCATCCAAAACTGTAAATTTGATTTGCATGATTATGTTAAATGTTATGAACATATTGACAGGGCCAGTCAACACCGTATTGGAACTATGTGCGGAGTCCTATTTTTATGCTATTGTTTTGGGTTTTTTTTTTCTTTGCCTGGCCTGAGCTTTGAAAATAAAGTAACGTGGTCTTGTGAAGGAAAAACGAGAAAATACATCCCACAATTTATTAAAAATATTGCCGATTGATGACTGAAAAAAACAAAATGAAAAACCTCAACTTGTAATCAATGTATCACTTATAGACAGCCTAAAGGAGTGCGTCGCTAGACTAGTCAGAGTTCGGTACCTGGACGTTCACATAAGAAAGTGAAAACAATCTTGAAGTCATAAGTCTCGAGCTTTAAACACCCTATTAGAGTAATCAAATGAGAAAGAGCAAAGAGGTAGATACGATTGGAGGTGATTGACCTTTGGCCCCTTTCAGTCATCAACTCATGCCGTTTTTAATGTATCCCCTTAGCCTAAATTTTGTAGGAGTCACAAGTTTAAAGTAGGTGTCGTTTCTAGAGTTGATCGCAATTCCGGTAACTGAGTGAACAAGTCTCTTTATGTAATGTCATACTTTAACCTTTTATCAGAAAATAAAATTTTCTGTCACCTTTTTTATTGGAAGCTAGAAGTTCAGACCTCGTCTCATTCGCAGGTTGGTAAACTAATTCCGGTCGGGCCACTCAAGGATTGAAACTAGCTTCTTTGTATGTAACTCGATACTTTGATTATAACCTTTTAACATAAAAAATCATTGAACGTTCTCAATTGAGAAGCTTTGAATAGAAATACCACGAGACTGCAAGATACAATAGGACACGTTGAGCGTGTGTTGCAATACCATCCAATTATAAATATTACCCTAGTATCAGGTGTCCGGTTTCAAATGTCTTGCAGTCATGAAATCCTTGCCCGGACATCAAACAATAACATTGTCACATCCAGGTGGATCTTGTTTGGAGGAACAGCCGGATAGATTTCGGCGTTCAAAGAGGCACATTTTTTGGGCTGACCTCGTGCGGGGGATGGTCATAATTGCAGAACTGATAATCGAATGAATTGCAAGGGAAAATTTGCCTCGGGTGAAAATAAGAAAAAGCGGAAAGGACTTGAAATACCAGGGGCCATAAAAGCAGTTAAATACTTTAAGCGTTGTTTTGCACAGCTCTCTAAAATACTTTTCTGTTATGAAAAGCGCCATTTGAGAAGAAAAAAGCTAAAATGATAATTTGGACATTTTACACTATGAAATTCGCCGTACTCTGGGTAAAATGCTTCCGAAAGAAAGATTTGAAAAAAGGAAAACTGGGCTAGTTCAACTTTAAAACGTCCTATGGACAGAGTGGTTGTTTAAAAGGTTAGTTTAGTCAACTGACCACCTGACACAAACACAAATTGACGAATTTACAATATAATGGAATAGGAACGGGTGAGAGACCATCTACATAATCATAGTATTGAAGATATTACTAATACTCCATTTCGGCCGAAAAATTCAGACTTCATTTGTTGTTCAAAACCATTTTTAATCCTTCCAATTCGTAAAAATTGCAAAAATGTTCTCCCAAGCACGCGACAGGCTACTCTTTAGACTGTCGTGAACATCTACCGCCCAAACCGTCATGTTTATTCCTGACCAGTATTGGAGATCCTGATTTTTTGAATATTTAAGTGTTTTCAATTTGCTTGGGGATTTTTGTAATTTTGTTAAGCAAATCATGTTGTTTTCTTCAAACAAAGTTCATTTACTACAAAAAGCCTTTGTCTTGTTTAGGGGATAACCCCCTCCCCAATACATCATGGGTTTTTAGTAACCATTTACGTTCTGTCGTTGTCGCAAAATAACGTAAGGTCCAAATCTCTTTTACAATGCATTTCGCTTTGAAAACCCTCGCCTCTCCGACGATTATAAAAGATGGCATAACAAGGGCGCCCCCTCTCTATCACACAGACACCAATCTAAGTCTTAGAAACACAGACTGATCAACACCAGTCTAGTTTTGCAATGAATATTCAAACGGTTACCACGCATGTCACAGAAGAGAGGGCGTCGTTTCTGGAATTGTGCAGTATGGATATCGGCCATAGTTCGATCCGGAGAACATTGTAACGCAAACTATTCAGTTTACATTTTCACCGTTTAATCATCCTGCACAAAGTTGTCAGAAATGCATTCGTTATCACAAAATGCTTCACCATGTTTACGCCAGAAAAAAAAATACTCGAATAAATTCTCTCTCACGATTCACGAACCCAAGGTAATTCAGAACTGCATCTGCGGAACTGAAATTTCAGTTTGTGGAAGTTTTTTTGCTCGTATACGCACGCACAAGAGATTGGTTGGTGCTGTCAAATCTGGGTTGGGTTTGAAGAGTATCGGCAAGGGGTCACATTAGGTAAGAGTTATCAATATTATAACTCAAAGACATTGAAAAGTTTAGTGAGATTATGCCAAACTGTGCTGAAAAGGGTTTTCGCAAAAGACAGTGGTACTGGTCTGTGCACACGACGTTGTCAACAAAGTCTAATTGAAATGTTTTGCTCAAAAGTGGAAATACAAATTTTGCAAGTTTGTGATTTTGTTCTTATAACATGGGCGGGTATGGGGAGGTGTAGGTTAAACACCTTTACACTGTGCCGATTTCATTATAGTTGTTGTTATTTGTTTCATTTTACGGGGTAAAAATATATATGTCGGGCCAGATTCTTCCCGCAAAATATTCCTGGATCCGCCCTTGTATAAGTGATATGAACTGCAAGAAAGGCGCGATATCCGTTGCCAACATGAGAAAATCTCCAGCCCGATCCGGACTAATCCGGGATTAATCCAAGTAATTTGACTCCGTCTCCGTGCGGTTTACATTGCTGATGACATATAGATAAACCAGCTGAAGCCGCCAATGTCAGTAGCAAGGGAGTGTTCTATCAGGGTTTTATTCCAAGTATCGTGTTTTGCAAGTGTAGTCTGGAAGTTTGTTGGGAGAGGGCGGCGTATAATTTACGTAGTGGGGGGGGGGGGGGGGGGGTGGGGGGTGGGTTGGTGGTTTGTCAAGTGTGGCATTCCCAAGCCTCCTTCCCCAAACTTATGTTACTTGGCACCGTGTAAATGGGTGGTATGCAGCATTTGAGATTATCATATTTCGTGAAAGTGCAGATGATAAGCTTGACTTTGATGTGTTATGATGTTTTAGCTCATTCGTATTAAACCCACCTTTTGAAGTTGTTAGTCATGATCTCTCGATTTGAGAACATGAAGCTTAAAGCCAGTAAACCATGCCAACTGCACGGATAAATTATGGGGGTTAAATTTACCCAATGTGGGTGAAAACTGCAACTACCCAAAATTTGGGTAAATCTATCTAAACACAATCGGATGAGAGTAGGCTTACCCAAATTTTGGGTGGTTGCAGTTTTCACCCACAATTGGGTAAATATAACCCCCATGATTTTTCAGTGTGTATTCCATGTGCACGCCGCATCATAATCACCATAGCAACCGCTGTGTTCGTTTTTGGTGATACAACTCTAGGGTTTCATGGAGGTAAAATGTTAAAATCTTGTCTTGCCCGTTTCATTGAGCACGTCACATTATGCCAAGCACCTTGGAAGAAGTGTCCCGAAATAGTTTATGCAGGCAATATCGAAGAAAGTCTACAATCTTGAATGGAGCCTTACGGGGCAAAAAATGGCAGGGTCGAAACTATTTGCTTAAAGTTTAGCTGTGAAATTACAATTCTTACAGCTATGACTGCTCTTCTTCACCACAAAGCAAATACAATTTATTTACTGCTCCATCCTCAAGCTCCTTCCAGGGCTGCAGCAACTCATTTTTAAGGCAAAGTTCCCCGAACCTGTCATAAACGATACCCCCTTCACCCCTCGGTCAATATTGATTTATCATAGTGACAATTATCTGGTGCTTAAAGCTCAAGCTATCATGTTCTGTACATGTACGTTACCGCGTGCAGCGGCTTCACGATGTGCCTTGCTCACCATGTAACCAGGCCGGCCGCTGTTCGACCTTTAGCACTCTTGAAAAATCGTGCTGTGTCCCAATTGAAAGTAATTGTGCGTGCAGGAGATTGTTGCACTTTTCTCACAAAAACGTGTATTTCCTTTCAAATTTGCCCTAGCCGTGGATTATCATCATAACTTACCATATTTATTTGTCTATACTTAGTCTACACGCACTGACCTCACTAGTGTAGCGATGATCTAGGCCTATTTTACAGTAGGAAAAAAAATGCAAGATGAAAAGTACTGCTAATCGCAATTTATGGAGTGATATCGGTGATCTTTCAAATCATAAGATTGACGAACCACTTACTATGGCAGATTCAACCTCATGTCCCCCCAGTATGTACCATTTCTGTGGAGGTAGGAGCTCTTAGGTATGAGGGGCAAAGAATAGTCCATGGGCCCAGACCCAAAATTTCACTTATCGGTACCATTTTGGTGGGAAATTTCTAGTTGCCATTTTTGAATAGTTCAACATCCCTAGATTATATTTTGATATGATAACCCTCCCAGAGTGGTAGCTTATTAGTGGTTATCATGCGTTGAATGGTTATCATGCGTTTAATTGTACCGGCATCATATTTTACAGCATTACGACCTTCTCATGGGGAGTCTGATTTTCCCTCTGATGAACATGTGCCCTGCATGTAGAATAAACCTAGATTGAATGGAAAAAATGCATCCCAACATGTATATTTGCTGGCCTTCAAACTCATACAACATATACTAATAATGTGTATATGAACAAATTATACAATTTCAGTCAATGTGCATGGGCTTAAGCTGCTCGTAAGGTTATCACATATTAATTTACTTGTACTGACCCTACAAATATTTTAATATCACCAAAGTTTAACCCTAAGGTGGTACCGATTTTTTGTCTGGCCCATGGACTAGAAAGAGTCGCTCAACAAATCATTATAAAAATCTATTATAGCACTAAATTGGCTGAGAACGAGTCACATGGCATTTGCTATTTTTGCTATCTTCCTGTGCAGGGCCAAAAGTACTATACCCGTAGCAACCAAAGTACTATACCATTAGCAACCAAAGTACTATAGGCCTACCCATGGCGCGGTATTTGTGTGCAGATGCATGCGGGTGTGCGCGTTGAGCGTTGCGCGTAACGCGTATTCTTCCGAAGTGCCAGGCTACAGAGCTGGGTTCAAACATTTCGTTAAGGGGTGGTTTGGAAAAGAGCAAATAAATTTCCCACTAATTTTGCATTTCAACTGTATTTAGATTTAAATAATGTTAACATTTTAAAATCAAGCAGAATCGGTGGGTGAGGTGTTATAAAACAAATATTTACTGCTTTATCTCGTGGTGTGGTAAAACTAGCTTCCCTCGGTGATCCATGGAGCATTCTATTTTCCCTCGGCTTCGCCTCAGGAAAATAGAATGCTCCATGGATCACCTCGGGAGGCTAGTTTTACTCCACTTGAAGCAGTAAATATTTGTATAGTATTATAAAGATAAAACCAAAAAAGGCGGAACACGGCCATATTAGACAAGAGAGTTAGTTTTAATGTCTCGATTATTATAATGGTCATGGTCCTCAGGAAGAGGCAATTTCCATTATAGCACAAACATTATGTTTATATAGGAGTAGATTTGCAGTCGCCTCCATGCACCAAGGGTTAACTAAATTCTGATTCTTGAGTGTTTCAGATAATTCGAATGTCTTTATTTGTATCATCCCATGTGCTTCCAGTACCAGATTTTAATAACATCTGCATGGAATTGAGTGTGTCAATAAAGAGTCTTTCTGTCTTAAGTTCAATATTTTGTTTCTCTTTTCCCCCGTCTAAACTATGAAGTCATAGGCTATTGAAGTTTAACGCAGCAGTTGTTTACAGATCACGGTTTACAAACTTTGCCAAATGATGGTTAATGAACATGGTCACTGCTCTTTAAGTTCACACTAGTTCCTTTGAAAGGTCAAAAACCTGGAGAAAAGAGTGGGATCCCAATTGGGATCCCAATAAATGGATTCACACTCCAAAAAAAACCTGGAAGGGAAAATGATATTACACGCCACTGCGGGCAGATTCTCTTGTAGTAATTGGACCCACAGAGTCGGTTAAATGTGGAAATGAGTTTCAAGATTGGGATATAAGGCGCAGGAATTCTAACGCGCATTGACATCAGAAGTCTGGAGATGTTTGCATTTCTAATTTTGAACTATTGCTTCGAGGGACAAACGAAGTTTGGTTTAAACTAGAAATCCCCAGAATACAAATAGTACACTTGTTGATTAAAACCTTCTTAAAGGCTGGTGGAGTTTACGATTGAGGATTATATCGAATCTCACATATCGCAAGATTTCCTTCGATGCACGCGCATTGACCTTTTTGTTACTGGTTCCCAGATGTGGGCGTTCAAAGCTATTAAAAATGCATCCGACTACCAGGCGGTCCAAGTCATATCATATAGAATGATACATCGATACTAGAAATGTACAACGAAAATGTGTGTCACAAACTGCAATCTGAAATTTGTCCGGTTTAATGCGGAAGGGTAACTAAAATCAGGCATCAAATTCAGGAGCATCCGAGATCATATTTTTTTTACTCGATTTGCTAGAATCCCCTGACGAAGATGGCCATTTTGGGAAAGAAGGGTCTGCCATCTTGGAAAACACTGCGTGGTAGGATCTATAAATAGAATTTAAAAGGCATCTTTGCTTTTTTGAAAAAGACATGACGATAATTCTTTTTGGTATATATCCCCTTTGAAAAACATTTCCTTTAATGGTTTTTGAAATCAAAAGAGCAATTTTGGGGACGATTGCTTCAATCTCCGGAAACGTCTTTAATTCATTCCATGAATAAAGTTATAAATGTTCCTGATTGATTGTAAGAAAAGTATTTGCTTCCCGCATTCCAATCGGTCAGTTTCCCGCCACTCCGTAACCAAGCCTGACAGACGTGCTGCTGCTGATGTTTTGATGCTTCCTTTCCCCCAGAAAAAAAAACAGACTCCACCGTTTGGCTGCTTCTCTTAAAGGCGATGACGTCCTCACATAGCTGGTGTTATTGGTTTACGGAGCGGGCATCGGCGAGTTTTCTCCCCGTGGTAATCTGGGCATTGATTGCGCTTAATCCCGCCAGGCGACGTGTAACACGATTCATCTTTTCTGAGCTCGGTGTGTGGACTGGCATATCTGCTTCGACCTCCAGACAAACTGTTGACACAATATGTGGAGGGAGAAATTTGATGTCTTCGTTTTCCCCAAATCCAATCGCGACGATAATCGTTTGGGGTTTTGAAGGCAGTCGCATCATTCAGACACTGCGAGCAACATGTGAAATATGGATAGCGTTTAGGCGTTAGCATGTGGCGGCTAAAGTTTGCAGTATGTAACGGGACTTCTTGCTATGCCTGGACGTAGGGCGCAAAAAGCTCTGCTGCTATAGCTTTTCACTTCGTACTGTGTCTCATTTGAATTCTTTGACTGGTGCATGCTTCCCTTCATCATGTGGTCTTTTCTGCTGATAGAGGAGTCTGAATTCCTTCTTTCTGCTTCTTTGAATCTTTTTGTCTTATTGTAGCCTCGTACCTTAGCTCTTACACTGTAAAACTGTGTTTAGCAAGTAAACACTTTTCTAAACACTTTCTTGCTATCAGTTTGTAAACACGTTTACATACTAAACATGTTTAGCGTATTGACGGATAGTGTTTAGCCATTGAACACTGATGTTTAGGAATTAGACACGTAATGTTTAGCTTCTAAACATGTTTACAAACTGATAGCAAGATTGTGTTTAATTGCTAAACACAGTTTTTAGAGTGTAGACTTGTTTGGGGAATATGCATTGAAAAAAAACAAAGCGTCTTACAAACTACGTTATCAATAGTCCGAATTAAATTACTGGTTAATGCAGTTTATGTCTTTAACCGACAAAAATGGCATATCCCTATAAGCTCGAGATGAAAGGCCTGACAATAGGAGGATTTAGTTGGACATATGCCGGATATGGGAACTGACGAAAACTATTTCACAACAAGTAATCTTATCCCCGGAAAACTGCCTACGGATTTGGTAGCCAGTTTCACACCAAAAAAATACTTGCCGGCGTTGGGTAATGGTCTGAGTAAGCGTCTCTGGAGATGGGACGCCACTTCAGCCGTTTGCGCTATGAAACGCTTAAATTGAAGGTCAGAAATGAACTAATGTCACCGAGGACCAAAGCTAGGAATCTCTATAACGGCTGATCGATAAGACTAGCAGTCCGTAGGCGTTGGAAATTGATTGGAAATGTCACTTTGCTCGTTCTACCTGTGGGATGCAAAATGATGCTTGGGGATAGCATTTCAACTTACCGGAGCGGTGTGACTCGCGGCGTTTTCTTTAGGCGGGAAATTTATCACCTGTGTCCCGCGAGTTCTTCTTTTACACAGAGAAACTCCAGGGGTGTAAAAATTATAAGCTTGTCAATGCCACTCACGATTGATGGCGCAACTCAATGTGAGTGGAATGAATGGTAAATTCTTATTTAAAATCCTCGCTGGTTTCTGAATTGGAATCAAATTCAGAACACTTACAAAACGAGAATTTGTTAAAACAGAAACAATTTATTAGTCCATCTTTTCCCCCGCAAAGTGTGTGAACACTCCTGCTGCAGTAGAATAAAGGGATATTCATGATAATTTCACGTTTTTCCAGAAATTTTTGCTGACAATACCGTGCTTTCTAGTTTATTGAAATATAAGCAAATTATCATTGTAAAGGCTTTTTCCCCTACAGCAACAAAACACATTTAATTAACTGATAACAGAATCACAAGTTGCACTACGACACCTCTATCTAGTAATCTGTACCACGGATCTATATGTAAACTGGATAGCGCATCGGCTATTCGAGTTGAAGCCCCGCCCGCCATAATACTCCTAATGCAATAGGTTTAACAACCTTCAGCTCAGGATGTACCTTTATCCTCGTTCTGAGTAGTACACCATTGATACTTTCCGATTACATACGATTGGAGTGGTAATATAGCGCTTTTGGCTTCAGTCTTCCGAACAGCGTGAAATGGCAAATGAGCTTACATAGAGATCAGTAATCTGCACTGAGTCTTCAACATCATCTATTTCATTCATTATACACAATTTTGTTAACATTAAACCCTGTCAACCTGAAATTATAAGAGTTTGAAGGAAATTGGAATTCATTATTGTTCGCTTGTTGCTTTTAGGTTAAGGTATATCAAGTAAATAATCATCGATATTGGCGCCAAGTACAGTCATATATTACTTAACACTAAGGTTCTATACGTTTAGTGAGTTAAGGTTGGAACTGGCACCATGTACAATCTCTGTCGAGGTACGTAGCTCTGATAATTAAGAGCTACAAATCTCCCATTTAATTCCATCATGTAAGCATTCCATTCCTGCTTAAGGTTCAGTGTTTTCTTCGACAGGCACTGGTCCATCCATAAAGCACAGCGAACTCTAGAAATTTAGACCAATTAAACCACACAACTTAGACCAAAAAGAAGTCATCGTGAGCTCTATTCTTTAGCTTCGTATGCATTACATTTGAAATATTTTCATAAAAACACCCCCAAATTAAGCCACACTGAGTCTCATGTCTATTTTGCTCTTTCTTTGCTCTTTAGTAATTGATACAATCTTTAAGGTGGATAGTTGATATTTAAAAACCAAATTATAAACCAACCCTGGTTTCAAGAAATCATAGCTAATTTTTGGAGTGCATTCTTACGTAATAAACACAATTATTGCACTGCTCACGAAGTACGGTTCATCATGTGGAGCAATGATATATGCAGCAACTAAGCACAAGCAATGCTCAAGCACACATTCGGAGGAAATAAAACATTTTAAAGAATTCGGTCTTCTTTTTAGTGAGTTACTTTTCCCCCAGATGTCTTTAGCTGTGTTTGCTCTGCAGCCCAAATGTGCACTCTAAACTATACCATTGTAACAGGGGTGTGATAAGGGCATTTCATTTACTGCTTTTGGATAGCCGTGTGCTACAGTGTTTTCCCCCCAAGGGAGCTCAAGATATAGGCTTTCAAAATTCTGTCCCTAAAAATCTGCTGTTCTTTTTAAAAGACCCACCAAGTCTTATAAGCATATAGATCTGCACATATAGATCTGCACTGTGGCAAACAGATTACCCAACGTTGGTACAATATAGTCAACATGTTCAAACTTTGGGAAATATTTCACGTAATTTACCCAACATTTTTGGTAACAAATGTTGGGCAGTACCATTTTAACCCCACTTTAACCAACAATTGGTTTGTGCACAGCTGTGGTTATACAACAGTTGGTAAATTACGTGAAAAATTTACCCAAAGATTGAACAAGCGGACTATTGTACCAACGTTGGGTAATCTGTTTGTCCGGTGTGTAGCGTCCATTTTCAAGGCTAATGACTTTGCTGCCTTTGGACAGGCATAGTAAACTTTTATGCTTACATTGTTAGAGAATTTGAATGACAGAAATATACCTCCAAGATGGCGGCTACGCATAAGGTCTATACCTAGGTTTTTTTTATAAATAAATTCAGCTTCATATAAGGCCACACTCGTCTGCAAATACAGGACACATGACAAGTGCTCTTGAGTTATGCACGGCACTGTTCGATCTGAAGTGGTTCGGGGTCGGCTGTTGAATGTATACAATCCATCTAGCTGCCGATATCGCCACCTTTCACATGTCAATGAATGATATATGAACGCTTAGGCCGGGCCTAGCGGCAATGAACAAAGACTGTATGTACCTTCACACGTTCAAAGGTTTGCTCATCCCTGGTTTAACAAGGTTATGGAGCCCGTGCGGGCAATCGGGTAATTTATTCTTGTTGGAAGGTGTCGATCGCCCGTCTCGGGGCAATCTATCTGCTGAAGATAGTTAGTCGTAGAAAGCTGCATTTACAAGAGTTTGGATCAAAATGTGTACTTTTAAAGAGACATCTCGATGTGGAATTTCGTATGGAGGAATATCACTAATATATAGGCACTATCAGACATCTTCTAACTTCTGGGCCCCTGTTCTTTGGGAGTACCGTGAGTATAATATGAACTGGGCTTTATAAGAATTCCAGAGGTTGAGATAATTCAAGGACTGACCCTGTTAAAGCAACATACTTGCCAAACTTGCCAAACGCAACTTCGAGGACTGGCTGGCTAAGGTTCCAGTCTAATCACGCCTATTTTCTTCTAAATTTCGATTTCTTTATATTTCGGGATTAGGGTAGTTATGGTGGCGGGGAGGTGGCGGTGGTGGTGGTGGTGGTGGTGGTGGTTTGGGGAGGGGAGTTGAAGAATTCTTGTCAAAGAATTTCACAAAAGTTAATAAATAATCACAAACATCCCCTCACAAGTATCATAATTAATACTCAACAGCATTTACTAATATCAATTTATACAAGCAGTCTTCCTACGTAATCAAGAATAAGTATTACATTATATAAGCAGTATTCAATAATCATTATAATGGGGCTAAGGAATGTTACCTTCAATAATTTAAATGAACAGTCTCTGTGACTTTATTGGAGCTAGGGTACATTTCATTTGTTCTGTGGGATTGATGGCTTAAAACCACTGAGCGTTTTCCCTCAATATATCTGCAGTCCACCCTGTTCCAAGGTTACACGTGCAATTTTAGCTATCGTACAGATATATTTTGTGAAAAAGAATGAAACTGCTGCAAACTGCTGACTGACTGAATGGACCTGAATTATACAAATCAAAAAATTAGCTGGCCTGACGTTTCGAACTTAAGCAAGTTCTTTCTCAGATATATTTTGTGATCAATTTCGAGGTTTTTCCCGTTTAGAAAAAAAATCACCTTCGACATGCCAGTAAAAACGGGAGGGACTTTCTTATTGACAGTAGCAATACGATAAAATTGCATTCTGTCTGTGAAGGGCATGTGGTAACTTTCTATTTTTGTCGAAAGATGAGTTTATCAATCCTTCGAGAACCTCCCAGTTAAATTGTCCTTTTTGGGTCAGCAGGCCCATCTTACGACGATAGCAGATAAGGATAGATTTATCACGGTTTTCAAGAAGGTTCGGTTGGTTAAAAATAATAGTTTCAATCAATTAAAACTCTTCCCCTGACTTGTTATCATTTGGCACTTAAGTTTAAATTCAATCCTTAGCATATGAATTTCATCAAAGGTAATTGTAATGATTAATTTCTGTGATTTTAATCTGTGGGTTTTGTGACACTTGATAAAGTATCAAAGGTAAACTAAAGCGGACAATACTTGTGTTTTGATGAACTCTCTTTGCTTCTCAACTCTGAACATTGACCTTAACATTGGACCCAGCAAAGGCAACGCGTTAGTGGAACAATGTGCGGATGTCAACTTAAAAAGCTACCTTGCCGTCTCAAATTCAGAGAGAACACAAATCTCTAGAGTGATTATCAGTTGCGGAGAAACTTGGGTCTTGTCATTCGTTGCCTCTGTGATCTCCAGAATGAAAAGGGGTCCAGTTCAATGGGTGTTTCGATAAATCCTTCATCTGCATACAAAAAGAGCAAAACAAGGTTAAAAATAATATGGAACGATTTGTCTATATCTACAATCGCCCAAACCTACATTCTCAAAAAATGCCCCACTTCTTGAGCAAGAGTAGCTAAAGTTTGGTTCATAAGGTCTTTGAGATGAAAAAAAGACAATCATCTCAAGTACCTTAAATTGAGTACCAGATGGTATTTTCTTGTTGTGCATGATATTGGATATAGTTGCTTAAGATTCAGCCTGATACACATGTATGCCCCTTGTACCATTTCTGTGGAGGAAAGAGTTCCGATGCGGAAGGATGAAAAAAAACCAACGAACAAACAAGGTCTTTTAACAAATCAGTGAGTCGCAAAATCCTCTTACTAAAGTCAGCTGAGGTTAGTACAATGGTCTGTGTGGGATGAAACAAGTGCAGATCCTATTGTGATAGGCTTATCCAATACTATTGATTATTACTGTAGTGACGCCCTCTATTTTATACAATGTAGTCGAAAAATCATAGAGGGACGGACATAACAGGTTGAATCTACAGTTACCTGTTGCACATAAAGTCTGAATTTCTTTTTTAGAGTGTGTTGTGAAAACCCTTGCCCCTTTTCCCAATTTGATTAGATTCGTACTTGCCTTTTAGGACACACTAAAATTCAATCAAACTAAAATCTTGTAGATATCGTCAGTGATGATCGAGAAAGAGATGAAGCAGACGTTTTATCCCCTTTTTGTGAACGCCCATTTAGCGATCCCTTATCAAATATCAACCCAATTACATCCCTTGTTTAGATCACGAAAGTTCAGTCGAATTGTAAATTCGCCCACGACTGTTCAGTTTTTAGTTCAACTCTTATTCCGATAGTTTTGGACGTTTTATTTATTGCAATTATGCTTTCACCACATGACCTGTTTTTTATAATCAAATAGGGGTAGAAATACACAAACACCAAATTGGTTAATTCGAATTCGCCAACTAAGAGCTGAATCAAAAATATCAGAAATACTGAGACAAAAACACAAAAGTAAATTTTAGTTTGCCAATTAGAGCTGTATCAAAAATTGTAGGTTATCCAGATATTGTGTAGTATGAGCATTGTCCGGTGAATTGTCCAATGACCGGACTATTCATAGGTTCAGTTCTCCAGAGTGCATCAGAGTTAAATGACCCACACCAGGTGATTACACTTTTTGTTTGACCAGCAGGTATACCAAATATTTCTTGAAGTTTTTGCTCTGTTATCGAACTGAGTTTCAGAAATTTAGAAAGCATCTACTCGGTCTATGTAATGTCACGTATCCATATCACAACGGTATACCAGTACTCCATTAACGAATAGAAATTGGTCAGAAAATGGTTTTCGAAACATTCTATGTTAAAGGTAAATTCCATCCCATTCGATGAGGATTTAACTTAGTAGATTTGTTTGTATTTACTGATTAACACAGTACAGTGATACCACTGATGAAGTATGTTCAGTAGAACCGTTGTTCCGACGACGGAAAAGTTGTAATAGAGTACCGAAGTAATAGAGTACCGAAGTAATAGAGTACCGAAGAAATAGAGTACCGAAGTGTGACGTCAGTTGGCGCGACAACTGGCTCTAAACAAATGGAGATTTCGACTGTTCCTTTGTTAACAGCCAGTCATACAAACACATTGACACAAAATAACAAAAGTATTCTGGTTCCAAACATTGCATTGATGTCATCACTTCGGTACTCTATTCTCAGACGAAAGTTTCCCGAAACCAAACAAAATCATACGATGTCGGTATTTTTTCACCAGGAATGCCTTCCATTAAGATTGTTGACAATACCAGGGGGACTTTTAATCCATGAATTTCCAGATAATTTTGTTTATTTCCTGATTTGAAATGCTTTTTCTGTCCATTGAAGCTATCGCGTAATGCTCAAGTGGTATCTAAACAGGTCGTTCTTCAAAACGGACTCTCAGATGCCACAAAATTAACCGAAGTTCCCCTCAAAGTCTTTGAAATGCTGCCGTGATTAAGCGAGGGTTTCCCGCCCCAAAAACCGAGTGAAATGACTAATTCTTGGTTTGGAGGATGTCGTGACTTCTCCGGTACTCTCGGGGGAAATTGCTTTGGTATACATGAGTGATTTCGTTTACGCTGAAGTGAGTCCCCAGTATGTTCAGCCAAGGATTGAGTGTGTTTCATCGACTCGGTGTGAGAAAAAAATCGACACGGCTTCTAGCGTGAGTGAATCGTTTAAAAACATCGCGGTGGTTGCACTTTTCTCTCCTCGAGAAAACGAAGTTAGTCTCTTGAATTAGGCAACAACCCTAGATTTCTGTCGGAAACACGTGGCATTGTATTGCTGACTCTTCCTAGAACTTAAATGTGCCTTAACTTGTAGCCTATACGTTGGTAAAAACAAAAAACTTTGGAGCCTTCGTTAATTATGTTAATTTTATACATTTTGATGTTCTTTCTTTTCTCCCAGTTTATTTTAGTGTAATATTAACATAATCGTTCTCTTAACCTAAGTGTATACATGTACCTCGTACTAGTGATTTTGTGGTATGTATTTTTCGAATATTAAACGGATAAACCAATAATGATAATAATGACCACAACTGCGATTTTTTAAACAAAATTTCAACATCAATCTTATAAGTTTAGATATTTTTACCAAAGACACATGGAAACAAATTTCGGTACAGGAATTTCAAAGTGTATGCTTGTTTTCCTCTCTCCGTCACAGACGCTGCTTTAAACAAACTTTGCATTACATTAATTCCCCTCATTCCCATGAAGCACTGTTGACATATTGTGTCAGCTTTACCAATTCAAGCACCGACATGCTGACAAATTAGCATGATATCTGTGCACTTTTAAGGAAACACAAGGTTCTTATAAAATGATTTTAATGAAATAATTATAATATTGAACTAATTGGACGAATGGTGGAATAAATATTCCGGTTAATACGTGCATGGAACCGACCAAGTAAAAAGTCAAATGTGGTCACGCGGTTGATTACATATGCCCACGCTGACGAATTTGAACTTGCCACTAATGGCGAAATACTTAGGAATAAGGAGTAGGCATACAGGTCGTAAATGGGTTTGTCTGTTTACCGAACGAGTCCTTCGATATCCTTCATCAATGCTTCATCCAACTGCAGGCCGAATCTTCCTCGGCTTACCAAAAATACACGCAAGATACATGGATCCGAGCTTAAAGGATTCCATATGATTAATTCAGAAGGTCGACGGAGATTTATAGGCGGACGTAGAGTAGGGATTTATAGTACTGCTGTATAGTGGTTCAGAATTAAGTGCCTCAAAATGATTCCAGTCTATAGTTTAAAGAACAGTCAGCTTCCCGTACTTGAGGCTCTCGACAAGATACAAATGATGAAATTACCTAATTGTATCATTTCAATTACCTTTAATATTTGATTTAGCTGTTGCGAATGAAGTCAGTTTTTGCCAGATATAGTCCTACTCCAGTCGATGAGGTTAGTTACTTTTCATTTGCAGTACCAATATGTTTTCTAAGATGTGGTTGTGGACAATTGCTGTTGTGTATCATTTCCTGCAAATTTAAAACATTTTTCCTTGAAGAAGGTTTGTGAAAACAAAAAAGGCTTTTTGTTATCGGCACTATAGAGTACCGAAGTGATGACGTCAGTGCAATGTTTGGGACCAGAATACTTTTGTTATTTTGTGTCAATGTGTTTGCATGACTGGATGTTAACAAAGAAACAGTCAAAATCTGCATTTGTTTGGAGTGGTCATGCCAACTAACGTCAGACTTCGGTAGTCTATATCAAAATATTTTTAGTGACGTATTGGTTTTTGGTATTTCTTTGGTTTTTGTAAGTGACGTAATTTCATTAAAATGAATTATAGCAATACAGATTCGAAAACAAATTGCTCTAATTTGGCCTATAATTGCCATTAATTTTGTTATAAATATAACATGTGGAAATTCGGGATTTGGGGTTCAGTTTCATTCTGCACAGGACGATGAAAGAAATAATAAGAATCAGCAAATTACAAAAAGATGTACAAAATGAAAATATACTAATGAGTTTTATGTAAAAAAAGGTCTTTGGTATGATAGTTATTTCAGCATAAAAACTGTCACTCGATTTGGCATTAATATCCTTCAGGGGCGAGATTTCTCCGAAATGTTCCTGATATTTTTAGGGTTTTTGGTGAGACGTCTTCCAGATTTCCGGAAGATTTTAGGGTCCTGAATTTGTTTTGAATAATTCTAAAATGCAACCTGAAACAGTCTTTTAATTATCAGGACCCTGTTTCTTCTTTAACGGTATCTTTTCGTAGAAAATGCAGTTTTCTAATGCATTTTTCAACATTGCCATACAAATCAAAAGCCTTGAAATGTTTCGCCGATTGTTAATTTTTCTCAAATATCACGTCTGATTCATAAATACTTTCGTTTGTGTAAAAATGATCATTGGTTTGAATTATTTTAATAAACATTTGTATTTGTTTGTAAGTTGAATAACTTGCAATTTTAAGTAATATATCAGCGACTCTACCAACAAGTGAAAGTTTATCTGGCGAGGAATTCATTTCCTTCGGGCACGACTTGAACTCAAGCACGTGCAGGTGAATAATTGACAGGAATTGACAAAGAAGCCTTACTTCCGATGCGTTTATAGTCTGTCTATGGAAGTTGAAATGCTGGACATGTGAATAATTGGGACACAGACGCCTGGCGGGTCAAATTCCGCATGAGATACAAACGTGAACTATTTCTGAGATCGCCCAAACTGGAAAGAGAAATGTTTGCATTTCTGGCGCCAAGACTCTAATGTATACAGTGACAGTGGTGTGCAAAAATGAGGTCATTACTTTATATAGGCATCGTCACCAGATACTTACATGATAGACAAAACAAACACCAGACTGGAGCACTTGCGGATGCAAGGGGCAACTTGCCCTGCCCCCCACCTTCTCCCGCCTTTCGTCGTTCCCGCCTTTCCCCCAAACCCCGGCACTTGACACTCCCGGCTACCCGACATTCCCTTTTTTCAATTACAATCGCCACAACTTCCTTACCGGTATACCGGTACCAATCCCTGGTCGCTTTTCAAAATATTTATCCGGGGTCACCTCTGTCATTAATTGTATTTAACTTATATTTTAGTGTAGCGACTGTTCCTGTTTGTTTACTAAACTAAGTTTCTCCCAGCATGAATATCAAGGGTTATGCGGTAGTATTCCACTCATACATCTTGTATAGCTAGCGTTTTACAGTAGATGCATACCTAGTCGGATTAGATTCATTGTTTAAGGTAGTAGGTTTATGTGATACATTAGTAGATATCGGTATGTGTGCTGTCCAATTAGCTAGTGTACATTTAAGTTTGGGCGTAGCCCCATGCCGAAGACCCACCCGACGCTAGAGGCGTTGGGACGTCTTCTTACGCCCGGTTAGCTTTTGCCTCTATGCTCATTTTGATGCCGACACTTTGTGACTTGAATTTTAATCTGCATGCCGTAGGCCAGATTTGAAATATAGTTTTTCGTGAAAGTCTGTGTGGATTTTGTGCCAGTTTGGACACCACTCTTCGTGGAGACGTTTGAACTAGGCGACAGGCAGAGACTCGACAGAATAAAAATAAAACTAGCTGTGAGTAGACGTTCACATATTTTGAAAGTATATATAAACATTTTAAAGAGATCTTTAATGAGAAACATTTCCTGATATGTGTTCACTTTGATTATAGAAATGACCGAAGTTCGTTCGAATTCAATACGATTTTTTTTTTCAGAACCAGAAATTAAGTGCACCTTTTTTATATTGAAATCATGATGGCGACCTTTGGATTTGTGGGATTGAAATGGAGGCTAAATTTAAATAGGGCAATCGTGTATTGTGTGTGTGTTCTTTTTAACACCAAACACCAAACCTATAACAATTAAATTCGAGAATAAATTAAACTGCTAACTGACTGGATTAGCCTGAAATATGCATATCAGCAAAATTAGCTGTCCTTACGTTTCAAATTTAAGCAAGTTCTCTCTCAAAGGCAAATGCCTTTCAGAAGGAACTTGCTTAAGTTAAAAATGTTATAGCTAATATATTTTATTTGACTATGAGATCAATTCCATTGATTAATGTCGGGGGTTTTGACGCTACGGTAAAATGTCGAGCGAATGGTGATGGGGAAAAAAGATACAAGCAGACAAAAATTGTAATCACATAATTGGCATCCAATTACGTAATGTAAATATATTCCGGACATCTTAAATGTTCCCCGAAGTGTATTCTGCATGGTTGCAAGTGAGTCCCGTGCATGCCAAGCCTGTGTCATTTTAATTCAATGTTCGTTTTCTACCCTAGGCAATAATCAAACCACAATCCAATAATACATGTACGGGATATTACTTCTCTTAAGCGGCCGGGGATAATTGTTGAGCTGCGTTTGTACATGACACCACCAGTGTAGGAAATTGCTAATTTTTGCTTCACTCAGTTATTCAGTTTCCATTAATTCAATTTAACACGACATGTGTTACATGCATTTGTAATATGATGAACCACACCAGCTTGGTGAAGGAGAAACGGTCGTGAAGCAGCGCTTTTTATAAATGCAAAATGTGAAAAATTGAAAAGGTCATAATTATGGAATAGAAAGACACAGAGATAAAACAATTAAAAAGACACGTAGCTGTGAATTAAATAGAAATTTTAAAATAATGAGATGGTTCTATAATTTAAAGTAAGAAGAAATTAAAAGTTACTCTTAATGTCAAACCGTACTTTTTCCATGGCTATACAACCCGAAACAGTCATTGTTCTTTTTAATCGGGACAAAAACCAGGAAGTAGGGTAGGTTGAATTTATTGTAATTGACTTTGCGTTAAAGCATGGTACAAGTGTTACTGCAAATGGGCCGTGTTTTTCCCTAATGAGAAGACAAGGTACTAAGCTGTCCATCGTTGAGGGATTATCACGAGGCACTTGTCTAATAAAGACGCTGTATACATGCATCTTCACATTACTTTGATATTCATTATAGTATAAATTGTAATCAACAAAGACTCACTGAAGAAGATTTGATGAACTTGTTTACAAAACTGTCCCATTCCACGAGCAAAAGTCACTAAAATCTGGTACTTGAGGCACTTGTGACAATTCAAATGAACAAATTTGTGTGTCATTTTATTTAACTCTAACGCAATGAATCGGGCACTTTGTAGAGTGTTTTGTCAAGTGTTCAGTTGGTGTCGTCTTAGAAAAATGTCACACGGTCGAACAAAGCCTTGTACATCTAAAAAGATTAAGCCATAGAGGCATATTCCTTCTGGGGTCCCATAATCTTAGTATTTTGCCATTGTGAAGCGTCATGAAATATAAAACATAAATTAAATATTCACAATAGACGAATTTTACATTATGCCCGTCTGCGTACTTTCGGGTTGAAAGCGAGGTTCTCGGTGCCAAACAAACAGTGCCATTCCACAAATCCATTCGTGCATGCATAAATCATGGCAAATGACAGCGTAGCTTGTACGGTCAGCATGGTCAAGCGGTTCTGGTTTATCATGACAAAAATCGTCCACATTCATTCTTAATCGACATGTTTAAGTATTTCACAGAACGATGATTCTCAAATAAACGTTACTGCATTAGATTGTTTTTCGAGCGATTTGATCAGTGACTTTTTACAATTCAAAAGAATTCCCCGCGTATAAATTGCCACACGAATGAACGCGACATAGGTTGTTTACTTAACACTGAGCCTCGCTTTTAAATCCGGAAGTGCGCAGCTCGTTGCTATTTCCGTTCGTGTTAAATTCGTCTGTTTAGGGGACCGAAAACCTAGCGATCGTTCACTTCTTGTTTGCTCAAAATAGATACAAACTGTCAATTGTTCATAGCTTGAAGAACAAGGCCTTGACTTCACTCAAGAGGTCATCACTTTAATGAAATTTATTTCGATACAGTCGTTTGAGAGTTCCATAATAGCTTCGCCTGCAGAAAATATGCAGCTTTTTGTCAAAGACCTGGTCATTTTTTTGCACAATAATAAATTGAAACCGACAAGTGTTTGCGACTACACCAGCAAGTCTTGACTTCATCGGCTATAATCCAGACGTCATCGTTTAATTAAATGTGTTTCGATACAACAGATTTTTAGATCTTCCTCTGCAGAAAGTATCCATCCTTTCTTTTTATCAATGACCTGCACACTTTTTTTCCTTTTTTACGCAGAAATAGATTGAAACTAGCAATTGCAAGCAACTATACGAGCAAGTCTTGACTTAATTGGCGCCGACTCACTCAGAAGCCAGGCGGAATTTAATTTCAAAGACCCAGATGAATATTATCGATAGTCGTGTCTGTTATTCTTAGATAACATGATTGTTTTCCCGAGTGGAGCAGGAAAATTAGGGATCGCACTCAAAAGTTGTGCGATTGTTCCCGGAGGCTGTGAGTGTGGGGCTTGCTGGAGTGGTTGTTCAGACGAAACTCGAGTCTTCGGAGTGAATGTCCGAAGGGAAAATGTGAAGAGAATTGGCCATTTAGATAATGACATTTTCAATATGGGTTTAAGTTTAGCCACGATGGTTGCTAACATGTGAGAGTAAGAATAACAACCGATTGCTAATGTATTGTCAAGAGAATTGAATGCTGTAGAGAAAAGATAACTGAAGCGATTTGCTATGCTTCCGGGTTTTCTTGGAACTGTTCCAACAGCAATCCTCTGCATTTAACGGCGTAAATTTCTGGTGACACAAAATATTTAACTTATTTTTCTCATACGTTCAAAAATGTGCATTAGTTTTATTACTTTCTGATAGTGGATTTAACTCCTTGAGTATACGGTTATCGTGGTGAGGCGCCGGGGTGTCGGAGCGGCCTGTGCAGTCAAGCGTAATATACACAATAATCAAACAATGGATTGAAACTGCACAAACAGCGGCAAATGGCGTCATCCGGCCTGGTGCAACTGGTTTGTTTTGCGCCATTTGGCGTCATCCGTACGCAAGGGGTTTTAAAGAGAAACTGTCATTATGTTGACCTTATCCTAACCAAGAGATGCAGTTGGAATTGAACTGAAGGATACATTCACATTCGAAGGTTTTTCGACTTCAATAATTGCATGGTCTACAGGAAGCTATGAACATCTGCCTTTTGATGCTATCACTACTTTTGATGGAGATTGTTGTTAATGGAGACAGTCCTGGCCATCATTCTTTCCACGTTTATAACGCTTACAAGCAATGATGGTGAACGAATTAATTAAAGGTAAAATGTTGCGTAAGTGCTCTTATCGAGTTGTTATGGAATGTGTGAAAATAACGATTTATCCGAAAAAGAGATTGAAGTCCTTCATTCAGTTTGAAATAGTTATCAATTTGTACTCTTTTTATGTAATTTTTATTTTTGGGATTCCAGCTCATTAAAATGTTTATCAAAAATACCATTTTCTATGTGGGAATATTGATCATTCATTGGTTGTAACGAAACTTCAACGGAGTAATTGGATTTCATTAAAATCTACGCACATAAGGATTATTTGGTTAAAACAATAAATATGTGAATGAGCGATGCACTATATGCAGATCCAGCTAAGCTTGTAGATTTATGATTCAGTCACGAAAAGAAAGGATTATTTATAATGAAGCGAACGATTTTTTGGTTTTCCATCTAACAAATTGGTAATATTTTAAGGATAAAATACACAAAATTACGACTTGAAGCAAAGGCGTTGTATACCAAAATTACAGCTTGATAGCTGACATAAAGCGCATTGAAGGTTTACAAAGAGGAAAAGGTTGGTGAACAAAATTGCTGAGGGTGAAAAGATAAACGACCTACACGCTAAAAGGTCCAACTCCATAGGCAAGATGTAACACAAATCAGGTACTGCAAACTATTCAGAGGATTCAGGAAAGAAAATAATCTCAAAAGTACCAGATTTCAAACCTCTTGCGCACAAAGTTGGATTATTTTTTTAGAGTGATACTCACCATCAATAATGGTCTCCTCTCCTTCGTCCGGCCGGGCCTCCCGCGCAAACTCCGGTAAGATGCCGTTGCTACCGGGGAGGACAATTTCGTTCCTTTTGGCGTAGTAGGGCGACTTGGGTAGGGCGCGGGGCCGGGCTGGGTACGATTTCCCGTACCGGATGATGAGGTCTGGCTTCTGCCCGTAACACGTACTTACCGCCAGCAAGACTAGCAGAACTAGAAAAACGCAGTAAAGTCCTGTGTTGGGAAAACAGAACATAAGTTAATTTGGGTCCCCACACTCTGAACAAATTACGGTATCCAATTATGCGCGAGGGGCAACTAAAAGCAGTTGAGGTATTTCAGATATTCAAATATTTATCAAATTTTCTTTACTGTATCATAATTATCAAGTGTTTTCCAATTCAACCCTTGTGCATGTAATCCGATTTTTTAGAATGTACACTCGAATGTTCACTTTTCATTATAATTGTACCTCTTACGAGCAGCCTATATGTTTTGGTTAAGGAGAAGCAATTGCAGCAAAGTGTCTTGCTCAAGGACATATACTGCTTGCTTCAAGCACTTAAGAATGTGCTAGACTAGACCCCAACCACGTTATCGTTGACTACAATTTATCAAATTATTACCCAACCACAAGGCAAGGCTCGTCACAAGATTCTTCAATTTTTACCTTGCGCTGCCGCCTTAACCAAAATATGTATCTTTTCAACATTTCAGAAAATCAAAGAGCAAAGATCCCCAAGACGTAATACGAAATATGAATCACAATAATAACGAAGGTCCTTCCAAAGACAGGAATTTCGATGAAGTGTGTCCATGTAGCCAAGTTCAATGCCTTTCGTCATCACAGAGGAAGTCAGATGCCATAGAAACATACGCATGATACTTTGAAATAAAATTCTAAAAGGAAAAAAAGCACCTTTGTAATTATTGGCAGAAGTCGGGTGTTCGACCAAATGCATTCCATTAATTTAAAAACTGAAAATAGCCATTGCTTTTTACGTTTGGTTTATCTACAGCTTAATGAGCATCAAATTATCCAAGTCGTAAAGCTATCAACAAAACCAAAAACGAAAAACACGTCATTTGCATACGAGGCTGAAATGTAAATACTGCCACTGTCCGACCAATGACTAAACTAAGGCCTACTTAACCCAAAGCCATTCACTTCAATTCTCCATCGCACTCCCTACTTCATAAACAAAAACTTAATATGGCGTGGCGAGATCACTGCAGTTTGATGCCATTTTTTCTCAAGCACCGAATCCACTTTACCTGTCCGTTCCATGCTGACTCCTTCAAGTCGAAAGACTCCTCACAAATAAAACCCAGTTTTGAAGAGCAGTTATTCTTCTGCACTTACGTGTCCTCTCAGTGACTCTGCCTCCTTATGACAATACCCTCGGCTTGGTTCAGGTCTATATATGGTTACAGCGCAAGACGCAATTTCCACGACTTGAACCGCAAGTCGCGAAATCACGTCTCGACGGATGCAGCACAGGGCGCTGCGCTTAATCCTCCAATCTAATTGGTCGAATTGTGATCCATCTGTTTAGATTTCTTGACATTTTTATTGCAACTTGCGAGGTGACGAGTTATTTCTCTTGTGTTGACTGATTAGTCTTTTTAAGGAAGGAAAGGAAAACATCTGCCTTTTAGTATATTTTTTTCGGTACTGCAGGTCTACGCATTGTAACAAGCAATTAGTCTTGTTTAATACATTTATGTCGCCAAGTTAAGCTAGATAAATCCGTCACTTAACCTCAGTTTGTCTTGGTACATGACAAGTGGGAGTAATGTAGAAAAACTACTTGTTTCAGAAAAGTTGAAAATAAATGAAAAACCAAAAAATCTTAACCTGTAAGAAAAATGACCTTGTAATCTGATATGTTTGAATTTGAATTTGAATTTTGATTAAGACATTTCAGTCTGGTAACCCATTTCACGCTCTAGTTCCAGGTTTGTATATTGGTGCCTTTTTAGACAATAATGACAAATTGTCATTGTATGGTCATTTTTCTTATATGCCACTTTGGCGACACGTGATGACGATGACATTAGTGGTAATTAATATGATCACCTTATAGACAGCCAAATTATTTCAAGGAAGTTATTATAAAGCGCACATACCGATCATGATCATGGCGCTCAATGTGCTACATTATTACCCCTGATTATCATGCCTGTTAATAATTCATAAAACCTCAGCTCCCTGATGGGGTGCATACAGCCCCGGCTGCAAGTTAAGCGTCCATGGGCTAATCAAACACAGAACCACCGATGCACAGGTTTCTATTTACTCCTGGGCGGAGAGAAGCAGTTTGTGACAGTGTCTTGCTCAAGGACACAAACACCATGACCCCTGCTGGACTTGACCGCACAATCTGCAGTATCATGCAGATCGCGAGTTCAGAGCACGAGACCACGAATCCACAGTACTCAACTACTTTAAAATGCTTCCGGGGATATGTGGATTACCTTTAAGAAATGAGGCTTTTCTCAAAGGATAAAACACCGTATGCGTCACAATATTCTTATTGTCTTTGATAATTAAGTCAGCATTAACTGTATTTGTTTTAAGGTCTAGGTGTAATTACGAGTTTCGTGTGCAATCGAGCAATCGACCTTATTCATTCAACCCTAGTTTTGCGAATGAACTATCATATCCTCATTTCATTGCATTTATATTCGTAATTGAAGAATATATACAAAAATGCAAGAGCTCCGGAAATTGGAATTGGACAGATTCCCCTTTCACTGCTCATTTGCATAGCATAAAAATACAACTGCGTTGGCTTTAGAGCTGAACTGTGACTACCAAGTGTTGGAAATGGGGGTGTTTATTTAAATACTAAATTAAGTATTACATTTAAGTATTAGATTAAGAGTTCCGGTCCTGTTATTTTTTAATTCAATTCAGTTTTGTATTTATTACAAGCTGCCTTGGGAGCTCAAAGGTTGAACTGTAGAAGGTTATATGTTAAAAAGTGCTAAAATTGGGAAAATCATGCAATGAAAGTACTTGAAAATAGACATTCTTTTAAAAACGCAGCCTAAAAAGCAACACAATAGTGTTATACTGTAATGCACGTATGATATCCTTCGATAGAGATGAATAAAACGGCTTACCATGTGAATATTGTAGTAATTTGTTTTCATTTCATTATGATTCTTTATTTAATAGATATACTTTGAAGAGTGAGTCATTGATAAAATGGTAAGGTGAAATTTTAGGTGCTTGGTGAAGTTTTGTTTTAACTTTGAAGGAAAGAGTTTTTAACTTAATAATTGACAAAACCACTCTCTCAGAGATTTTTGGATGTGAATTTTTCATAGACTAAAAAGTCATATATTATCAATCACCATCATGAAAAACGAAACTAAAAATGACATGGAACACATTTCAAGCTAAATCAACTCCGATAGCGGAATAGATGACGGCACCATACCCGTAGCCATAAGCCAAAGCAATGTCAATAAATTAAGCCTAGCCGGTGCTGCGAGACTCGGGCATGCTGCACGGCGCTGACTGGCCCCCATTGAAGCACCTTGGCAGGTGATGGTTGTTCCTCTTTGCTTCAGTCTTGCGGCTAACTGATGGCCGCCATCAATAAAGCTGGACTTGATTACCGTGGACGCTCGGGCGACGCCGAGGGGATAAAATGTGGTTCGGGCGGGAGTGCTCTTCCCCCGCGTTGGGGTGGAGGAACCGTTTTATCGTTGACCAGTGGTGTGTGCATGGAGAAAGTCACCTTGACAAACAAAATAATGTACTGGTGCTTTGATTAAAATGTCAAACATGACACAACTTACAGTAGCGGTCATTCTATAGAAATTGTTGTGGTAAATGTTCCATTTGTTTGTCCAACTTGGTTCTTCCTGTCAGGATGTTCGATCGTGAAACTCGGCTTTCCGTTTGTTCTCAATATACTCATGCAAGTTAGACGATGTGCCCTCTGACGTCACGTGTTTACATCTAAATTGGAATATGCCTAGTGTGGTTCCCTGACCTGAAGATTCCCTGACGTCTAAATCTTAGGTCAAGTAACTATCACGGTTTAAAATAGATCATGACGTAGTGTTAGTCCGAGTGACGTCAGTGGCATCATTCAAATTTAATATTCTTGCAAAATACAGTCGACAAAATACTGCAAGAGTGTGGCATTGATATTTCAGTTTTTATATATAATTGAGAATTCAAATTTTAGGATCTGTAACAGTTCTGACAGACATTTTGTTATTGCGAACATCAACGTAAACAGCCGCATGTTACCGAAAACAAGTTCGGAAAACTTCGGAAATTTTCGGAAAGTGTCAGAATAGAGCGTGTAAGTTGACCTCGAGAACTTACGAGAGTTTACGAGAAACCAAACTTCCGGGCACCTCGAATAGGAGCTTCAACGTGTAAAGCGAGTAGTTTTCTTAAAATAGTTTGTTTTGGCGCTGTTCTTTTTACTGAAAGGTAGATACAAACTTTTAGCAAAATATTATTTTTCATTTCAATTTACAAAATGTGAACGATATATCAAATTAGGGAAAAGGAGAACGAAAAAGTCTAGTCCGTCATACGTACGTCATTCGCCATTGTTCTGGTGGTTCACGCGCCAGTCTTAATAGCGTAGACCATATGCAGTACAAGGCGGTCGTCGCATATGTTTGTACGTTCACTTACGTCCGCAGCGGGTGCATGCAGTACAGGGATTTTGGGGGCCGGGCTTTCTCTTCCCAACAACGAGCCAATCACGTTGCAAACCTGACGCTCAGGTCAAACATGTTTTCCTGCTTTTCTTCAATAATTTAGACAGGCATGCATGTTTTCCTATATTGTAAAATTAATTTTGAATTTATCATCCATATTTATGGCCGTTTCATGTTTCAGATCTTCGTAAAAATAAAGTATGATTGAAAACAAAGTCAACCACACGTAAAAGTCCTATAGCCGGCGGCTCGGAGGTGCCCGGAAGTTCAATCGTGACCTTTATGCGCGAGACTTACACGGTCTATTCTGCCACTTTTCGTCACGTGACATTGGCGGCTACCGGACCTAATATTCATCAGAAATAGTCAGAATATTTTGGTCTGAGAACCAGACTAGAATATGCCCGGAGGTATGCGCACGCATCGTGTTTTGCATACAAATTGGTTTGGGACTGACGTTGCAGGTCAGATCGCCTTTGAATTATGTGACCTTTGACGTCACCCTGAACCACTTTCGTGCAAAACACGATGCAAATGATTATATGTAAACAAAGGGCGCATGGTCTATACATAGATGTAAACCGAAAAGAAATGCAAGCTTTTTCCCTCGTTCTGTATCTCTATGGAATCCTTTGCTGTTTCCCTTCATCCTACGATCTTCTCTGCATTAGCAGGAAACTCAATCCCACCTCCTACTTCTTAAAATTCTTGTCTTATTGTAGCCCCGTATCTTGAGTGGCCTTTAGCTTTGTTCGGTGCGAATTTGCATAAAGAGCAATAATTTTGTTGAAATACACCTTATGAAGTACACTCCAAAAATTGTCTGGGTTCTAGTTGAGACGCTCTAGATGAAACATAAATCTGCTCATTTGGATCATCTAAAGTGCTTAAGTAGAAGATTCTACTTACCTTTTGCTTATCTTTCAGGTTTTAGAGTGTTTACATACAAAAACTGTTCTTCTCATAACGTCTTTACCAATATAAAACGGCCAGTAGCAAGTTTTTAAAATTTAATGAAATACATTGCAAATCTGTAGAGGCCTGCAAATCTAATAAAAGCTTGTGTAGTAAATTTCTTTTAAAATGTAAAGATTCTGAAAGAGATGGTCATTATGATGTGGGGGCTCTTGTAACAACTGCAGGAATTATACACACCGAATGTCTGTTTGTAGGAAACGTGCACTGGTGACTAAACTACGTCAAAGGTAAATGGAATTGTTTAATTCGTCCTCGATATTTTCTGAAATAAACATCTTAATAATGGACTATTTTTAAGCATAGAAAATGTTGCTTAATTACAAAGAATCGTGAAAGTGTTGGAAAATTACAAAAAGATATCAAACCACTTTTCATACTATGTTTTATCATAATAAATAAAATTACTAAGTGTTTAAAAAAAATTAATAGCCAAAATTCCCTGCAAAAAACAATACCGCTTGAACAAAAATCGTGTACCTTTTCCCATAACGCCACCAAATGGCCGTGGGTTTTCTATTTAATTGTGAGTCAACAGTTCTCTTCAACTGCGTTACAGCGTCGTCTTTTGAACAGCAATATCTAGAAGCTTCAGTCAATGAAATCTATCGATTTTGCTTTGGATCTAACAGAGAGAAAAAGGTTGAGTTGCAAAACGCCCTCAGGAATATAATTGGCATGGATTCAAGCTGGAAATGGGTAACTAGTTTAGTTTTCACTTAATTACTTCAAGTCAAAAAGGCTTATAGCAAGACTAAAAATATACAACCACTTTTCATGCTATGTATTATCACAATATAAAATTACTAAGTGTTAAAAAAATTAACAGCCAAAATTCCCTGCATTAAAAAAATACCGCTTGAACAAAAATCATGTACCTTTTCACATAAACTATAAGATGTGCTGAATTTTGATTGAATTGCGTACGAAACAAGGGAACAGTGGCCGAAATTTCCGGTAGGGGGACAAGCGAAATTTTTGCCCTGGAGCATTTTGTGCCGATGTTAATATTTTCACTGCTCAGACCTTGAGAAGATTGCGGTGAAATAATGATACAGCTTTAATTAAAGGCCCGCTGAAATGAAAATCGCACTAAACGGTATTTTTGTGCGAATATCAGTGCTTCTGAAGTGTGTAAACATTTGAAATTTGTTTGGACTTGAAATGAGGATTAAGGCGATAAGTGTTCCTTCACCACGGTTCAAAATGGAAAATGACATTCCTACAACGGGGGCGCTGTTGTTGTGACGTCAGTCAACGCACTCACTACACAGTTAACCACTTACAAGTATAATAAAAAAAATAGCAGTCCATACATCAAACTTTTTTCTGACTGGCTACGAAGCCAGTATTTCTTTAAAAGGAATGGTTGGTTTTAGTCTTGCTCGTAGTTCATTATTATACTCAAACAAAAATAGCGCGCTCTTGCATTTTTCCTTTAAAGAAACTATACGAATGTTGATTGCTGAGAGAAGTCTGCGTCATGTTGTAGTTTTATGTAGATTGCGTACTGTGAAATAAAACAGCAAATTATTTCTGCCACAAAATAACAAAATGACGCAGACTTCTCTCCGCAATCAGCATCCTCTCTATGATATAAAGCACAAATACCTTTCTGGGGAAGAACAGTTTGACAATTCATTCTTGAAACCATGCATAATTCCTACACTGCCCTCGTGCCTACTGACCTTAACTTAGCAACGTAATATATTCATCTCGGCTATAGTAGGACTTCAAACACAATCAGTCGCGTATCTTCTGTATTTTATTTCTGGCTCGTTGTTGACAAATTGTGTTTGCTTGGCCCAATAAACGGCCTACCTCCTGATTGCTTGGTGTACTTCGTGATGCAGGTATCCTGGACACTGTTTGTTCTATCTTAGCTTGTTGACTGCGGCATTGCGCCGGACATAGTTGGGTTTTTAGTGGTATCGCCGACATTATAGGGATGTAATTATAGGTCATATTGGGATGATATTTTGTGATAAATATGAAAGAACGTTGTAGTGTCCGACCAGATGTGTTCGTCACAAGGTGAACGTTTATTTCTCTACCGTGTTAATTGGCGTTGTTTTGTAACTATAGGCCAATACTTAAAAAATAATAAGCATTATACGAAACACAATTTTAATTGACGCATAAGTTTCGTTTACATGTATTTTTAGTCCCGTAAATATGTTCATCTTTCCCTAATCTTTTCAGTTTCATCTAACTTATCAGTCGTTTGAAACCATACTTTATTTATTTCATTATGTTTTATTAATTAACTTATTATATCCCGTTAAATATATTATTGGCTAATTTGTTCATTTACGAACCACTTATATTTCATTGGTGTCGCAAAAGTTGGTCCGATAGTCCTCTGAATTGCGGCCCGGTCAAAAACTGATTCCAAAGAATGGGTTGTTTCGTATTTGCACAATTTACACATTCTCCATGGATATCTCGTGTGTACGCAAAGACCCCTACACATCACAGATGCACAGAATTCGATAAATTAAACACCATTGACAGTATAAGTGGCACTTCCAGAGTTGCCCAAGATACTAGGGGTAAATACTCACAAAAGTCAAGTTGTAATTGCTGGATATTTATATTTTGAATTGTAATACAAGAACTGAAAATCAAAATTCATTAGTATTTTTCTAAGCCATTTATGTTCAAAATGTTTAATGTAAAGAAAAATCACAAGCATGTTTTATTCTCAGCTGTTTTTTCTATAATTAGTATTAAAGACCAGAGGAACGAAAGGAAATTACGAAATATAATTATTGCTGTGCCATCCGATATTACTATGACTTAGTGCTTTGCACACAAATAGGCTACAATAAACGATAACTCAACAGTTATCCTGGCTAAAACAAGATCCTTTAAATGGAGATTTATGCTATGTTGCCCTGGTAATGTTTATTTATTTTTTTATTTTTTTATTTATTTATTTATTTATTTGTTTCTGTTTATTTATTGCATTTCTTTATCCAGATGCCCAAACAGTAAAATGGTTTCCACTGGGAGCATACATTACAAATTACTACAAGAACACACACACACAAGAAAAAGCACGATAGAATGCGCATGTATGAACATAAAATAATGCACGATAATCATGCAATTGAATTATATATTATAGATACTTTGAGATCATTAGGGAAGCTATCACAATGAAAACAACGTCTTTGTACATTGTATTTTCCTCCCCTACTGGACACGCCGTTGTTCTATCACCCTTATAAGGTCACATCAGCTTGTACAGCCATAATACGCCTTTTGCAGATACTCTTCTTTGTGACAGACTTCGTATTGCATAAGCCGTGGTTAATGTCCATTTTGCTCATACCAACTTGTATTTTAAATATCAATGCAAACAATTGGGGGGGGGGGGGGGGGGGAATCGAGAACAAAGGATGACATTGAGAGAGGGTTTGACAGCATCACGTATTCCGTGTAATAAAGCTACGCTATAAAAGTACCGTAGACTGTTTCAGTTGGATGGAAATATTGAAAAGAACTGCCCAACCGCAACTACTGCCAATATCTGGTGAAGTCCAGGCTTATTCTTTTGACCTTTATTTCATAAATACTGCAAAGTTCATCAACACCCTTTCGCCGGTGGGTTTCAATGCTAGTGGCGAACGTCAAGGTGAAGAAAAATTGTAGCCGAGTCCGGCGAAATGAGTCCTAAGTCATTAGAATTCGTTTCGATTTACGATAAGAGGTAAGGGTTTGGGATAGTCGGGGTTAGAATACTGTTTAGGGTTATGCCTTTGCAAAATACAATGCTGGTGTTCACTATACAAAATGACATTTCTTTGTATTTCATCATGGGTTAAAGAGTCGGATATTCATGGGAGATGGATATTAATGACATCAGGCTTCAAAACATGACCTGTTATTTAAAGTATTAAAATAGATAATACGGGTGCATCGGGGAACCCCTAACCAAACTGTTTACCTAAATATTTAACCACTTTTACATGTAATTCGTCAAACAATCCACAAGATAAGTATTTAAGCATGAAATCGTAACCCATCAGCTTTGTGGTCAGTATGGTAACATAAAATTCAAAAATGGAATTTTGTTTGTATATGGGAGAAACATTTGGTTTTGTTCTTCTTTAACTCACCCCGTATTTTTAAAGCATGTTTTCCGTCACAATATCTAGTTGTATACATGATGTACACAAGAGGATTCTACTAGAGGATAATGTCCATTGTGCATTAATAATTAAAAAAATGAAACCGTTGTACTCATTTGGTATTATCTTGTTACAACGACAGTCCTTGTGTCTTCTCGTGGAACACATTTCGCGAGTCGACCGGCTTCCCTGTCGCTGCATTGATATTAAACGATCGGTAACTTCATGGCCAAGTAGTTAAGCGGCAGCTGTGTAAATGGTCACCAAGGATTATAAAATATGCTTTCATATTTCCCAGCACACTTCTCATCACTGATAAATTACAGCCCACACGTGTAACGTGCGTAGGAACAGATAATAAATCATGGTGTTTTAAATAGAACCTTTTAGAACGAAGCTCTAGCAATGATCGAAGGAGGCTATTTTGTCTTCTGATTTGAAACGTATATTTAATTCGGACAGTGTGTCGAAAAACATTCAATCATGAATCGAATGTTGGAGGTTTCAAAAAATTTCGAATAAAACTTGTTATCACTTTTAGTTATGTTAAACTAGTTTTCTTTTGTGATTTTTGAAATCCCTAACACTTTCTTCAATCTAAATACCTAAGCTGCGGTTAACCCAATAGACCCAAGACGTAATGACGTTACGCTTTGTTTAAGTGCGCTTTCCTATGGGAGCCATGTGGGGACGATTGTCTGGCGTCCTGACCTGGCTTCCATAGGAAAGCGCACATGTAAACAAAGCCACTACGTAAAAAAATACGTCTTAAGTCTATTCCACTGATCTCCATGTATAAAAAGCTGGATTGCGCATTGGCCGTTCAAGCTGTAGACGCCGTCCGCCACCTTGCCACTCCATCCGTATCCGTATCCCTAAACGTAACGTAACGCAAACGTATGTACGTACGCCACATATACAGAATTGTGTAATGTCGTAGGCAGGCAGGCGCGCGCTATGGCTAGGAATAGGCCGCACAATGTTTATTTCGGATTGTACACACATGCGCGGGTGTGCACGCATGACGGTTAAGTTAAGCCCCATAAGTCCCACTAGGAGATACGACAACTTACGACAGGCAATTGACAGGCAATCTTAGACAAGTCGTGCCACAAGTCTTGGGTGGTCGTGGGTAGTCTTGGATATTCGCACGACCGAAATCAGTCGCAGAGAGGTTTTTGTTCTTGTTCAAAAACCTGGCTGCGACAGAAGTAGTCGCACTTTGTCGCAGCCTATAGTCTTCATTTGTTGTGCGACGGTCGTGCGATGTTCGTAGGACAAGTCTTGGGTGGTCCTTCATTGTCGTGGCTGGTCGTAGGATTTTCCTGTCGTACGACAGTCGCACGACTTTCCACTTGTCGTGCGAGTAGACCTGATTGCACGACTAGTTGCACGACTAAGCAAGACTAGTCGTGCGACTCCACGACAAGTCGTACGAATAGTCGTGAGTTGTCCTGCGTCGGTCGTGCCACTGCCCAAGACCGGTCAGCCGGAGATGAATGACAGAGTTGATGTGCACTGCTCTGATCGTCGGCGACTACTGAAATCCCTGCTCTGTGTGCCCTGTATTTATAGTCGCACCACCAGTCGCACGACTGGTCAAGACCGGTCGCAGCCAGTCACTACCAGTCGCACGATCAGTCACAGCAAGTCGGCACCTGTCGCACGATTGGTCGTAGCCAGTCGTGCGACAGAACCTTACCACTCGTACGTAGTCTTTGGTAGTCGTGCGATAGTTGTGTGATTAGTGGTGCTATCAGTCAGCAACAAGTCTTATACAGGTTGAACGACTGGTCTTACAATGTGACTGCTAGGCTCAAATCGCAGGAAATATCCACGACTACCCACGACCGGCCTTGTCGCACGACTGAACTGGTCGCGGGAAATCGCAGGTCCTAGTGGGACTGGGGCTTTATCGTCTGATTCTTATCGGCATCGCCGAAGCGGGATGCACGATGCCATCCCATGTCGCAATTAACTGCACAAGCAGGCAGTTCAAAGGTTCTGGACAATCGTTTCATCTGCAAGCACATATTGTATGACGAAATTGAAGAGCAAATTCGTTTTATGAATGTGGCGTTATGATGATGCAATTTACCGCGGTCTCACTAGTGATGACACGCCCTCAACGTTGGAAATGGGGAGTGGTAATATGGCGGCTGCTGGCGGCAGTTGTGCGTAAAGCGCGCAGCGGCCAATGCGCAATCCATAATTGTTATAGATGGAGATCAATGGATCTATTCTTCACACACCGCGTTTCATCTTGCTTTGTGGACTGCAGTCGCGCCAATTGTTGGGAGCGCCCTCTTCTGGTGCCAATCAGCTTATGCACTCCTCGGCTCTCTCGAGACAAACACTATCTCGTTATCTAATCGGGGGCACTTCAGGTGTGCGTTTTGGCGGTCATAACCGAAAACTGGTTCTGTTGTTATTCTTTGGTTAATCACTTTGGGTATTTGAGTATTTCATTATAGTGCGTAATTCTGGCATGTTTAAAATTCCCAAAGAAATTCACCGACGAGAAACAACCAAACCAATTCTTGGTTGTGACTGTTTGTGGCCGCCAAAACGCGCCCCAGGAGAACCGTTGGTCATAATTTTTGAAGACCTCTCCGTCACCAAGATTTTAGCCCAAAGTTGCCGCATAATCAAATATTTCTCTGTATCATTGTTTGAATTGACCAACAATGGCGCTAAATGTTGAAAATTAACAAAATACAAACTGTGTGGTTAACGCTTATAACCATTTCTGCAAAGAAAAGGTTTATACTATGATAAAAATGATGCTGTTATTGTGTAAGACCATGTACACAGTGATTATGTGGGTGACCCGGTACACTCGAACTTGCTCATAGCTGAATTGGTGTCCGTTCACGCTGCTATATCGCCCTCTCTCGATTCAATTCTGGTACGAGATGAATGCATCGAACCTGTAATGTACATGAGTTTTTCTATTTTAATAATTTAATTCTTTATGGTAATGAAATCAAGGATTCCTCAAAAGCGCATGTCGCACTGTAGCTCGAAAGCCTGAAGAAACCTGCAGGAAGACGACGAAAAATTTTCAGTTGTAAAGGTGGGAGGAAAACCCCAGAATGATATTCTGGGAAACCCCAGAAGGGGGTAAGTAATTCTGCCGCCATTTCTCTTCAAGAATCGGAGAAAGTACTTCCACGCGCCCCTAATTAAATCCAGCAGAGACTTCATTGAAAATAACCCAAAAAGCACCACGAGAGGGCGCTAACCCGAACGTTGTGTTTGAGGCAAAGACCTATTTATTTGTGTTAGTATTCGTTCTTTATTATGGCCTGTTCTTTGTAATTCATAAATTCTATTTCAAAATCTACAGAATTTCTAAGATCACTAGAAACATTCCTAATCCACTGTAGACACCGTTCCGCTGATTCAGACTGAATACTTGTACTCCCACAACCTAATTTGAACTATTTAGGTATGTCCTTCATATCGGCGACTGTGATCACGCGCGCGTCCCAATCAGATACGCCAACTGGGTAGATATGTAAAAATCACCCGGCCATAATAATGATATTTCCCGCTGCGTCGGCGGGGACTCGTTAATTGGACGCGAACGGCCATAAACGTGACATCAGCCCGCGATGTAAGGGCGGGAAATTTAGCGAGAGAGCGAGCTAGCAGGATGCCGCATCGATCCGTTTGGACAAGATAAACTGATTCAGGCTCCGGCACAGAATTACAGAAGTAGGACTTGGGCTGTGAAGGAGAAGGTCGTCTCGCCCCCTGGCAAACTCGAAAGGCCGCGGTAAAATATCTGCGTGGTGATCAGGTCTGTGGGTTGCAGTACGCATGGATGACGCGAGAGGTAAATATCATCAACGCAGGCTTCGAGGTTCTACGTCATCGGCTGTGGGTAGCTTTGATTGGCTGCCTGTTTTCCCCGTCATAATGACGTCATCAGACGTGGCAAGTTTAGCCGTGGTCTTGACATAAAGATCGTGTGATTGTAAGGAGAAAGATTAAGTGACTTCACAATAAACTGTGCTAATAATAAAACGGACACGGTCGTACGGTATTTTTCGAGTTCAAAAGGTGCGGGAGACACAAATATCCCAACTTTGAACTCACAAAATTAATTTTGTACAGGTGGAAATAAAATAGGGCAGAGAATCCATGTACTGTCTGTATGGTTTTTTTTCAAAGGTTCTCAGAAAAACGGACTCGGCAGTTTAACTTCATGCGCAACCAAAAATTCGCGAACTGAAAAACAAAACAATAGTTAGCCTTCTGATTCGTCTCTGTAAGTTTGTTCAACTCCAGTAATTTTGTTGCTCGGAAATTGTAAGCTGCTCCCTCCCACGTAAAGTAACGTTACGTGATGATACGATGTTTATTCGTTTTCCCTTGAGTCGTGATCATGAGCTAAGAGCGTAGTACGTAATAACCTTTTAAAAATCTCTAATCAGATTGTGTCATTTTGTCTGTTTGTTTTCATTGTTTTAATTTTTTCAAGAAAGAATAGACCGCGCCATGAACGTGATGTGATTCCTAATTCGTTTAAAAATGACGGTTAGAATCAATAATTTCATTGGAAACTGTCAAAAATTCCTCCTGGAAACAAATTGACGAAAACAAACTTCCACCTGGCCCGGAAGTCTTTCGCCATCAATGCCTAGACATCAAGCAGTTTACTCAAGGAAGTCATAGCCACATTGCCACATGCTTTAAGAAGATTTCTCTCGTCTCTGACGTCATCCCCATGGTCGCTTGCTTTGTTTGCTCAGGCAAAACCAATTGGAAAGGTTGGCGTTGATGTCCGCTGTGTGACGTCATTGACGTGAGCACGTGAACACCATCATGATCGACTTGATAAACCGACTGTAAGCATCCTACAATGATCTTCAATTTGATAAAACGAAATGTCCTGCTAAAATGTTATTGGCTGCTGAAAGAAATAGCTTTCATTTCAGTAGAGGGCGCTATCGGTAAAATCATCTTTATGCTGATCTCATCAACAGCTGTGTGAAAGTGTCATTACATTGTGCAAGGGACGGGAAAGCAAATTTACTCGTTCACACATTCAGGTTATACAGATTTTTTTTTAAATTCGTTTCGACTAAAAGCAGTTGATAACGTCTGCATATTTCGAAGTTTGCTCATGAAGTATTTTGGCTCATTCTGATTTACAGGGGATGATGTGAGATAGGTATTCAAACTTGACCTATACCCGTTTGTTATTTCCACGCCAGTTCACCCAATGTTGTTGTTTATGCTCACACACGTTTTACAGACGTTTTCCGTACTTTAGGATCCACAGAACTAGTCACAAAGACCTGCCTTTGAACAGAAAACAATCATCATAATTTCCATATTCATGACCAAGACGTGATGTCATCAAAGACACAAGAGCAGTGTCTCGAAAAATCACTTTTCTTCGAGTCTACTTTTTAAATTGATTTTCACGCTAAACAGCTATTTGGACAATAGTAGAGGCCATTTCTGTTTCAATTTAAACCTTGCTGGTGGATGGTTTTGAAGGAGCGGTTTTTGTACTTTTCTTAAATTATGTTTTTGACAAGGATTGCCTTGAATGACGAAGACAAAATAGCGCCCTCTTAACGTTTCATTGATGAAAGGATTGTCTAAGAATTGAAAATCTACCACCTTCTTTTCACTTCTAATGAAAATGACTTGGATCTCGTTTGTATTGTTGTAACACTTTCCCCTAACGTTTTCCCGTAATATACGGGAAAACAAGCTGAGCTGAATGTCCACTGCGTGTTTCCTTTTAACTTCTGTCAATGAAAGTCATTCCATGAGCCATCTCTTGGATTCATAAACAGCGCCCTCTCCTGCCGAGACGAGGAATTTAAACAGTTTTTGTCTGCGTCCTCCTGCTTGTACACTGCCGTTTCAAAGTAATAAATAGCTAATAAATTAGATTTCTGCACCACTTTTTTATGTGATTTGCCACTTCATGTGATTTGACGAAGAGTTATATGTTAGATGTTGTTCGTCAGCAGTCTTTTTTTTTGATGACGCCCTCTATAGCCAAAATTAGGGAATTTTCCTGTAAACTAAAGTGGGCAGTAAACGGGATTATATATAGCTTTCGACAGATTCACGCGTTTTCTGTACCCATTTTGATTTGTTATTGACTAATATTATTGGCTTTGTTTGTCTTTTGTCAACTTTTGAAGTTGACAGGAACCATCCATAGGATTTTAATGGCCGGAATATAAAGTGCGGCGCTATTTCCATGTTGCTATAAATGTTACGCTCCTTTGTGGCTAATCTAGGGAGTATAGTTGAAAAATTAGAATTTCTATTAAAGTTAATACAAATTTCCATGCTAATAAGCCAAAGCATGACGTCATTAGATGCAGAGCAGTAATGACTCCATAGCAGTGTGTGTAAACCGGATTTCTTTTCTTGTAGAAGATTGATTTCCATGTTTTAATTAATTTGAACATTAAATAGCTCATTTTCTAACCAACAGTTCTTCAAAACATTGTCTTTTTAAAGTCTTCAAAATAATTCATTTCAAGTCGGTGAAATTAACTGCTTATAATGATCATAATGTTTACAGTCTACTAAATTAATGATGAAAAAATGGGCACTAACAACGAAGAAAATACACTAAGTTTAAAAGGCCCTTTAGCCGAGAAACAAAATTTCCCCTTCTTTCTCCCAATCGTGAATCACTTCAGATTGCTGTCACACTTATTCCTTCAGACTTATCACAGACAAACACGTTGTTAATCTATAACCCCTTCAAGGTATGATACCTAGCCATCAAAACATGCCGCGCCAACAAAAGATACCCACCTCTCACTCAATCTGTTAGCTCAACTGAGAAAAACAAACTCAGCGTCGAACGTAGCAGGAAAAATAAATCTGAAACAAACCGTGAACATAAAGGATACAATTTCCCTTCCCGCCCAAAATCTGGTTTCAGATTTGATGGGAGCGAGGATAAAAAGGTTGATAGCATGTTTAATGGATAATGGAAGCAGAGTTGAGGCTAAATCAACAGCGAGTGATGCCGTAGATTATCATCGTGAGTGCTTTATCGTAAGATTTATAATTTATTTCGTCTTATTTCCTTAGAGAACCCGAGCATCATGGGTTGAAGTCGGAGTGTTCCTCGTCGAAATCTCAGCAGCAATTTTTCAGTGGGAAATATATTTGGTAGTTTTTCATGTGATCAAAGCACGAATTGTACACGCTAAAAAAGTGGGACTTGGCTTTTGAGGAACTGAAGATGAAAGAAATTAGCAATTTGCTGATTTGAGTCATTTTAAATCCGCCAAGTGCCACATTTTAGTTTCTTCTTTTGCATAGAATTAAAAATATTTAGACCGTAAAATAATCTGGAAAAAGGACGGTTAAATTTGTAAGCTCTGTACCCTCTTTCGACTCTAAACTCGTAAAATAGTAAACTGAAGAATTTGTGGTCAAAAATATCTGCCAAGTTTGCAGACTTATCTTACAACCACAGAAAATCATAAGAACTCTTTTAAAAAATCAAACATTAAAAAGCTTTTTAAAATATTGAATGCAATGTCAAATTTACGGGCGTCTAAATATTTCGCGTCTTCTTTAGGAAAAACCTTCGCACGCGCTCCGCTTTTGTAATTCAAATATCAATGCATTTCTTCTCTTTTCTGTTTAAATCAACACTCTTTATGAAAAATGTACTTAAACGCAACTCACAGAAATCATTCAACTTGGTTTGTTGATATTTGTTTTATTCTGATCGCAATAAAGCATCCACTTCAGAATAATACATCCACGAATGTTTGTTTAGTGAAGTGTTAAATTTTAACCTAAGCCCGTAAACATAACACATCGCTTGCAAACGGTATTGTTTCAATTAATTTACATGAAGTTTTTAAAATGAATACTTTTGTCAACGCACAAAAAATCATTATAAACAAAGAAACGATTCAACAAACACCAAACATTTAACAGTTCAACGTCGCAATCAAAATCAAGCAATTTTGCACAAACCTCTCGACCTCAAAACCATCTTGACTAAATAGTCTGCGAAAAAATAGCCAGGCCTCAGGTGTTCAAGATTTTAATTTTCGCTTTTCACTTGAAAAATGACAAATCAACGATTTTTTTTCTTGGAGTTTTCATTCATTTATGTATACATTGTTGAAGGCGACATTAATTTATTTGCGTTGAAACTTTCGTTTGTCGTGCTACTAAAATGAGAAATCTTTATATTAAACGTTAGTTCGTTCACAATAATTAGTCCTGTCTCTGAATTGTCTGTTAAGTTAAAATCAATAAATTTGTATTGATTACATAACTAAGACCATCATCAGTGCAATCGCAGACACATTTCCGATTGACACAATACTTTCAGACGGAGACCATGTTTAATGAGAAATGTTGATCCATCTAAAATAAAAAATTGAACCATATTCTAAATTATGTTGCGTTTACGAACACTAAAAGTCATCGCTATGTTCCTTTATTGTCATGCGGTCAGTAGAACGTGCAACAAAAATATTCTCTTTAATTTGGAAATATTTCTGATTTATTGATTTTTTTTATTTGAATTTGTTTATGATGCTGCATAATTGGCTTGAAATGAAATACTGAAAAACACGCTATTGTGGTTTCTAGTGAAAACGAACTAAGCAGGCCACGCTGTTGAGGTTTATTATGCTTTGTAGAAATGACATCGTCTGCCGCCTGCAAACCCATGATAAACTTGCAGAAAATCCTATGTTAAAACAACAGTTTTTCACCATGTTTTCGTGATGGGGATAACAGATTGCGCTGAAAGATTCACACGTTATTTCGTGTATGTGTTACGTCACACAAAGTATGAACACTAATTGTTCTGTGAGCTATAGTGCTATATCATACCCTTAAACGAACAGTCGGTTTTTCCAGATTGTTTTAGTTCTACAATTTTAATTGGTCAAAGAACAAATGCTTATTTCAAAAACGGGAAATAATTAAAATCGTTAAGCATAAATTTTGTACATGTAATTTCAATTGAAACATAAAATGCCCTCTTTAAACTAATAATCTGAAGGAAACCACATCAATGCTAGATATTTTTACAACAGCGTCATATTTGATATGGAAAACGGAAATAGGAAATTGTCGAGAAACACTGTCAAAGGCCAAAATCTGGGGGACGAAACTGGGAAAATATACCGTAGGCATTCTGAAGGAGTTTTCCAATTGAAAATTAGATTTCTAAGTTGTCATGTGAGAATTCAGATGGAAAACAATATTCGATCGAATTACATTATTTCCTGCAACTAAATCAATCCATTTTGCCCAGAGCCAAATTTTCAGGAGGCACTCTAACGAAGCCAGTCTGTACCTCTTGCCATTCCTCCTACAGTTTTACCGAGATGAATTATGTATTTTACGTCAGTTAGAATCTAAGATATTGACAGCCCAGAAAAACACTTGTATGTCCTAAACCAACTTTCTACTGTTGTGAGCCGAGATCAGCATATACGAGGGCGGATTTTTGGGTGTCCTACCTTTGCATAAACAGACAAGTTTAATATTCGTCGCGTCATACGGTACCACATTGAAAACAAAATCTTTCTTCTAGGAGCAAGGCAAGCCAAAATTATGCAAATTATTTTTTTAAGACGTAATTGGTGAATCCGAGACAGAAATGTTCTCTACATCATTACCAAAAAGAACTTCGTTGATTTCTTTATTAAAATGAACTACAATATCCACCCAAGTTACTAGCAGACAAATTTGACACTCTTATACCAATTTTAAGCTGATAGTAATAGAACTAAACCATATCCAATGTTTACTTTAGTAGAAGCGTTTAATACCACAATCCCCACAAAAAAATAACAACTCGGTTGCTTTATTGGGACCTTTATACAGTGCAATATTTCGTGATTTCAATTTCATATCTACTGTCTTTAATTCTTTCCCCAAAGAAAACTGAGATCATAGTGAACTTATAAAACTGTCGACAGCAAAGACGATGTCCACGAAGCAACTCCACATTTCTCCCTATGGTTGCTGGTTATTGTCGCCTCGTCTCCAGAGTGCAGGTCCGTCCGCCTGATCTGTCTTGCAGGGTTAAGAGGGAAATCAAGAAAGATTCCGCATTTGCCGGCCCAGCACGGCGACATTTAGGCACGTATTAAGAAGATCTGCACAGGAAACAACCAAATAGCATAGGTATTATGAATAATTCAGCGGGTCAAACAAAACAAAACAAAGCAAAGATGCAAACAGCGCGGTCTATGCAGGACTCAAAAAGGGAAAGGTAATAATGATTTTGGTGTATTTCTTGAAACTCTTTAAGAGTTAAATTAGATTTGGGATTAGGGTTTATGAATATTATGCTGCAATATACTGTGTAGGCACTGTTTGTCAGGCCATGAGATCGGTATTTAGGCAGGAGTTCGAGATCAGTGCAAGCTAGCTCTCTATACCTATGCTCCCGAGTGGAGAGAGACAATAGACCTAAGACGTAATGGCGTAATGGCTTTGTTTACGTAATGACGTAGTTTACGTATTGACGTAATGGCTTGTTTTACGTAATGACGTAATGGCTTTGTTTACGAATGACGCAATGGCTGTTGGAGCCAGGTTGGGACGCCAGACAATCTTCCCCACCTGGCTCCCATAGGAAACGCACATAAACACGTCATTACGTCTTGGGTCTATTGTAGTAAAGTGTCTTGCCCAAGCATACTATAGAGTACCGGTACCGAAGTGATGACGTAAATCAATGCAATGTTTGGAACCAGAATACATTCTAAACTGCATGTGTTTGGAACCAGTTGCCGCGGCAACTGACGTCAGACTTCGGTACTCTATACAGAGCTCTGCATGCTCTGCATGCGCTGCATGCGCTGCATGCGCTGCATGCGCTGCATGCGCTGCATGCGCTGCATGCGCTGCATGCGCTGCATGCGCTGCATGCGCTGCATGCGCTGCATGCGCTGCATGCGCTGCATGCGCTGCATGCGCTGCATGCGCTGCATGCGCTGCATGCGCTGCATGCGCTGCATGCGCTGCATGCGCTGCATGCGCTGCATGCGCTGCATGCGCTGCATGCGCTGCATGCGCTGCATGCGCTGCATGCGCTGCATGCGCTGCATGCGCTGCATGCGCTGCATGCGCTGCATGCGCTGTATGTGCTGGTTTTCTTTACATTTCATCTGGTCTCGTGGGGGGGGGAAAGATATATTTCTCGGCGTAAAACTCTCTGCGGGGAGGCGGGTCTTAGCCCCAAATATTGTGGCCAGGATAACATGTTACTTCCAAACTCTTGTTTTGTGTGTGTGTTTTTTGTGTGTGATTTTTGTACACCCTATCGAGAGATCAAAGAAGTTAAGGTGCGCGCGCTTAGCTTACCTTTTAGTTGAGATATCTCCCACGTACCATCGCTGTCGGTGACGTACTTTAGGGCGTGTGGGCAGGTTCGAAAGACCTCGAACAATTGAGACACGTCTACAGAAAATACGATTAAAAAGTTGTTCATTACTAATGAAAAAATACTTATAATTCGGCAAACAATCCACAAGGGAAACTGACTAGGTAAATTTGAATGCACTTTCAAAGTGAACAAAGAAACTGGCAGGAGCGGGATTCGAACCTGCGACCTCCAGGTTACCGTACTGGCGCTCTACCAACTGAGCTATCGTGCCCTATGTTGGCGGTCTCCCAAATTGTCAGTATCTTTGTTCGGGTGGGCGCTATGTCTTCAAAATATAAAGAAAGACTTGACTTCAACTTCGATCAGTCTACTGTTCATATTGCCACAAGGTAAAGGCAGACTTAAGAGTCCGTTTCGAAACTAGTCAGTGTTTTGATACCAAGACGCTAACATTACCTTACAAAAATCTCCGTCCAAAGTCCCATGGGAATTGCATGGTGAATTGGACTCCATGGAATCACAATGGAGGTTTTTGTAAGGGATAAAAAGGTGATCACACGTGGTTGTGAAAATGGCGAGAGTTGCACGCTGCATTCGAAGTCATATTCGCAAATGGAGATTTGGTCGTTTTAGTCGGAAAAATAGCAGCATCAGCCGCTCTTGAAAATGGCCTTGGGTTTTTGTCCTCACCGTTGGCAAACTTGTCGATACTGACGACATTGACCTGTGGGGAAAGCGCGGCGGATGCCTTGTTCCACTCCCCGCCCCCTTCCGATCGCTCGTTCAGCTTAGACATCTCTTCGAAGAAATCATCTGGAAAGAAAAAAATACAGGCAACAAACTTCGTTATTAAACTGATCAGCCATTAGCAAAATTACGCGATCATTGGCTGGTGTTGTTAATCGATGATGCATTAGTCGGCAGTTTTCATCATAATTGATTTGTTTCTTGCTTATTTTTTTCGTATCGTTGCTTAGTGTAAAAAGCATTTCTACTGCCACCTACGAGTGTCTTAGGAAAACGACATTCGCCTTCTAATGAAGCGAAATGCAAATTTCATGCCCAGTTCCATTTTGAGTGCCCATGGAATATTTAAAAACGTCCTTGTTCATTGCCATGTAAATTATATTGTTTAATTTAGACACCATGAACAGAAAAGTAGCTAAACTTAAATATGATAACAGGAGAGCCTGACGTTTTGATCCCAGATTTTTTTACAAAAGCTAAATGAGACAAAACCCGCGGTCCATTGCTAGGATTTGACCCTATATCTTGACGACTGCCCCAAGAACGAGGATCAGGCTCCAAAGTTGTAGTCGGGACCATTTTTCAAACCTGGCTTCCGTTTCGTGTTCGTCTCCCATTGTCCCAAGCTCTATTTCCAAAAAGCCTTGAATACTTGAACCAAATAAACAGGCTTCGCTTATGTGTTCAAATAAAGCACTTTGATGTACAGTGAGGAGATGGAATTTGCGTCGGGGTGTTGTAAATTAAAAGAGTTTTTTTTCCTTTCCCGAATTAGTGTACAATGCTCGGAAAGCACTGGGCATACATTGCTTCATACACTACGTCCAGAAATGGCAAAAATTTCTCTTCTGATTGACTTTAAAGGAAGGCCTACATTTATAGATAAAACTTGCTCCATATCTACAGGTAGCCACGTCATACGACCTCAAATTTGGGGAAGCCAAAACGAAAGCCAAGGTTTGTAAAATGGCTGGAAGACACTCGTACTTGCACCCAGCCGACTCCAGATGTCAGCCGGATACAAGTTTGACTGTTTTCATTTCAAATCTGACTGCGATATCGTGCTAGTTCAAGTTGATTATTTGTTTCACTGTGCTTTCTTCAAGGCGCTATCCGACTTAGCTGCTGTTTTTGACTTTGGGTTTAGTTTTCATCACCCTGATTCATTCAGACGCTCTCAACCTACTTACGCCGGGTAACTCAAACCCACGAAAAGACAAACGCGTGTTTAAAAAAAAATAACTGTATAGGAAGACCAATGCGGGCTCCAATGTCACTCGACTCATACATTATTCACTCTTGGCGAAACTTGCCAAGGCAAACGAAACCGTAAACCCATTCCGATGGGACACTTGTGACACAGTTGCATAAAACAAATACTTGAACGGGTTACAGGCGATCCGTCACGACTTATTTTGGGCCTAAAACAAGAACTTAGCGAGGAATGGATACGTGTATATTAAAGTGATATTGTGAGACGCGATAGGATAAAAGTATCTGAATTCCACACACACAAAAACACACAATTGTATCACTCAGGCAGATCATATTCTACAGTTTCACTTAGGCCTATACCATTGTTTTATGAAACGTAACAAAAGAAAAACTTTTTTAAATGAGTTTGATTCAGTAACATTCTGGTAACATTATCCAGACAATTATCATTTGGAGATGGATTTTAGCACCGGTGGATAAACAAAACCCATGTATTTCCCTATATTTACCTATATAAGAAATCCCGCAGCTTCGATTTGATACGCTCAAAATGACACGCAAAATATGACAGAAAAGCATTCGTTCCTTTTTTTAAATTCACTGTATACAGAAGATACATGGCTTCAAAAGTAGCCAATGTGACATTGAAATTTGAAATCTAAAAGGTAAATTCCCAATTTCTGCATATTTTACCTGATGGGGACCCGAGCTCTTGCCAACTTAAAATAGACATCTTCGTCGCGTTTGTTTCTCTCAAGGCACCATCTAGTCTCATTATCACTTAAATGGCAAGCAAAATATTTCTCATTTTTCTCTCAATTAAAAACAAAATTACCATCAGATGTTGACAACAGACTTATCAGTGTATTGTATCACATCAATTATTAGATCGAATTTAAAGAAAAAATTGGGAAGTTCAAATAAATGATATATAATTGGTTGCTATTGGATTCAGCGTTATTCGTTAGTCTGTCTTAGGTCAATAGAGGGAGATTGACAGTAAACACTGATTCAAATATGCGATTGTGGTCCATTCAACTGGTCTCAATCACTATCCGAAATTAACATCTTCGGATCTTCTTTATCTTCTACGGTGTACCTTTAAGCAAAATATATAGCAGTTATATCCGAAACGCGGTTTAGTATATTGAATGCCTACTGAGGAATATGTTTGGATAGATAAGACTTCAATATCATCTGGAAATACAACGGAATTGATGGGGGAAAACTTCGTTGGTTGTATTTATTGAAGAAATTTCGATTTCAGTTCATTAGGTCTGCCATAATTGACCTATCGCGGTCGAATCGCGTCAACGCAGCTTTTGAATTATTGTCCAATCACATCAATTATAATTCCACGTGGAACGCGCACAATCTGAGACAAACAAAAATTACCACACAAAATTCCCATAGGGTTGTCTAAGGGGCGTGGTTAACTCGTAAACGGCGATAGGTCAATTTCTCAATGGTTCACTTCTAGACTAATCCGGCGACCAAAATTAGAAGCATTTACTGCGGTGGCACCACGCTCGCGTGCGTATTTTACGCACGCGCTCAATGCAGCTTCGACCAACAGGGTGTTTACAACTTGCCAAAATGCGCGCGCAACTGAAATTAAAGAACGCGGGCAACCTGCACGCGAGCGTGGCACCAGAGCAAAAATGGCTTCTAATTTTGTTCGGCGAATTCCTGTATAGGCTGCTACATGTAGACCTATAGACTAATCCGACGAACAAAATTAGAAGCCATCTTTAGGTAGGCCCTACTTAATCGAACGGTACCATACACGCGCGCTCGTCATACGCACGCACTCAGTGCGCCTATTGGCAAAGTAAACACGCGCCTCAATGTAAGCACGCGAACGCAGTACCGCCCGATTGGGTACCCAAAGATGGCTTCTGAGTGTATATCACATCCAGGCTTTTTTATATGCAGTAAAAGCAAAGTACCAGCCAACTAATCCAAAGTCAAAAGCACATGTCATTCAAGTTAGTGATTCAAGATTAAGAAGCATATCACGTCATAAAGACTTCATCACGAGCTTTTTATGGGGGGGGGGGGGGGGGGGGGGTCAGCCGCCGAGTATTATGGTGATTGTGTTCTTAGGCAAGGCACTTTACTACAATTGTTTTTCTCCGCCTAGGGATTTAAATCGGTTCATATGAGGGTAGAAAATTACCCTGAGCTGATCTCGAATGCTACTTAAGTGATCTCATGGCCTGATGACCAGGAGTAAAAACTGAGATTTGAGAGTGTGTCAAGTACTTTATAAGTACTTTATAAGTACGACTGTTATTATTGCCACGATTCTGTCCAGGCTTTTAATGATCTTAGAAACTATTAGCAACAGATTTTTCTAGAATGGTCTTACCATTGGCATCTCGCTTGCCGATTCCTACTGTAGAATGCATCCTAGCCAACCGCGCAACAGAATTGGGTGTCGGTTTGTCTCGTTTGCTTAAAAGAAAGGCCTCTGTAAAGAAACGATCAGGAAAAAAGGCGTTATTAAGCTACATTAATTTGTACATCAATTGGGCAATTCCACAAATGAGATTTAATTCCTATTAGCGAACCGCCATTTTTCCGTTTGTAGGTTTAATCGAGATACTTTCAGATAATGTGATTTGGTTAAAGTATGGCATCAAGAGCAATCTTGTTGTGAGGATGAGACAAGTCTTACGGACCACGTGTTCTGAAGCAGCCAATGGCGATATCTGCTTTTAATTTATTCAAGAAATGAGATTGCAACTGTAAATGCTCAGCCTCCACTTGGCATTTCATATTAAGCTACAAAATTGAAAAGAATTTCCTCATTTGTATAATCTCAGGTGCTTTAAAATACCAGAGTTTATAGTAGATTCAACCTCATATGCTGGCCCCTCTATGTTTTTGGACTAACTAGATTGTACAAAATAGGGGACATTACTACAGTACAATGTCATGTAATAATCAGTAATGTTGGATAAGCCCATCACAATAGGATTTGTCTGCACTTGTTTCATCCCACACAGGATATTTTAACCTCAGTTGTCTTCAGTAAGAGAATTTTATTTTGGAAAAAATTACTTGTTTAGAAACTCTTCTTTCCCCTCATACCGGGGCTCCTACCTCCACAGAAATGGTACAGGGGGAATACGAGGTTGAATCTGCTATATCCAATGTATTTCGATTTGTTCTCAAAAGGAACATCTTGAGATTTTCTTTAAAATGTTGTTCGAGTGTATAATCTTTGTAGCCTGCACACTGAACATTGTTTACGGTTTTCGTAGTTTCAAAAGCAACTCAACGGTGCTTAAAGTGCCTGGAATATGACCATTTTGTTTCAGATTCCTTTTGAAAAATCAAAACTCGTTTCTCAAGAGGCATAGCTTGTAAGAACCGACCGTATCGTCTGATGGCTCAACGGCCCACTTTAGTTCATCCAAATTCTCTGCATTTTGAGCCAGTGAACTGATTCAACTGATCGGGTTGCTGTAACCCAGTACGCCAAATTGCGTCTGATAATGTAACCTGCCCCTAAGTAGCACAATTGGATTATATCTCATGCCGTCATTTAGCTGTCGAAGTGCTCAGCTCAAAAAAGTCATCTAAACGCTCCCTAGGAAAGTCCTATTCTTATCAGATCGCACATCCATTTGCGAGTTAGATATGTAGGTTTTAATAAAATCACGCCCCTGGCGGGTTGTTCGAAAAGGAATATGTTCAATTACATCGACCAAGCTTGCGGCGGTTTGTTTTTTAAAGAATGTTGATTGATTTGATTATGACTATAGTCTAAAGGGCGAGGTTTTGAAAGCAGCATGGAGAAATGTGGCAAGCTAGATGGATGTAACATACTTCAATTTTGTGCGGTAGTGTTGATGCGCGTTTAAATCCGTTAGAATAATTTTAAGAAAAGTTACCGTCATTTTACCACATGAGAAAATGGTAAAAAAGAGGAAATAATAACGTATTCTGTCGCAGTTGCTGATTGTTACGACGCCATACATAACGATTGTGTCACCACTTTTCTGTCCTCGAAAAATTCAGTCAGATTTAAATACCAACTCCTTACAGAAATAGCACGCATATTCTATTTACGATTTCAAGTTTGTATCTTAATGTTCATCGCTTTTTCTTTCAATTCCTTTTCACTCATTTGTAGGTTTTAGGAGGATTTGGAACTTTTCCATTATGCAATTGTCATTTTTAGGGGCTTGAGTAGGCAAACCCCTTGTTAAATATACTGTCAGTACAACATTTGCAAACATAAAAAACTACTGAATTATTACGAATATCGTACTAGACTGTAAGTAGCATCCTGAGAAATCATGGCACCTGGTGTGCTGTCGTTTTCTAGAAAAGTGGAAATATATATCGTTTTCCAACGATTGTCGGCCAAGAATCGTTGGAAATAGTCTAGTTCCCCGACCTGATCATTTCCTGACTCTATAAATTGCTCAGTTTTGTCTAAAGTATGGTCAGGGAACCAGACTACTAGAACAGAATTCGTTTCTCTGTTTTTCCAGCGTCTATATACCAACCAACTTTAAACAGGTCAGTGGTACAGTATTTGCTAGCACCATATAAAATACTTACCCCAAATCCATTTATTTATGAAAATTACAGCAAAAGCAAAATGATGTATACTACATTTTAACGAGAGTTCGGCATTTTCTGAATATATGCAAGAAATGCGATATTACAATGGCAGCGCTGAAAAACTAATTGCTGTATGCTTTGCCACGAGTGTAATGAAATATGTGTGAAATCTTTCTTCAAGCCTTATAGATTTCGTATTCGCAGGCTAATGATGTCCATAACGAGAAAATGGCCGTCCTCGAGAGTGCGTGCACTACACTGAAATGATTATATATTTGGGGGGGGGGGGGGGGGGTGTAATGGTCATGATTATTTGGATGTGTCAAAATGCGAGTGAAATAACTGCAAATTCGACTTATAAACCGGTACCTTCAAGTTTCTTTAGATAAAATATGCATGATTATACTCTTAAAAACTGCCAGGCTTCATGAGCAATAATTAAGTAAATTCTGCTTTGAGTTCTCGAAAAAATCGCACGTCACTGTCCGAAATGCGCGCGCATACTTGGGTGTTAATTCATTGAGCGGTTTTCACGAAGTAACACTGGAGTGGACTTGGGTGTTTCTTCGTGGCGTCGGTGACGAATTGATCAAATTTGTGTCAGTTACCAGATTTTACTTACCTTTTATGTATGAAATCGGAAAGAATTAAGAGTGTAGCTAGAATGAATTTGCCTTCAATAAACAGCAATATTCGAAACCTAAGGCAAGAGATTACTGATTGTACATTTACATGTAAATGGGTTTGGTTTGTGCAGTCTGGTGAAGTTTTGCTTTAACCCGGTGTCCAAACGGGCGTACGCATTAAAGAGAGCTCCATGCATCGGATTAGCAACATCTCAGGAAAGAATACAAATTGAGGATGATATATATTAAGTTTGTAACCTTTTAAATGTGTTGTTTACGGATTTCTGGTGAGCTGAGCCAAACGACTTCTAATATCCCTGGGTCTCAAAAGGCTCAAGGATGTACCGAGAGAGGGAATAAAACCCATTTTGTACCAAACATCTTCAGGACAGCGCAGACCCTGACATGTAATTCAACTTGCAACGAAAGATTATAGACCTTTTCACGTGTCGTTATGGATCGCGTAGTATAGTGATGCCAAGTGCTTATTCATGTAAACTAGTCAAGCGTGTGGCGCGCGTGCACGTGGTTTAACCTGCTCCAAACTATATGCATACGATGATCCCTCCAAGGAGGTCCACACGTGGTGATTTTGTTTACATCTCACGGGTGGTCACGTGGGTGAAAAGGGTTATAATTTACATAATTTATTTTTGAAAATACAAAACAACACTTGATTTTTTATCCTCCCGTGTTACATTGGTTGTGACGTCAACCGCAAGGCATAGTAAAGTTGTATTTTGTAAGTGACCTCATCCTTGTGTGAACACAAGAGCTGCCAATTTTAAAAAGAATTATATACAGAAATCGAGCGCAAGGATTAATTCACCTGACACAGATTCGGCTGTGACCAATACGACAATTATTTCCCGTAGTATACTTCATCACAATGACTGTCACAGCGTAGGGTGCGTATACACGATTCCATGCATACCTGCATGCATACAGAAACGGAAGATCTTTGGAAAGACTAACAAAATGCTTCGCAAAAGCTACACGTCATGTATTGCTGACGTTCATTTCTAAAGTTGAAATTCAAGAACATTTAAAAGCTTTAATGAAATAATTTATAATGTATCTGTAATTAAAGAGTGTGGTTTGTTTGATGTAATTAAAAAGTATAGCACAAGCTCAGGTATGATGCGTTTGAGACCTGCTATTGTGTTTTTTTACTCTTGAGATATGACTTTTTGAAATCATTAATGTTGACGTCATGGATGACGAAAATGTAAATTTCCTTGGCCCCTTGTGATTTCATTTGGTCTATAGGGAACGTTTTCTCCATCGTCTTGGTTGATAGTAACTGTAATTGGTGCCACGTAGGATCAGTGCTGATTCTATTAAGGTTCGTTGCTGATTTTTTTGCATCTTTTAAAAACGCCATGATGTGCTCTTGAGATTTGTTGCTGGTGTTGCACTTTTAATAGGAAGACGAGCACCAAACAGCTCAACCGAAGATTTTGCAAATGAAACTTCTGCTTTCATTTTATCATCAAGTTAGTGCAGGATGCGCAGTCTCATAAAACTAACATGTTTCTGCGAATTTGTTGGCCTTTTGCACAACACCCACATAGGGTTCAGGTTTGTGCTAAATTAGTTCAAACTTCACCTGTAGTGAAAGAGTGACCTAATTTGTATCTCCAGTCAACCGTGTTACTCGATGGTTCCTTTCACGAAGTAACCAATTCTTCACTTTGTCAGCAAACGGAAAACTTTAATGTCTCATTCAAACCGACCGCCGTGTTTAGAATTCCCTTGTCAGATATAAAATCCTATTTTTTCGGATTAAGTTTCTCGTTTTGGGAACATTTGATCACCCTGGTTACTCAGACAGTAATGACCTTTCTCCATTCTTTCCGCATGAGCAGTGACATTCTAGCATTAATATCATCAAGAGTGCCGAAAAATTCTGGCCAGTTGCCAAAAACAAACGGTCCATACATGTAGAGGCTCACGTTGCCAATATATCACGTACAAAGTTCAAGCCAGCACGATGGCGTTGGAGCTGAACGTTATGTCTCAAAAAAGTAGTTTTGGTTTAAATGTTTGAGTAATAGATTTAGGAGTCATTTAGCTCGGGTTTGTATCATTCACTCTGTTTGTTCGAATCTTTTGAAATTTGAAGTTTATTAGCAAAATCACAACGCTATGACCAGTTCATCTTGTTCTCCCACGTACCCATTAACCATATTTTGGTATATATTAATACAATAGCATGATCTCAATGCTCGTTATATTTTCAAGTCAAATATGGTGTTAGTTTTCAATTCTTTTGAGGAAGTTGTCGTGCAAGGGCCTGTTTTTGATAAGAGAAGGAATTCTTTCTTTTCAAAGATTATTCCTCCAAAGTAACCAAACCAATAATGTTTTCAGGAAATATTGGCTACAAATGGATTCCTTACAAACATTTACTATGTAAATTGATCAACACATGAAACTTTTGTTCTAAGAAAATGTAAAAAGGTTTTGTACACAATGCTATAGAGATACAGGGTCACTGTTGTGCCTTATGCGTTGGCTTATACATGTACCATCACCATGCGTTGGCTTATGAATATGGAAATTGTCATTACCGTTTAAACCAATATCTATAATAACTCGAATAAGTCGAAGTACTATTCTCTTTAGGCGCCAACATTATAGCTTAAAATTCTGTATCACTGACTATAAATATATATTCAGTCAAAGGTGTATTTTCCAACATATCTTTTTCATTTTCGTAAAATGATGGAAGACCGACTTTCCGCCCTCCTAATTCACCGCCCTGGATCGGCCCACGTGAACGTGTCAAGTTTCACCTTTTCACACCGAGTGTCGGCGTATTGCATGTCCAACGCACCGCAATATATTTCGTTCGCTGGGTCTTTGAAGTGATTGCAACGGCCGCTTTCTTTTAATCTTTTTATTGTTGTACTTCCACGTGAAGCGGAAAGCTCCCCCGATTGGCTGTGCGTTGCTCACGTGACCTGGTTTTAGGCATGGGACGCGAATAGTGCAGGTGTACAGCATCTGACAGGTGATAAGAGCGGCCGCAATCTTGTTCGCAATCTTGTTCGCAATCTTGTTGTTCGCAATGCAGCAAGCATCCCCACAATCATATGTCTTAGGCAAAGGTCTTAGTACACAAATTGGCTTTGCAAAATGTCACCGCTTATAACCTTTCTTTCGTGTTTACGGTTGTTCCACTAATGACTGATGTTCATGCTTGCTTGCTTGCTTGCTTGCTTGCTTGCTTGCTTGCTTGCTTGCTTGCTTGCTTGCTTGCTTGCTTGCTTGCTTGCTTGCTTGCTTGCTTGCTTGCTTGCTTGCTTGCTTGCTTGCTTTCTCTAATTTTTAAGATTATGAGCTATTATTTTATTTCTCATGTGTTGTAAAATGTTGAATTGTTTTTCAATTCAATAATTATTTTATGGATTGTTGTAAATAATAAATAAGTAGAAACATGTCAATGGACGATAAACAAAAAGTACCTTGTAAGGTCGGTCGGTTCTTTGTAGCATAAAACGTCAGTTCAGGGTAGAAAGGACTTACAAAGCACAGTTTGAAGATGGGCCCTTTCTCTTCTGAACTGACGAAAAGCCAAACCACTCTAATGAGTTTAGCAAGCACTGACCTATATTTTGACTGGAATGCAAGTTTACTTTTTAAAAGTTTGTTACACTGTAAAAAGCAACGGATAACACTTTTTTTAACACTTCAACATTTTCTCTTTCTGTCACTCTGTGGGTGTCTATGACTGACTGGTAATTCGTTACAGGCGTGTCCTCAGTATACACGACAACGGTGGACCGCAAAATCACTGTGTTTTACTTTAATTTTTAAATAATATTAATTATATTTTGATACTATAAACGAGGAAACAACTCAAGTAATATTTAGACAACTACTCAAGTAAGATTTAGGCAGTCATTGTATTAATTCTGACAATTTGGAAGTTCCAAGCTGTATTAATATACGAAGTAAAATGGCTTGATATATCAAATTTTTTCCAGAGGTACATTACACGATGGTGTGCACGTGTGGCATTTTGACTACGAGTCTAAGCAAACCTTTTTTTAAACCCTAATTAGCCCTCGGGCTGCTAAATCCAACAATATTAATATGATTTTGCATGCATCCTAGGGGGTTAGGGTAAATAGAACGACATCGCTGATTAAATACAGACCTTCTCGAAAGAGTCCTCTTGTATTCTGGTCGTCACTGTAATTTTCCTGAAAAGGATCAAACAATACGAAAAGAAATTGTTGATTAGATTAGTCTTATTTCATTAGGCCTCGTGTTTTTCATTGTGAAGTCCTTAAATTGGCAGTGTGCTGCAAGCAATGCACCCGATGACAATGGCGTTAATTGGTTCTTTTTACAAAGCAAGTCCTGTATTATGTAATAAGTTTTTTAAAGATTTATTTCATTTTATTCTTACGACTGGATGAGTTATTCTAATCCAAAACAACATTCAAGGACAAAGTGATTTTTACCAAGGCATTGGCTGTTGCTGAATCATCTAGTCGGAGTATTTGTATATTTGATGAATAAGTAAAAATGTTATACCGGTAAATATAAGAAATTAACATAAATGTCACAAATCAAGTATTGAGTTAGCAGTAAAACCAAAAACGAAAAGTATTTTAAACAATGTAGCACATACAAATCGCCGTATCAAATGGAAAAAAAACTAATTTAATCGCACAGATCACGAACAAAGCCTAACAGAGGGTAACTTTTCAATATGAAATTGCTCACAAAACTTTATTCAGATGTGAAAATACAATAAACAAGTACATGAATTCATTCCTTTGATATCTAAGGAGAATATCAAAGATTCTGAAACAATCATTCATTTTATCGCTCTGAAAAAAGGTATATTGTGTCGCAAAAATATGAAAAATGAGTTTGATGTATGTTTGGAAAGCCCGCAATGTAAGCTTTTATTTGGTACATGATAGAGCTCCAAGGCCCTCTTTCGTTCTGCAGATGTGGCGTTTTTACATATTTATTTATTATGGAGTTCAAATTGCACAACAGAGAAAACAGGCTTTGAAATAGCTAGTTCTAAGACGATGCAATGGAACAATGCACTCTAAAAAGGTTATTTTTTCACTTTATTCACCAAAATCAACATTGTTGTGCACCAAACCTGAAACTTTAGATATTTGAGATGTCATTAAAAACAAAAGATGAATTTTGACGAAAAATTTCACACTCGACGCTGAAAGGGCGATTACACGTAAATGCATAGCGCGACTTATATCACCTTTTTCTGGAGCGGGTCACATATATTATACTCGGGGCACGGACGACAAACTGTATGGTATTTACACGACCAGCCTGCGTGGCGAAACGCTATAATGTTTCGCGCGCGCGGCAACGATTGGTCAATATCGCTGGCTTGCCTGCATAGGTTTACGGCAGAAGAGCCAATCAGTAGCCAGCATTGGAAGGGTGAGCGCGGGAAAGAAACCGGAATCACTTTTGTTGCAGCTTGCATGAAAGAAGGAAATTTAAATCCAAACTACAGCAAATGGCAAATATTCGTCTCCCATTGCCTCTTAATGAGTGTATTGGAGTATAATTAAACCATAAGAAACAATGTTGACGTATTGTTGCTTTACTAGGGACAGACAAAAATCACGCGGCGTGTCCGGCCCCTGAAAATGTCCCCTTTACTTGCCCACGTCCATGCACATGAGTTTTTGTTTTGTTTTTGTTTTGTTTTTACAGAGCCCCAGACAACAAAAATGAGTAAATTTTCGGAGTGGGCGAGCCCAATGATTTTTTTCTGCACTAGGTCTTTGTCAATCCCTAAAATATAAATATATTAAAAGCTTGATATCCTAGGTATTCATCATTGCTTCAAAATTTGTTTGGATGTTTTCTATTTTGATTGTGAATCTTTAAACACATGCTAATTAGTGCGCTGTGCCAGTAACTTCATTGGTGTATGTTCTTATTTTGGTGGTCTACCACTTAGGTTTGTAAATAATTACAGATATGAACGAGACGTCACTAAATTGTAAATCGTAAGAAGACAATTTCCTGACCGTTTTCTGGTTGCATTGGCAGTGTCAAATATTATCTGTAAAGGCAGTCATACAATACAAATGAGCAGTAAACACTGTCCACGTTAAGTGACGGGAAATAGCATACATCACTTTGGTCAGTACCCACTTATGACATTGCAATCGACTTATCATCCTTTCATCCTAAGACACTCCATGCCATTAGACATATCCGGCTGCCTCTCAATGACAAAAAGCCCCTGCCATTACGCACCAATATATCATTAAATATTTGAATGGATATCGACGCAGTTGTTGATGGTGTTGTAATGCATTTTGTTTCACGACTCAGGAAATTTGTCATGACTTTTTCTGGATAGAGAATACTATAGGCAGGTGGTATAGACGTATCACCTGTCAGCATTCTTTGTCCTTACATTTAATCATATTAGCACCAATCAGAAAAAAGTTCCAGTTTAGTAATTATTTATAACTCACAGAAGAAAACAAATCAGAACTGTCATTTATGCAGAAAATTCAGAGCGCTAATGGCAGCATTATTTCTTTCAAGACTCAATTCTCGATGGCACTATTATAGCCGCGTTTTTTGACGACGAAATTGTCACTTTTTAAAAATCCATTAGGGTTTGTAATACTTTCCCTGGAGGGAACTAGTTTAGGTCGTTGCAGCGAATAAATAGAAGACGAGACCTTTTATGATTTTACATAAAACCTTTGCATTTGGCCTGGTATTGAATCATAACGAAAACAAATGAACCACAATAATTAAATTCAAGTAAAAAAATACATATTCCCTCATAATTTTCGATATAGGCCTAATAGTGAATATTCTCGTTATGAATGAGATATCCTAAAAAGCAGCATTTATATAGGTGAATCTACCCACGTGCGTAATAATTGATGTCACCAAAGAGAATGGTTTTAATATAAAATAAATCATTATGTAATAAATAGACAGTGTTGTAGTCGAGTACTTTTTTCCGAGTACCAAGTACTGCCGAGTACTTAGATTGCCGAGTACCATTCAAGTCCGAGTACTTTGCCAACCGAGTACAAGTACAGGTCTCCGAGTACGAGTACGAGTTGGAGTACTTGTATTTCCGAGTACGAGTACGAGTACGAGTCCGAGTACTTGTATTTCCGAGTACGAGTACGAGTACGAGTCCGAATACTTGTATTTCCGAGTACGAGTACGAGTCCGAGTACTTGTATTTCCGAGTATGAGTCCGAGTGCTTGCTTTTCCGAGTACGAATACGAATACGAATCCGAGTACTTGTATTTCCGAGTACGTGTACGAGTCGGTGTATACTTGTATTTCCGAGTACGAGTCCGAGTATTTGTATTTCCGAGTACGAGTACGAGTACTTCCGAGTACGAGTACGAGTCCGAGTACATTGTGCTTGAAGCCGAAAATTATGTGTTAATTATGGCATTGTGATAAAAACTACTGATCGTCTTTGTAAGCATTTTTCAACAATTTGAAATACAAATTTTTCTCATCTGCAATAGCAGTCCCAAATCAAAGTGTTTAATAAAATTAATATGCAGTGCATTTTTCGTCTCGAACAACTCTTCAAGGTGGGCAAAAATTCTTCAAAAGCCGACAAGCGAACAACACGTGGATGGAACGTTGCTGTCGGAAGCTTAGCGTACCTAGACTCTACATAACACATTCAAGCTTCAAGATAAACAGCGCGTATCACATACCTGTAAGCTATATAATTGAAGGCTAAAGACAATTTAGCACATGATAATTGATTAGTTAAACTACATTTTGCAATTCATTTGTTACGTGTTATTAAAAAAAATCAAAACTAGAGAGCAACATCCTTGTCCACGTGTTGTTGTTTTCTATTTTTTTATTTTTCATTTTATGTTTTTATTTATTTATTTTTTTTAAATCCGAGAACTAAAAATGGCCTACATATTGACACGACATCGCAGAGTACCCGTACTTGAAAAATGTTTGGATTTCTGATGTCATTTGTATTAAAAAAACATTTTCATGGAGTGTTGTTCCACCAGCACTGCATTTGATAAAATATTCAATTCTATGAAGGGGCATTCAGCTGTCAGTTCCTGAATGACGCAACGGAAACATAGGTGTCTGCAGGCTAAATAGCCGGTGTCATATCCGACTCCCATGAATAGCCGACCCATGACGCATTAAAATGTTGTACTGACTGCAGTTTTTGCAGTCATACCCCAAAACCTCATCGCAACCCTAACCCTGACCCTGTCCTATAGACCCTAACTCTAATCCTCATATTTACACTTGCCCTTTGTTTCCCACTCCTTCGGTGCAAGGGCCTACTGAGTTTGCGCAAAATTTAAAGTCAAGGAGTTGGCTTTTAATAGTTTGGTTTTCAACGTGACACCAGGAATCCATAAGAAAAAAACGATTAAAGGGAAGAGAAACATAACAACATGTTGACATTTTTACGCACGGGGAGGATGGGAATGACACCTGCTTTTGTCGACCTATTCCCAAATTGAGTGTTTTAGTGTTCCTTGCATCTTGTATTTCATGTGATGACAGTTGACAATCGTTTGGATGATAGGTTCGATTCATTTTATATAAAAAGTGCTTCTGAAAAATAATCAAACTATTGATATCTTGCACAAGAGACCACCCTCCCCTTAAATTCCCCTTGGACCCGCCCCAATTTTAGCAATATTTTGCAGTGGGAATCTTGACAACTTTTGCGCGTCTACCCAGTAGTCCCGACGACCGACAACCTTGTTCCTCTTCTCATTTGATACACATCTATCCTGCATTTCCATCAACTTTGCAAGGTTTTAGTGAGTTCCAACTCGTGTACTATACGACGATTTCCCCCAAGGATGTCGAAGCGCATAAATGTTTGATTGTACTAGATTACCGCCACCCTACTCCTTAAATTGAATTGCTAGTGAGAAGTCCATTACAGCCTGTGAACTCGACTGCAAACGCCGTCATTGATGCATCGCTAGCAATTTGGGAACAACCTCGTGATTATAGGAAATAGGAAAGCAGAACTTCACTTCAATTTTACTAACACAATTCATTCCACTGCCATGGCTTTGGTGATGAATGTATCATTGTTGATAACGTTCAAGCAAGGGAACCCACACTATGAATTCACACCTGTTTGTATCGATTCGTTGCAACAAAGCCAGAAAAGGATATTTCTAAACCACTATCCCGTTTTTCTGTTTGACAAGATTGTTGTTTCCGTAGAAAACAAATAATTAAGTAGTATCCACGTATTGGCAATTTTCGCGCACCTAGCTCCACAACGAAATTTCTCTCACGTGGACAAAATAAATAGAGCCTTTGACTATACTACTGTTCTCCCAGTGTTGCTACCTGCCAGAAAATACACTTCCAAGGCAGCCAAGTGTCATCAGTACACAACGATCTCGTCATCCTCAAACGCACCGCCTCCGTGATGCCGAAATCCATGTTGCCCATATTGGCGCATAGCCTAAAGGTCATTGCGTCACATTCTACGAGGGCTGCGTGGAACCATTACTAATTAATTACTTCACATAATGGAGAAAGGTTGTGCGCGAATATTGCCTACGCGCGAATCTAGATGGTGCCACGATATTAGATAAATCTGCTGCGTTGTAAAGCTTTATGTCCATGCTCTGAATGAAATGTGAATTTCCCCAAAGATATTTTCCCTCTACTAACGAATTGTGGAAGAAAACTGTGTTTGGACAACAAGCACTTACTATACTCGGAACTCTAGTTGCTCCTCATATAAAACGTATTGCCAATGTAATGTAATCAATGTGTATTGAATGATCTTTTTCATGATTAAAGGAGTCTTGATTTTTTTGCAAGCAACAGTCAACATTTTGACGTTTTCGTTCCGTTTTCCCGCTTCATAGATTGTCACTTTGAACGTCGTTCACGAAACCTTGCAACAGTTGAGTCTTTACAAGTCTCTAGAAAATGTTATTTGAATAAAAAAATACTCGCGGACAATTAAGTTCAAAGAAATGATTGTTTTGAGGCGACGTCTCTTCAAATCCCATATGGATATGACTGCACTTAAAGATGACAAAAGAAGAGAAAATCTTTCACACGTTCACTGAATGTATCGAGGGATGGCACGACCTTACAAAGCTTTAGGGAAATTTTAACATCGCCCATTCGTAGATTGCAAACTCTAGGGCCTATCTAATAGCTGATTTTTACCCTCGGAGATGTCCATTTTCTTTAGCACAGACCAGGACGAACTGTTTAAAAGTAAAAGAATATATGTCTTGGAGGACTACGTCGGAATAAATTTCGTGTTCACAGGCGGTGAACAAACGTAAAAAAAACTACAACCGGCACGAACCGACTTTTGTATTTAACCTGTTTTAAGCAATTCATTTCATTTTGGATATTTTAGTTGTAATTCGAATCTATAAGCAATGAGTGCAAGTGATTTTTGTTGACATTTCCGATTTCCAGTTTAATGTTTCAATTTTGTACATAGGCCTACAATGTGCAATTTTAATTCTAACTTATTTGTCGATTGAATGTTTTTATTGTAACTTGTGTAATTTTTAAAAAGAGGGCTATTTAAAACATACAGCGGATTGATCAGCACTTGTAAATAGAACTAAATAACTAAAAACAACAGCAAATGACCTGAAATCATTTATTATTCCAGGACGTTTTTCCTCGTCCGTCAGACCAACGTGAATCGTATCACGCTCTATTTCTAGTTCGCATAGATACAGTTCTCCGTTTCGGATTGGAGATGTGATAATTCGTTCCCGCCTCTACAATTTAATCACGCACACGGCTCAATTGAATTGTCCGGAAAATTGAAACCGTTCCCCTTCGAGACTTTTTTCTGTGGGTCGACCCCAATCAAAGCTACCGATGAGGCTGCCTCCGTCGGTAAACTGACCCACGGATGTTTGGTCTCGTCCTCGCTCGCAAGATCTGTGGAGTTTATCCTCTTGACCATATTTACACTTTTAATTCTAAAAGGGAACATGCAATAGATAGCCAGTTCAACTTGTTGGGACGCATATTACAATGATACAAATAATATGATACAAATAATAATTACAAAATACAATAAATGACCTAAATGCTTGTTTTCATTGAAAGTAAAAAAGAGGTTGTTTTTCAATTCTTAGAAAATTCTTTCATTCGTTTATGCGCTATTTTTGTTTGGTCAAAGAAGGCAATCATAGCCAAAAGAACATTGGAACAGTGAATAAAATCTTCAAAAGAGGTTTAATGCAAACATGCAACCTAGTCACACAAAAACGGAAGAACAGTTTGGTGTATTTGTACACAACACTCAGTCTGCTGCTTTGCCTTGCTTTGCTATTTGGCGCATTGTCGATATTTTCATTAGCATTAAACCCGAATGTTGAAATTTCCCCCTAGGATTAATAAGCCACTTTGGTATCTCAAAGGTCAAAGGTTATTCGGGATAAAATTGCTGACGTAATGTCACGCCATGTTACGCGAACGCCCGTTCCGATTGAATTTAACACGTGCGCGTTGTGCACGTACCGAACTGGCTTATTGCTGCAAACAAAGCTGTCCTACACGCGTTCAAGTCATAACAATTATATTGCATTGATACTTAATCAATAAGAGTGAAATTCAGTCCTCGCTTGACACGAGAAAAAATTAAATGAACCGTTTCCTAGTTCCAATCAGAGTGAATTTTCACTGCTATTTTAGAGTGCAAATCCATGTCCTCAAGTGATAATCAAGATTTGCTTTTAAAATCTCTCCCAAATCACCCCAAGTCAACCTAAAATATTTTGAAAAACGTGAGGGGATATTCAAGAACTTTGGGGCACTCTCCAAAAGCTATACCATAAGCTATGAACATGTTTGCTCGGTACCATAATCTGGTGGCCGCAGACATACTGGTCTTCTTTCATTATTCTCTCACCAGTCGCGCGCATGCTCTGAACTAGCAAAAAGGACCGGTATGTTTGCTGCCACCAGCCTCTCAAAAATCTCCCATTGAACTTTTAATTGATTAAATACGCTGATATTTTGTCATGGTATTGAATGTTCGAGGAGGGGGAGTGGTCATTGTGGGTCATCCTCTCCTAAAGCCCCTTTCTGGATTTGCGCCCCATTCATAGATGTTATTATGTGATAGTTTGAACTCAGAGATTGTTGACCTCGTTTTTTAAATGCAGACGATCAAAGACACCGATTTGCAGTACACTGAGTAACCACCGGGCTTAATTATGTGATGAAAGGGGGCGGAAATGGGGACTAATCCTTTAAACTTAGAATAAAAAAAAACCATTAAATGTAGCTTAAACATACGTACATGTATGACTAAAAGGCCACAGGGTCTTATAAATTACGAAAATGTCATCACGGCTCGTCTGACATCCCGCAAGACACTCATCCAATAACCCAGGTTTACCTTTTGGCTGGTTGGTCCGCGATTCTTACTAAACACATTGATATGGTGCAAATACTTACTAAGAGTCGACCGTAGGGTGAGGCCAGCGTCGTGGCGACGAGAACGGACAGTAAGACCCACAAGCTTTTCAGTACACAAGTATTCATGGTAAGGCCTGACACCCTATTGGACAAAAATAAAAGAATATACCAATTACAGAATGCCGTAGAATTACGGATATGTAAGCAATAAGTCTCTTTGCATATTTCTTCTCCAAGCACAACGTTAGCATTATGCAAAATATACTTGACACGCTTGACTGAACTTAATTTAAAGACTCATTTTAACATTTCCTTGCTTTATGTTTTAACACATCTTACAGTAATTTTATGCAACAATGAACTTGAACCAACAGTTCATTTGGGTGGATGATATTGATATACATGTAATCATCCTTCATTCGAATATTATGGGTCTTCAGGTAGGCCTACATGCGTTTTGCGTTCTGAGAATTAACCTTTGAGTTCAACTAAACGTTTCCTGCGCATGGGCAAAGTGGAATTTCCTCAGTTTTGTTCCAATAAACATAAACATTATTCTTGCCACTTTTGTGCACAAAAGTTTAGATACTTTCAGAAAGTATATTAACATTTCTAGCAAAAGTGGAGTTCTATAATTTTAAACCAGCCTGTACCAAGATCTGTGTGTGGAGAATGGGTGAACGATTTATAAATGATGTTGCATCGATCTTGTCACAGAAATACTATAGAGTCGGGACCATGTTACAAGAGACAATTCACAGGAAATCGCTCCAAGGAATCTCTAAAAAGAAAAAATACACGTTTAATTTTTATTATAGGAAGTCAACACTGTCAGAAAATAAGTCTATTTGTACTTCCAAGCATCTATCAAGCCTGCAGTGCTAACGTTATTTGCCTTTAATACCTCGTGTAACAAGGCCTTTACAGAGAAGAGCCAACCATTCCAAGTGAACCCGCCCTTCCTTCAGGAACAGTGAAAACAGAATTGATTGCTAAAGACAAAAAAATCTAACATCGACTTGTCAATCACTGACATGGGCTCTTATTTTGACTGAATCGCGGCAATGTCGGCTTGTTCTGGGCTCGTTCCGGTGTCATTATGAATATCCGACTCCCATAAAAATCTGACTCCTTTTCCCTATTATTGGTTAAACCCTCTCACGTGACCGGCCACTCTCCTAATTATCTTAACTTAGGCATGCGCAATACTACCAATGAGCCCGTATTTCATAGTGACTGAAATTCACGCTACACCGGCAGTGCCAGACAGAGAATTTTAACCGCGGTTCTTCTAAGACGCTCAAATCTCCTCGAGTATTTTAATTGTAGACTTTAAACTTAGTTACTTCTCATCGTGATTTGCAGAAAATCCTGTCTGGGTTGATTCCGTGAAATATAAAGCCTAAAATATCATTTAACAGGTTATTTGGAACTAGCTTTGGAACCGTATGTGAGTGGTTGTCATGCTTTTATTTGCAAATGGAAAGTGTAGGGTTCGAATCACTTTAACCGATTAATCTGCATTTTTCATAATTATGCAACTAAAATCCGATTCAATATGTACTTGAAGTGATTCAAATGAGGAATGTCTCCCAGGTTTGACTTTTGAGATTAATGTATAGTATAAAGAAAAATTAATGGGCTTTCCGGTGATAATATTTTTTTTCCTTGTACGTAATTCAGTGCCGCAAATATGACGAGAAAGAAGTGATACCGTACTGTAACCGTGCAGAAAATAATGTTTATGCCTGGGAGAAAAACGGCTTTGTAATAATATGCGGTGCGCGCGGCGGCTACATCACTCTAAAAAATGCCACTTTCCCCACTTTAGCATTTATTTTCAAACACAATGGCACCTGGAGATTTAAACTCCCAAGGTGGTGTGAAAAGGCGTATTGAAATTGGAGGATTTGGGACCGTTAGGGTTAATGATACTATAGCTTTCCAAAAAGAACACAAATCTAGAAATTGATTCCTGCAAGAATGTTTTCGTAAGCACAACTTCAAGCGATGATACGCGGTGTTGGGGAACATTCCTCATTACGCTATAGCGAATCACAAATGTCCTCATTTGCATAAAATACCAGATTTCCAATACAATTGCGTATAGAATCGGAAATTTGTTTTGGAGCAAGCTCGCAGAATTTCAAAGAATGCTTGCCTGTGAAGAGCAAAGCCGTATGTTATTAATTCATCTTGCTGGAGTAAAGCTCAATTCCATCACAGATAAAGTATTCACACTAAAATATCCGGTATTCTGAAACTCTCTTGATTTTAGAGTTGCAGTACACGCTGAAACGTGGGTAATATTGCAAGACTTCAAAGCGGTGAAATGATCTGGACTATAAGTTGTTGTTCCTGCTCTCATTGTTGACAGTCTTCTGGTACTTGACTCATTAAGTTTCCACCACAAATCAAGTGACCTGTGACTCGACGTGTGAAGACAATAGTTATATGTAGGTCGAGAGAGTTCTAGTTAGGCCTATATCAAGTCAGTAGAAATTTCCGCTCTGTTTTGATTAATGGCCGCAACGTATTGTGCATTATATTTTAGCCTCAAAACTTATATTTTAGTTTAGCCTCAAAACTTATATTTTAGTTTACAGTTATATATTTTGTAACACAAGGTTTGGCATTATGTATATATTCAGAGCAAAACGTTGCTTTTGGTGAATGATTAAGGAAAAGCATCATCGACCTGAATATAAGTCTTTTGAAATATACGCATGGTCAATAAGAAACACATCGAACAAGTGTCATTTATGTAACGTTCACGGCATTGCTTTAGATACAGACCTTATGAGTAGCGGCCATCTTCTAGGGATTTCGTCATTCAAATTCTAACAATGTACACACAAATGATCTGCCCACACCTGTCCAATATAACAGACATTACCCTCTAAGATGACTGCTACGCTGAGATTTAAAAAAAATAAAATGTCAACATTTACTCAAGTATGCTGTAATACTGTAAATACAGAATTTGTAGTTTAAACTTGTATATCTGTGATCTGATTGATTTTTTAAAGACCTATTACTGTATTTCCCGGAGTTTCCCCTATACTGACCAACCGCCGAAAAACTAATTATAAAACTAAAAACACGTAATACATTTTTTTTGTTCACTCCGTATGACCTTCCTAAAACATATTGTGCTACGCGAGAAGATTGATACGCATTAATGTTGCATTAATTAGGAGCGCCTCGCTCTTAATTCAAAACTTTTAAAATCTGTTATCATCAGTCGATTTTTTTTGATGGCATGTCTCATTGGAAACTTCATAACGTATACTAACAAATTAGCCGTTTTGCTTGAAAATTTAATTTTCCAGGGTGATTTTACTACAAACGCACATAGCGGCTTTAAGCAGGTTTCATTGTATCGCAAAGACGAGTATTTTCCCTTAAGCGAGACACTTAGCCACAATACCACATGAGTATTAAGAAGTACCTGGGACATTAACCCATTCGCGCCCGACGGGACTTTAAAGTCTCAGCCCAATCTATAACGTAAAATTCAGTGTAAGAAAAATAATTTGGGCATGAAAGGGTTACGCCAATCGGAGCCTGTTTCTGACTGGCTGTAGGCGTCCAAATCCGAAAAACTTTGAGACTTGCGTTCCCAAGAAAGAGTGTGATGTAAGGTGGGAGTAGCGATTATCCATCTATGGAGGTTGACAGAGGGGTTGCTGTTTCCCATTGTGTCTCACTGAATGTCAGGTGGCAAATTTCGACTTAAAGACACTATATTTGACGCAAAGTTGTACTTTTGGAAAATTTGATAAACATCGGGATGATGAAATGCAAATATACTTAATCATCTGAGAATTCAGATTTAGCATCGTCAATAGCCTACATACATTTTCAATCGCAACTGACTTTTCGATTATTTCTTTCCATTGTTAACGCTAAAAGGTCAGTACAACCATCTACTGAGAAATAATCTTCGAATCGTCAAAATTTGTCAAAAAGCTTGTTTTGTTAACTATGTATTTTTAGATGCATTCAAATTGTGACAATGAAAAACTCATTTGATCGAAATGCAACAAATGTCTTTCCCAAACGCCTCCTTCGATAGGACGCCAATAGGCATTTTATTTGTCTCTAGTTGTCGTAAATAGGTGTTCAAATTAACTTCCCTTCCTTCATGTCAAAAGCCTACTCAGAAAATAGCCGAACTTTCACGCTGTTGTTGTGCATGCATATGACAAATGTAAGCAATTATAGGTCAGCCAAAAGGAATTATTGTCTGGCCAACTCCGGCTTACTGCAGCCGAGTCCCTCCCTCCCAGATGCAATTTGCCAATTTGATCACTGAAAGAATTTGCTGGTTAAATGCGCCTACCGCTTCGTGATTTACAAGAAGGGAATTGTAGAATTATCACGGAGTGGTTTTCCTTTGCATTAATAATCACAGTAGTGAATAACGTATCATTCATTTTTGAGGCATTTTAGTCAGTAAAGTTCGTTTGTTTGTTTGTTTAATATTATTTCATAATATGCTGCCTTGTATTTTTCCGTCAATAGAATGTATGCTAACAGTCTAAAAAGTTTCCGATTTTATGCACAAGTGGTTAAACTAAAATCTGGTATGTATCTAATGATACATGGGGAAATGTATTCATTTGTATCCTCCCAAATGAGTCAAGTACCAGACTGAAGTTAACTCCAGCGCAGTGAATCAAACATCTTTCTTGAGACGGACAGTGAAGAGAGTTTGCGTTCGTTTATTGGTTAGTCTGAGCTTAAAAGTGTAAGACTAGTGAATACAAAATAATGTACATAAAAAGGAACATGTGAATCGACTCTTTTGAACAGTCCACACGGTTTAATCGTAACGGTTGGTCCCTTTTTGAATACTGAATATTCAAGTAGAATTAACTTAATCCAATTAACCTAATAAACTTAATCCATGGAATACGACGAGGCGTGCAGAGACCAAACAAATCATACATTTCCTTTCTCCTGAAAAACGTATATACAGCCAGACATTTCGTCAGCTCAGTACCAAGAGGTCCTTACAGCAGTCACATGATTTGTGGCAAATACTCTTAGGTCAGATTCTGAGCTTGGAAGAAATATTAATTGAAATATAAAACCAAACTATATTTCCAGACTGCTACAAGCAATATATTTAAATTCTACCCTTTCTGCCCAATTTGATATTTAAAACAGTTTTTGTCAGTAAGGACCAAGTGCAACTTTCCCCCATAGCAGCATAGCACTGAGTCTTCTTCTTTAAACAAAAAATACGTGTACACTGTTCTTGTATACGACTTGTGCAATGCACCATTTACAAATGCAGTTTTAAAATCTTACCATTTAAACAAACGCAAAACCCTTTTTTAACACAATTTTTAACAGTACTTTGATACCCAAATTTTGAAATAGGTAGCTCCAGCTAATACGTTCTTCAATTCAGTAGTGTTGTGCTTAAATCCAGCGATTTACTTATTTGTGTGGGATATGTATGTACAGTAATTAAACAAACAAACAACAGATTATAAGACGGAAAGAAATCCATTATACTCACTCTCACTATTTCCAGTCAATCAGATCCACAGTTTGAACGCACAAGCACACGTAAACAGCAGTTATCAGTCAGTGCAGAAGATCCGATGCGAAATCTTACCGAGAACTCTACCGCTAGCTTGCAGCTGCTTCGTACCCAAATGTTTTGTCTTTAATTTCATCGGCGACTAATACGATGTAATGGCATTAGAGTTGACACCTGTACACGGGCAGTCTCTCGCTATACATCCCTCCCAGGACACGGCATATTTGTAGTGATGCGACACGGACGAACTTTTCCTACTTCCTTCACTCACCAACAATCGCTGACGTGCGAGTCAACGCCAGCGCTATGCGGACGCGATTCTAACCGGATGGTACGTTTGAGAGCAAATGCGCAGGCGTTTACGCCTGTGATCACGCCTTTTCTCCCTCGTCTCGTCGTCACGTTGCCGAGTGTTACGAAATGAAGACTTTTTTCTGGAAAAAGTTCACGAGGATGTGTGTCGTCATCTTGTCTTGGCGTCACATCTGCTGCATGCGGCACCAATTTCTATTTAACATGATCTCTACGCTGTCTGATTCATGTCAGGCATTTTCTTTTGCAAAAATGTCATGGAAGTCTTTAATTGAACTTTTCTTTTACTGGGAATGTCCAACTGCGCAAGAAGTCGGCGGAAGATTCCTGGGTTCGAATGTCAAACAGTTCAATAAATTAAAAAATATATGAGTTCGTTCTTTTCAATTTTTAAGGGCTCAAAACACCTCTTATCTTGAAAGATTAAATGATTGTAAAAAGTCAATATTGAACGCCATAGAATTTGTGTCACTACCAGCAAATAATTCTGAAGACAAAATTAGATTTTTATGACGGCTATTGTACAAGTTTGTGCATGCGTCGTCCACTTTTAAGTTAAATGCACTTTTCATTCAAGAATGAAAAGAAAAACCGGGTAGAGAAATAGTTGGCGGGAAAGGGGTGATATCTTTTCCAAAGGTCCTAATTCAATTAAATTGAGCCATTAGTAGTCTAGAAGGAGCAAGTTGCACCTGAGGGTGGTGCATCAGGTGCAAGGGGGCGTGATCACTTAAGGGGGGTCACTTTGGTGGAGGAGGAGGAGGAGGAGGGAGTGTGGTGTGGTGGTGTTGTTGGTGGAGGAGGAGGGAGTGTGGTGCGGTGGTGTCGGTGGTGGAGGAGGAGGAGCGATGTTGGTAATGGAGGGAGGTGGCTGACACGTCTAAACATGTTGACGGGTTGAGTGACGTCATCAGAATGACGTCACAGACAATGCTACAACTTCAGACAAGTAACGACTCGCAACGGTTACCGCGCTCTGATTGGTTGGTTATTTTAGGATGTTGACGTGATGCGGAACAGGAGTTTGGGTAAATAAAAGGCAAAATCTTTGGGTGTCCGGTGTCATTCCTCTGCCGACGACTAGACAGATCAGACTTTTACAAGTGATTTAGCATCATCACGCATAACCATGGCTTCAGCATCGGGAACGAACCCAACTCCTTCTTCCCCAACTGGTGGCCCGGAAAAGCCTTGAAGTGACCCGGCCATGTAACGTAAAGTAAGCGTGCAAAAGGTTCACGGAAAAATTAAAACATAAAACGTAAAATCGGATCAAAGTAAATTACTAAAAAGCGACAACTAAAAGTAAAATAAGAAAATGTACAAATTAAAATTAAGTTTGTAAAATATACACTAATGTGATTAGCGTTCAGCTTAAAGAAGTAAAACTATAAGAGTAAAGTGTAACGAGCATATCGTAAAAAACGGAATCCAAAGTAAACATATCGTGAAAACTTCTGAAAACAGAATATGAAACGGTGTAAAACTCAAAACTGAATGACTAATTAATGGCAAACAATAATCAAACTAAACAAATAATTATTTGAATAGGGCCTGCAAAGTAAATTGTTCAACGTAACAACAGGTTTCAGACAAAATGTACACAAATATAATTTAAAAGTGTTTTTTTCTCTTGATTTTGGTTACTTATTCTATTCTTTTCTTATAGTTGTTCTTGTATATTTTTATTACTTTTATATTTTCATCGCTAGTAGTACTATTTATTTCTTACAGTAGGGTATACTGTACGCTAATACTTATACATTTGATTTGGTTTACGTCATCCCATAAAAAGTTCAATATAAATACAAGAACCCAAAGAAAAAAATAAGAAAAGATGGCTATTACGAGAGTAGTGCAGCACGGCAGTGTAGGTAGTCAGGTTTGAGTTTTGAGTTTTACACCGTTTCATATTCTGTTTTCAGGAGTTTTCACGGTATGTTTACTTTGGATATTTTGTTTGGGTTCTTACATTATATTCGTTACACTTTACTCTTATAGTTTTACTTCTTTAAGCTGAACGGTAATCACATTAGTGTAAATTTTACAAACTTACCTTTAATTTGTAAATTTTCTTATTTTACTTTTAGTTGTCGCTTTTTAGTAATTTACTTTGATCCAATTTGACGTTTTATGTTTTAATTTTTTCCGTAAACCTTTTGCACGCTTACTTTACGTTACATGGCCGGCTCACTTCAAGGGTTTTCCGGGCCACCAGTTGGGGAAGAAGGAATTGGGTTCGTTCCCGATGCTGAAGCCATGGTTATGCGTGCTGATGCTGAATCACTTGTAATAAAACTATGCTGGCAGTACAGAAAAATCTGATCTGTCTAATCGTCGGCAGAGGAATGACACCGGACACCCAAAGATTTTGCGTTTTATTCACCCAAACTCCTGTTCCGCATCACGTCAACATCCTAAAATAACCAACCAATCAGAGCGGGGTAACCGTTGCGAGTCGTTACTTGTCTGAAGTTGTTCCATTGTTCCTCTTGTCTGTGACGTCATTCTGATGACGTCACTCAACCCGTCAACATGTTTAGACGTGTCAGCCACCTCCCTCCATTACCAACATCCCTCATCCTCCACCACCAACACCACCGCACCACACACCCTCCTCCTCCACCAACAACACCACCACACCACACTCCCTCCTCCTCCACCAAAGTGCCCCCCCCCAAGTGACCACGCCCCCTTGCACCGGATGCACCACATGCACCACATGCACCACCCTCGGGTGCAACTTGCTCCTCCTAGACTACTACCATTGCACGGTTATAACTACCAGTAATCGTAATTGGATAAATAGAATTGTCATTCAATTCATTTCAACTTAGAATCAACATCACAATTTGTGAATTGTATCCAACAATAAAATAAACTACGGTGTGTGCTGTGACAGCTTTTCCACAGAAATCGTAAATTCCACGACTTTCTAAGAAAAATTGGGTTTTCTATGAACAATACATTTACCACTATTTACAATACATTCACCATGTGCATTGGTTGCGTGAGATTCCATGACTTCTGTTTAGAAAAGTCTTGAGTTCAGTTGGCGCAGCAGCATAGCCAGGGCTCTCTCCATAGGGGGTGAGTAGGGGGCTGGATGTTACAGTGGTGGTGCTCACATTATTTGTCTTAATCATCTCATTATTTTCTCCGTTTGCGAAATTTTTAGTGGGGTGGGGGCGACTGGGGGACACGATTTTTTTATGGGGGCGTGTGCCCCCCCCCCTTGGCTACGCCGCTGAGTTGCACATTTTCAACTCTGCACCCCGACGAACAATCGGAAAACACATTGTTTGTTTCCACCCAGAGTCACAGTAGGCTCGTGGTTGCTCAAAACAACGCACTCTTACAGGTGTTAACAGAAAAGACGAAGGTGTCACCAATTCGTTCGAGACTACATCTTGCACAAATTGCGTTGTGCTAATTTTGACACATTTCTGACGGCACTGAACTCACTAATCCCGAAACTAAAGTACAAACAAACTGTGTAGCTTGAGAACGTCTGCCCATGTCCCTTCACCTAAAATTTTAGCGTGAAGTTTGATGATCTGCATCCGGAAAGTGTTGAGCATATGTCAGGATTATTTAGGGAACTGCTATAAACTTTAGAAAGTTGTAGGGGCTTAGTTGTATTGTAGCTGTGGCTGTGGCTGTGGCTGTGCTTTTGTTTTTGTGTTGTTGGTTTTTTTTTTTGGGGGGGGGGGGGGTGGGTATGAGAGTGCACGAAATGTCTCGTATGGCATAAAAGCTTTCAGTCTAGATTTTTATTAATTAGCAGTTTTCTTCTTGCTTTTGTATTTACGATGATAAACGAAGTGTTCCTATAAATCATATGAATAATTTACTTAATTCGTCGTTTTAAATGTCCAAGCGGACATTTTTAATAAAGGACTTGACAGAGTCTGCATGCAATGTGTGTGTGCTGTCTCCTATGTAGTATCAGTTCAGTGCATGCAAGGCTGCAGTTGAAGCATTGCTGTGTAAAATTGGTCCCGTTTCGTAATTATTATGGCCGCACGGATGAGTTCCTTCCGTAGATGTTCCTCCTTGCAACTAAATGTAATCTGCAGGTCTTGCGCTCTAGAGGCAAACGGTTTACGAATTCAAAGTTCATGCGTGTAATTTGGCGGGAAACCTGCATAGTACATGCCGAAAGAATGTTGTCCCCTCCCGCTTCGTCGTATAAGAGAAATTATACACATTGGATATCCAGTGCTGTTTGTTCCTTTCAACCGATTGATGATTCGTACCTGATTAGTAATAATCATTGAATGGAAGTAAAAAGAAGAATTCGTTTACAAATCCTAAAATTCCAATTTAGTCCTTCTGGTAATAGAAAGAACTCATTATCAAAAGGCTGTAACAGTAATTATTGCTCCAAAATAACGAAGTGTTACATACAGTTACATTGACATAACGCCGCCAAATGTAATATGTTATAAACATCGTACTGCGTTATACCTTTTAAAGGTATGTAGGCCTACATGATTGGTCATTGTTGCAATTTTCAGAAATGAGCGGATTTGGGGGTTAGTATTTTATAGGAAATATCGTTCCACTGACCTGTTCAAAGTTTTGCGTTGTTGGATGGCGGAAAAACGAGAGAAAAATGGCGCTCGTTTTCAACCGTCGGGCAGATGATAGCCTTTAGTCAAGACGCGCGTGGCTACCTGGACGCGTGACGCGCCCCAAATGCCAGCATGTCCGGGCGCGCCACTTGTCCAGGTAGCCACGCGCGACTTGACTTAAGGCTACAGGGCAGTTTTAATATACATTTCCACTTTTCTTGACAACGACAGCACACCTGGTGCCATCATTTCACAGGATGATTGAGACTACTATTAACTTACAGTCTAGTAAGGTATTTCGTAATAATTCAGTAAAAAAGAAATTGGAGGATTACCAATCGTGTACACTACGTTTAAGGGCCGGTCACACTGGCCACGATGACGACGAGAACGAAAAAGATGAGAATGAAAGCCATTAATTGGTGGAATTGTCGTGCGTGTAATACGCGCGCGTTCCACCTACCAACAAAGAGCGTTTATTCGCATCGTTTTCGTTTTCGTCATCGTTATCGTTTTCGTCATCGTTATCGTGGCCTTTACGATAAAAAATATCAACCTTTCTCCTTTATCTTTTGAGGTCGTTTGTTACCAAAAATCTCTGCAATATCGCAATATCGCAATATCTGATGTACTTTTTTTCGCCTCTAGCCCGAAAAGCCGCCGGAACAGTAATCGAAGAACTGTTTTCCATCTGATAATAGAAGTGGTCGTCATTTTCGTCCACCCGATAAAAATCTCAGTTTTGCTGAGGAGTCTCCGTTCATGAGGACGAGACCCAACTAAGTGCCGACTGGGGAATTGTCTGGGCAATATTCTCAACGACATCCGCTTAACCCAGATGTTGGCAGACTAGAATAGACCACAAAGCGATCACAGTGATTGTCTTAACAAGTTCGAAAACAGAGACTTAAATTATGCCCGTGGCATGAGGGAGTTTCTTCACTGTCCCGTGCAGTACGAACCTGTATAGATCATGGGCTGTCACATGACACATGTAACAGTAGGTTCTCAAACATTATAATGTATCCATATTTCCTCAATATTTCCCTATTGCTGCTAGTTAAGGTAACATAATAATAAGTAATTAAGTAAACAACAGCAAATACCGTAGGTCATTTTGGAAGACATACTATATAGTTAAAAACAACGTTGGACAGTGGACTTATTGAGACTTTTTCGTGTCTTCCTGCGTCAATATTATCCTTTCTACAACGATTTATTATTCTATTTTTTCCGCTAATAGTTTTTTTTTAGGGGTGTGGAAGTTTATAATTGTTGTAAATTGTTTCAAATTAAGATTCCATAAGTTTCAAGTTCATAGGTCAAAGGTTTAAAAATAATAGGGAAAAACAGGTTTGTTTACATTTCTATGGAACTATCTCCTGATGTTTTACTCTCGGTTGTTGTTATTATTACAAGAAATTATTATTTAACAAGGAACGTTATTTAGCAATTCAGTAAAGTTAAATCAAGTGAGGAAGGAAACATAAATATTGTAACTTTAACTGGCAATGAAAAATAACTCCAAAGGTCCGTGTCCGGCGAGGAAATGTTGAGTGCAATTTGGTGGCACACGCAGAAGCCAACAGCTAAAATACTGTAATGCCGTTATAGACAAAATTATTGTCCAACAGGCCTATGGGCGGCGATCCCGGGAGTACGGGGGACATGTCACCCCCCCCCCCCCCCATATTTTTGGGAGGGCATGGGTATGGCAGTGTCCCCCAATAATTTCCCCATGATCATAATTATACATTTTATGGGTCATTGGCTTTTACATGCACCAGAATGCACCAGAATACACAAAGATCAGCACACATTTTCAAAAATTTCCCAGGATACACAAGAGACACCGAGTACAAAATGCTTAACAATTATTGTTGCTTGTGCGCTTTTTCCTCCGTCCCCACCAACCTTGACGAGAAATCGCCGCCGCTGCCTACAAGGCTTTGGCGTAGTTTTGTGATTCAATGATTCTTGGAAGCTAGTGGGCCAGGCAGCCTAAAAAACGAAGAGAAATGATGACTTTGCAGTCTTCAACTGTTTGAAAGACTAATACCGCAAAGATTGAATCCTCTGGCAAACCCACGCGATGTGAATCCTACGCAAATTGAAGTAACTAATTTAAAATCTAAGAATTCAAAAGTGCTTTGTCGGCATTTTAGCTTGGGTACCAGGTGCCAGGAATCGCCACTGCTCCAACCTGTAACCACAATTAATGACGTCACCTTGAAGCCCCATGTTGCAAGAACTGTTCCAACTTGGGCATCATTGGCGCGATTGCAAAATTGCAATGTAAGAGCTATCTCTTACATTGCAATTTAAAATAGAAACCCCACGCACAATCACACCAATACACGCAGCATGGTGCGTTGCCATCAAGAACACAGTTTAATAATATAAAAACAAAAACGTTTTTTCCCGAATGTGACATCCATCTATTGGAGAAATACAGAGTGCAAAAATCACCTGGTAAAAATAACCAACAATATGAATACAAATTTCAAACAGAGATTCAAAATCAACACCCAAACACTCAATGTCTTTTTCCCACAGTCGAAGAATTCCTCTTTCCCCAAAAATATCGACCTGATTTCACTAGATGACAAAAAATAAATCGATTCTGCTTATTTTTGTACCGTTGACGCACAAGTTACTGTTCAGAATCGCCATCAGTAAGTAAACCTTGTTTTAGAATAATCTGTGTAAGTGTTCCGATTTTTTTTCTTCATATTATAGAGCAACTCTTGGTATCGATTAGTTTATTTACGCTGTACTGAGTTCATATGTTTCGAAATGACAGGCCCCGGCCTTTCCACATCGTTCCTGATTTTTAACGGCTCGGTTGTCATAACTGCTCGTAATGGACAACGTTTGTAGGATGAGTCTCTCGAAGCCAGGCCTGAACTTTTGGCATGTTGCCGGGAACTACACGGATTTACATTCGCGGAAAACAAATTTAAATTTTGTAGTAGCACAAATTATTTAATCCGATGTAATATTTAACACCAAAGTTCAGTGCTGAAAGAAAATTTCAAACATTCTTTGGTCTGGAATATTAAATCCTTTTGAGGGAAGTTCGATTTCTTATTTGCCAATTCATTCTCTTAAAATTGTTTCACTAACTGAAAAGAATAACTCGTCAAACAATCCACAAGGGAAACTGACTAGGTAAATTTGAATTCATTTTCAAAGTGAACAAAGAAACTGGCAGGAGCGGGATTCGAACCTGCGACCTATAAAATTTAGCTTCAAAAGAACGACACGAACCATACGGAAAGAAAAGAACCGTACGACACGACGAGTTTTAGTTATTTTGGTATATGATATTCTTTTAAATTTTGCTGGTCATAATTGGATATTAACAGAACTCAGCACATTAATTACTGCATAGATGTAAGATTGCTGTAACTTATTTAACTTTGTTATGGTCAGTTATTGCATAAGATATAACTAAAAGCTGTGTTTGGGGCCATTTAAGTGATTCAAATGATTCAAATGATTCAAATGATTCAAATGAGCAGTTTTCTATTTTGTATTTGTTTATACCAAGTGACATCTTGTACATAGAATCGAATAACAGGAGTGTTCAAATGAAGTCAATAAGACTCATACATTGGTCTTGAGTTTGAGGTCATGCATTTCACTGAAGTTGACTGTCAAGTTAATTTTCTCCGAAAATTAACAGCCACCACGAGGGTGAAAACATCCTCCCTGTTCAGCTATAGCCAACATGGCTCCGTCTTGACGGCCCTCCAAGCAAGTGTGTCCAAGCACACAGACACAGATGACGGGGAGAGAGAATTCACAGATTGCACCCCACGTGGTGTATTGCGTCCAATTATTATTCAAGAGCTGGCGCAGCTGCTACCAATGTGTAATGAAGGGCAAAGACACTTCCCGAAAAATCAAAGGTGGTTAGAGTACCGAAAGGCGGCCACCCTGGGGGAATAAACAGGAGGGAGGGGAAGAAGATAGCAATGGACGCAGCAAAGGTGAAAATTAAGGAGTGCTTGACGTGTGAGAGGACCATGCAACTAATCATTCAATTTGGGGAAAGGTGGTGGTTGAACGACTGTTCGCTAAGGTCGAATCCTGCTTGGGGCGGGGAGAGGATGGTGAATATAGCTTCAAGGCTCATAGTGTATGTCTGTTGCTCTCTCTCCCTCTGGCAGTTATATTTTCTTCGCCGAAAGGAGCAATTGTGGCAATCGCGATGATTGCAAAGAGCTGACCCATTCAAGGTCGATTGCTATTACTAGGTTTGCTGGAAAAGCTGGATATTCGACGGAGACTTTTCACATTCTAAAAAGGAAAACAGTTATAACTTAGCCTAACTGTTTTTATCACGCTGAGGTTTTTTTTATAGTTTGAGAAGAGTTCAAAGAGCAAAAAATAAAATGTGTTTTTGGAATGTTGCGACTTCATTCAAGATGTGAAATGTGGATAAGAATGTAAATGGGGGATTGGACGTGATGTTGAAATCTATTTGAAATAAACAAACCGTTAATAATGGCCACGGACACTCTGAAAGATTGGCCGATTCAAAAGCGTAACTAAAATCTAGCATTTACAGGCACTCGAAATAATACAAGTGAATACACTTCCTCCTTTGTACCGATATGTTTTGCGCAATGCCATCCTATCCATTCCTTGTGTTATGCACATTGCCCACCAACTGCGTTAGCTTGCGAAACTGCTTGCGCCAGCTTGCGAAGCCAAAAATAGCGCATGTAGCTAGCGCAGCATGCAGTGGGCAAGCGTTCTTGCGAAATCTTGCGCAAATTTAGCTTGCGAAATGACTTCGCAAGCTATTGCGCTAGTTTTGAACCTGCCCAAAAATAGCGCAAGCCAAGCTGCGCTAGACGTCTTTCGCAATGCATCGCAATGCATCGCAAGCAGTTTACAGGCCTAACGCAAGCATGCACAAGCTCTTCTGTGTCCGGAATTGAATTGAATTGAAAAATCGATTTTTGGCGAATTCTTGCGCTTGTTGCGCTGGTGGGCAACAGCATTTCGCAAAAAATCGTAACAAATTGCAAAATTTGCAAATAGCGCAAAACATCTTAAATTTTTGCCGAATATTTGGGCGCAAACATTCGCAAGATAACGCAAGCAAACGCAGTTGGTGTGCAAGTTGCATTAGTCTCTGCCGGTGCTAATCTCGCGACTGGACGTTCACTTTTTATCACATTTAGTAGGAACGTCTTGGTACCAGACTCTGACTAGTTTAGCGGCGGACTCTTAAGTCTGTCTTTACCCCGTAGCAATGGGAATCATAGAGGCTGAGTTCGGGCGGTCTGTTCTTAACACGAGTTATCTATTCTTGCGCCCGAACGGCGGGAACGCGACCCGCGAACATTGCACTCGAAACAAGATCACACACCACCTACCATCGGGGTTTACAAGAACATGACGTAATTTGACGCGACGTAGAAGACGATCAAAGATGGCGGATGATTTGACGAAGCATGAAAGTCGGCGTAATGTTGCCTAAAATTCCCTTCCAAACGTTTTGAAAAATATATCTTTATCTCAACAAACTAGGGGGAAATGCAGTCTAAATATTGTGCTTCCGTAAAATTATTTTGCGTCTGAAATTCAGGTTTTTGAAACGAATGCTTGAATAACGTACATGGGCGCAGCCATTACATTTTGCGTGGTAACCAGCGATAGATGGCGCTCTTGGCTATCAGACGTTCTTTGGCGTTCGAGCGGCCGGAACACGAACTCGGCCAGACTGATTGGAAGTTAAGATGAGATTGTTCATTATTCTTTTGGTAATTTTGTGGGGAATCAGGTTGGTGTAGTGGTACTTTCCTCGCCTTCCACCACTGTGACCCTAGTTCGAATCCCTGCTGGGGCCAACATGTGGATTGGGTTTTCAGTCCCCACCTGATTCAGTGGGTTTTCTCCAGAATTATTCTCTGGGGTTTTCCTCCCACGTCTAAAACTGTAACTTTCTTCCTCATCTTCTATCATGGGACCCCACTGGAAATACGTCGAAAGACTTTCGTGGGCTATCCCGGCTGAATGCCGAATAAATATCAACCAAAAAGATCCATTTCTATTTTTAAAATGTTGTAAATGAAAATACTTTTGTTTCCTTCACAAGACCAAATAAGTGTATCTTCCGATCTCAGGCCAGTCAGAAAACAACATAATTTCATAAAATAGGACGGTATATCCGGACGTTTGAATTCTCGTCAAATCTCCTTGGATTGGTTACGTCAACTTGCCCCATAGACGAATTTCACATTAGACCCGTCTGTGCACTTCCGGGTTGAAAGCGAGGATATCATTGCTGAATAACAAGGTGCTGTTCAACAAATTCATTTATGCATGAATGAATCGCGCCATATGGCAGCACAGCGCACGTTTAGCATAGTCGGCTATTTACTTAGCACTGAAACGTAAGTATAATGTGCCTTGGAAAGTATACCTTGAGTGAATTTCCTTTCCCTCTGTTTTTATTCATTCTGCGTTTACTCGCTCAACCCGACTTGATTTAGCTTGATGATGTTAGTATGATGTTAGGTTTTTCTGAATTATGAATTTTTGTCCCACAGATTAGATTGTTAGTAAAACAACTTTCACTTTATTAACAAGGATTTACGATTTTTGACTTTCTATTTTCAATATTAGTTATTGCAGTGTGGATAGGGCGCCCTCTATTGAAAAATCCAAGACTGCCCTGTCAATATCAAAGCACATTTACGGCAAAAGAGGGCGGTGTGACACCACTTCAAAATAATATTCTGTAGTGGTCGAGCGAAATTTTCTGGATAAAATCGAACTAAGGTAGGCACAAAGTAAAGATATTTAACGTGGTTGGTTTTCCTTCAGTTTTACTTGATATAATTTTGGGGACTGTTTTTTGTCTTAAAGGCAAACTAGGACAGGGTCACAGTATTAGCCCGCTTTATCTTGCAGAGTGAATATCAAGAGCTGATAACTTATGAGAAAAAACGGGCACGGCCACGATAACGATAATGAAAACCAAAACGATGCAAATAAACGCTCCCTATTGGTGGATGGAACGCGCGCGTATTACACGCGCGATAATTCCACCAATCAATGCCGTTTATTCTCGCCGTTTTCGTTATCGTCTTCGTTATCGTGGCCAGTGTGACCGGCCCTTTATAGTTCAAGTACATAATCTGTATGTGGCTCTTTCTTTTAGGATTGCGGTTATAAGGTAAGTCTTTGAAACTACTCTGATCTTTGAAAGCTCGCTTGTGCTTACATGAAACAAAAAGTCAACAAAGGAAGATATCTACCCATTTCTAAATAATATTCCATATGGAATTCTGTGTAATCATTGGACATCAGTGACATTCTAATCTGCTTGTTTGCTAGGATGGAAAATTACTGTCCAGTTGTTTTAATACGGTTCAGACGTTGTTTGTCCTCCCTGGTACAAAAGGCTGGATACGCTTCTGCTGCTATCCAGTCTTGATGATTTAGGATACATTCCGCCCTCTCGTGACAATCCGTTTCACTGAGGAGCACCTCTTTGTAAGATGACATGACATGATGAGGGCGCTATTTCCTATGTGGAGGCAGACTGCAGAGCCATACGGCAATCTCGTTCCAATAGCTCACATTATTTTCAACCTCGTTTCCAATAGTAAGCCCTGGGATGGGAACTATTTACTCGTGCCCTGATTGGATAGTGAAAATGCAGCATTAGCTTATTAGCATATAGAGAAATTAAAACCGTACAGTTGGTGATTCCACTGTATTTCTTGAGTTTGCCGGCGCGCCAAAAGTGAAACTTTTGTTGGTATTTTATAACGTTAGTGACTTTTCTGTAGTATGTATTCTCTGAAATTTCTGCAATGGCGACGCCCAGCCCCTCAAAGAATACACCTGTCAAATCTGATACTTGCATCTTGTGTTCCAAAAGCGACAATCGTGGGACGCAGCACATCTGGAGAGTCAGTGGACAAAAACAATTGCTTTTACCATACCTTTCACACTGAGTGACACAATATGCCGAAGTTGCGGAACGAAGGTCCATAAAACGGTGGAGGATGCACGGGTCAACATCGCTAAACTGGCGTGCATGTAGCAGCAGTGGTTGTAGCAAATAATTCCTAAGATCTCCTGGTGAAAGTGCTCCAGCTGCGAAACGGCGGGTTTTTGGTCCTGTCAATACCAACGGCAACGCCGCGCGCCATAGCGCCATGCCGCAGTCCGAGGCCTGTTGCCCCGAAAGCCTGTCCTTCTAGGCTTTATCAAAAGGAAGTCTGAAGCCTAATTTGCCTCAAGTGTGCGCCACGTACAGAAATACCACAAGGAAAACTGGTATCACAAGGGTATGTAAATTTGTTTTTGTCCTTTTCATTTTGAGATAACGCTTCGTTGATACTCAACCACGTCAACCATTCTGAGAACCCATGAACTGCACGTAGATTGCGGCCTTTTTGCACGATTTTACAATCAAGCTAATCAATCTAGTACCAAATAGCCAATGCTGTGAATGCGACGAAGATGTAAACTTTAAGTATTGCCATCAGACTACTACGTGCCCAGAATACATCGCTCAAAAGGAACTTAATTTGCATGCATATCCAAAAATCTTGGATATTTAAATGATTCCATACCATACCAGGGTGAGAGAGCAGCTGTGGTGACGGTGAGGGCGCTGCTCGACACCATAGGAACGAGGTTGAGCCATACGGGGTTTCTCAAACCCTTGCTTCGGCTCGGGCTTCGGCTCGGGCTTCGGCTCGGGCTTCGGCTCGGGCTTCGGCTCGGGCTTCGGCTCGGGCTTCGGCTCGGGCTTCGGCTCGGGTTCGGCTCGGGCTTCGGCTCGGGCTTCGGCTCGGGCTTCGGCTTGGGCTTCGGCTTCGTCTCCAGCTATTCCCCAGTCCCATTGCCAATCTGAAGCCTTGAATCCGTAAATATATTAACAGACTCTGGCTCCGGATTAAAACATCAGACTTTGATATGCATTTAGCAAAAACAATATCCAAGATCTTGCCAAATCTGAGGGCATAAAATTACGCGAAGCCGAAGCCCGAGCCCAAGCCAGGGTTTGAGAAATGTCCATAGAGTTCGACTTCAGGGTTGCACTCCACAGAATACGCGCATAGAAACCAATACAAAATCGCACAGAAGAAGCGCCGCCTGGTGACGCGCAGGAGTAAGGCGGCAATGTGTTTTTCACTGGAAATTTAATATTAAGACCCCCTATTACAATTTTCTATTCAATATTTACTAGAGATGCCCGAATGATTGTTTTTATATTCCCCTCCCCAAACCACCCCTTAAATGGTGGCCAATCTCTGGGCCCAAGTCTAAATTTAGCACCCCGCCTCTATGCCAAATAGATTGGTATTTTGTTTTACGGAATCCCCCTAGTTGGAAGCCACGAGTCAAAAATGCTTGATCTCCACAAATATTTCTACAATAACAGTCCCATTTATAGGCCACAAGGACCTCTTATTCATAATTACCCTGGGGATCACAAAATATTAACGAGGTTGCGCGCAGGAATTTCCAGAGTAATGGTGATATGCACCCCGAGGATTGCACACCAGTAACTTCCACAGACCACAATGATAAATACGCCAACTTCCAAAATTCAAAAATACTTAGGACTCCAAGGTGTTTGAGACCACATCAACTTAAAGCGTATTTCATCATTTTTCAGTTTCTGTTCAATTTTATGGGGATTAACCAGTGACTTTTAGGAGAAATTTCCATCCAAAGATGATCCCCCTAAAAGTAGTCCCAACTTGAAAAATGATGCCTACGCTCCATTGCAAAATAGAGCACTTTTAGGGCCCAATTTCATCCGAATTTCACACAAATTGGCAGTCCTGTGCACCGCTTCCAACATTTTCTTTTACAAACCCTCAAATGTTCCTTCTTAATGAGTATTATGCCAATATATATATATATTTTGTTTATGACGGTTACTGGACAATTTTGATATGTGAAAACGCACTTTGTGCTTTCGGGGTTGCGGAACCTGGGTTCCCAGCCACTCTGGAAATCAGGAAAAACACTGAAAACAATGTAAACGAAATTCCATATTTTCAGTCGGGAAAAACTCGAGGAATTTGGGGAAAATACTCTTGATTTAGATAAAAAACCACTGTTTCCTCACTAGGATCTAGACGTCAGGTCTTCACACATTGAATGTGCACCCCCTTGGTTATAAACAGTTGAAATACTAGGCCTATTTAGCTAGAGTTGTAGTCGAGTCCCTGCAAGTCCTTTCACAAGTCCTTTCGCAAGTCCAGTCAGAAGTCCTTTCATAAAGCCAGTCACAAGTAACTGGACGAACAATGACAAAGGAATGCTTTTGTCAAAGCTCATTTGAATAGCTTGTGATTGGAATTGGGACTGGAGGACTTGTGACGGACTCCAGGAACTTGCAGGAAGTTGCAGGGACTTGTGATGGACTCGACTACATCCCTGATATTAGCCACAGGCAGGAAAAAAACAGATGAAAACAAAAATCAATTTGAAGAATTACGCTTGGCAGAATCATTTACATGTAGGCCTAAAAGTTGTACGCTAAATTTGTATGATCTCCTCTTGAACGAAACGTAGGGTGTTTTGTATATTTGTATATTTATTTTTAGTCTAACTATAATTTAGTCAAACCGTTCATTGCCATTTTTCTAGTTGATAATTTTAAATGAGCACTATTTGGAATTATTTTACCAGTTTGTACATTTGAAAAAATAAACTAAACAGAATAAATAAACTGACTTTTTGCGATCACCATAATTATCACAAACTACACTGTGCCGTGCGCGATACGATAAAGTAATTTATGCCGTACAACGCGCCGGCGTGCCCAGCCGACGAGCAGCCCCATAGTATTTCATAGTAACCAATTAAATTGTTCTGTTTACAGACATACTGCACTGGTGAGCTGGAGTCCTTAATACATAACCACATTCCGATATATGCCTCTAAGAGATTCTCTTTCCGGTAAGCAGAATACAATTGCTGTGTGTTCAGAACAAAGGCAAAACGAATACATTTTGATCGACTGCATATATAGCTCGATTACGCTTTCTACTATAGCTCCATGGTATCTGGATGATATTTAGGTGTTTAATATAAACGGTGATAGTAAAGCAGTCCCTCCAGTTTTTGGGGTCATGAATTTTTTAACAAGATGACTGATTAAAAGAAACATTGCCCGCTATAAAAGGGACTTATGAAAACACAAAGTTATCCGTATATTCAGCAAGCCGTGAAAGAACGGGGAAACAAGCATCTTTTTGATAAGTTTACATTCCTGTTATCCAGCTTACAGGGCCAGAAATCTGTTAGCCATGATAGCCTATCAGCGGCACAAAGACGGCCAACCAATAAAGATGCTGACAAGTAAGTACATTTACTTTGAAGTGAACTATGTGTTAGGTGTGTGCTTCTTGTGGCCTATTAAATACTGTTTCTAGCATTCTTTCTTAAATTATGAGCACGGATTAATTATTCGTTTTTTCCTTCTCTTTTTAAATTATATCACCTTGGAAATTGTTTTCATTTAATTTGGTGTGACTTTCAATACAGACTAGTTCTTTAAAATGAAGAAAGCAAAATTGGCACATTGTTTACATTATGGGCCATTCGTATGCAATCTCTCGCATGCTCAGTAACCAACTCCAGTCCGTCAATTTTTGAAATTTCACGCCCGAATTCACTTTACGTGTACTTACATACAAAATGCCTAATGACCTGCCAAGCGACCTGCACAGCGACCTGCACAGCGACCTGCACAGCGACCTGCACAGCGACCTGCACAGCGACCTGCACAGCGACCTGCACAGCGACCTGCACAGCGACCTGCACAGCGACCTGCACAGCGACCTGCACAGCGACCTGCACAGCGACCTGCACAGCGACCTGCACAGCGACCTGCACAGCGACCTGCACAGCGACCTGCACAGCGACCTGCACAGCGACCTGCACAGCGACCTGCACAGCGACCTGCACAGCGACCTGCACAGCGACCCGTTAAGTCCCGTTAAGCCCAATTTACATTAAACGCGACTTTGTCGTGCGATATTGTCGCGCTTTTTTCTAAATACGCACAAATCAATTAGCGTCTCGTCGCACGTCGCGTAAATGAAAACGCACCTGTCCAATTGATTTGCGTGAATTTAGAAATGTTTCGCCACTTATGTGTAAATTGTCCTTTACTTGAGAACATACTTGTGAATGAGATGGATTTGTGATGGACAGGGCTGAAGCTTTGGCAGATAATCTGATCTTTTCGAATATCTCATCAGTTCACGAGGCCTTTGGATAATGTTGCGGCACCTATTGCGTAACCTCCTCTTGCCAACCAAGTAATGTGTTGTCCTTTGTTCCCTTTGTATACAGGCGAACTGCGTCATCGTTGCAGTTGGTTACAGGGCGCTGGCAAATGACGTCACACTTCGGTAATCTACATTTCGACTATCCATAACCTCGTCTCACCCCTCTGTAAGCCCCTTCATGGAACTTCATAAAGAATACAATAAAATACAAAGATTTACATGAAACAAACAACAATCTAAACTGAAGCCCTGCCCATTATCATATGTATTCTCCAACAGTTTGCTGCTGCTGATAAAGCAAGCAGTGATTTTTAATGTTAATCACCAATCAATTCACTGACGCCCTCCCCGCAAAGACGGCATCAGAGCAGGTTGGCATGGCAACCAACTTCATGCCAAAGTTTGACAGGCAGAGTGATGACGTTTTACCCGAAGGCAAATCCATCACCAACTCGCCACGGCGGCGGACACGTAGACACAGACACACCGAGCGTCTTGAGGAGAACACTGGTTTGAAAGCTGAGCAGTTTGCCACGAGAGGCTACGAACGACGTAATAATCTGATTCCTCAGTCAACATTGGAAGGTGTCAGCACCGCTACAAAAAGCAGTCGGAAGATTCTAGACTGACAGAAACCCAACTCTGTGTCAAGAATGGTGAGCAGGGCAGGCCAACACGAAAGCACGAGGTAAAATATTGCGCACTTTTTTTCTTTCTCCTTCATTATCGAAGATTGCATAAAATATATTCAAGGAATTATTTGGTGTGATGTGATGTTACTGAAAACAAATGTTTATTTCTATCGTGAGCTTTTAAAACTCTGTTCGGGAGCATTTTTTAAATTTTGTTTTAGCTTGTGGTTAATTTACCTCTTGCACAAAGAGATCTCTCTTAAATTTTCCGAAATTACAAATCGACATCACACTAGTTATTAATGTGGTTTTTGATGATACTATAATGGTCTTATTATCACAGACCTATAATCGTCTTATTTACGTCAGCTCTAATTTATTAAGACACAGAGTAATGTTCTTAAATTCTACAATTGTCAAACTTTGCGCTTTGTTGCTATAATTCTTTTGGTATTGACTGGAAATCCGAATTATTATAGTATTAATTTGTATGATTATTAACGAATCTCCGCAAATTGAATAAAACAAGTTTCGAGTCCATCCTGCCTCTTGTTCCTGTGTAGAGAACACAAAAAATTGTTTTAACAAAACCTCACAACAATCTTAAAAAGCTCTTTATGAAATCTGCATCAACATTTTATCATTGATTTCGTGTTATTCTAAGAAACACAAATTTTCAAACCAACTATACCGGTCCCACAATGCGAAAATTTGTTTCTTCTATCCCGCTGTTTGTAATATAAACTATTTAGTCTGTAAAACCAAAATGTTAGAGTTTTCTCGGGATTTAAAACGGCAAATTTTGTTTCCCGTATTGCCATACTCTGTGGAGGTTTCTCTCATTAATCAAATCAGATGTTTTTAACGCTTAAAGAACCGGGAGAGGGCGGTTTCCACATCAAGTATTGGCCTTTCCCAATTTTCCGGGTTACGTCTTAGGCATTTTTTGACACCAAAATAATTGGTAGAAATCAGGGTAAAGTTCTCAAGCAATGGAACTATTTTCCCCCACGCTTGTAGAAAATTGTCGTAATTGCTTCAATGACGTCATAGCAACCGGTAAACATGGTACTGAATGTATGTTTTGTTATTTCGAAACCCTCGAGTTAATTAGATGAATCCTTACCATGTATCCTCATTTGCGTGTTTAATTACATAGAAATCGGTTTGTTCTAATTGGATATGAATGGATGAAGTTTACCCCACGCCACCCACCGCTGTCACACACAAAAAGGGCTCTTTCAGGGTTAGAGGATTCTATTAAATTCACATTTCCTTTTACAGAACCCTTCTTCAATAACTTGTCATCTTGGTTTGCGATTCCTTGGAACGACCTGCGAGCTTCCAATCTATCGATCTGTCTTCGAAATCAGCGATTCATTACGGCGTAATCGTGCGCTGAAGTCTGTCGAGTCGTGAGCTTGCATGTCTTACCCATATTTGAATTAGAAGGCACACGCACTACACACGCGGGCTATAGCCTTCATGATGAATTCCGGTTTTATCCTAGTTAAATATAGCTATAGGGAAACTTTTTCAATAATATCCAGACTTGGCTTCAAGAATAGCTGCTGGATAAAAGTTTTGTGACCTTAATATATAGAATATGCGGATAAAAAATATGCTGCAAATGATGTAAAACATAATTTCAGCTCCAGGATGTCGTTTTCAGAGAAACCTTGAAGATATATAAAGGATCTCCTCAGTTTGTTCACCCTATTCCAATGTGTTTACCTGCTCGCATTTGGGGGGGGGGGGGGGGGGGGTTATGAAAAAACAGTATGAAAATATCATTTAGTTGAATTTAAATCATAAAATTTGTCTTTTGTTAAGAACTTAATTTAGACGTCTGGAATTACTAGGCCTACCGATAATGATTTATTGATTTATAAAAGCTGCTTTAACTACATTGGTACAGAATTGAATGTACATGTATTTGCAAAAAGAAAGCCAGTTTGTCCCACTGCAGCCAGGAGCGGATCCAGGATTTTCCAAACAGGGGAGGGGGGGGGCGTGAAATCTACCAAGCAGCTAATGGTGAAGGCAAGTTGTGGCGCCTACGCCGAAGGCGTGCCTGCCCCCTTGTTAAAGGGGTCTGTGTGCATTTGTTTATCTCTCCCTCTTTTTTCTTATCTTTTTCAGTCTCTCTCCCTCTCTATGTCTTGGTTTTTTGTTTTCTTGAAGTAAAAGGGGGGCGTGCGCCCCCCCCCCCCCCCCCCCCCCATTGGATCCGCCATCGCACTCTGAAATCCTAACAAACCTAACAAATTGTATTTGAATTGTATACATGTAATACATAAAATATGTATTACGCATTTCAAATGTTACTTTTGTCATATTTTTAACTTCTTTGCGAAGCTACTGCTCGCTTGAAATTTGTAAAATACACAAGACAAAGTTTTAGTCTGATGGAGCTAAATTATCAGTGTGGTAACATCTTCGTAAATATGACGTCATTCCAATTTAAACCACGCCAGCGACACGCGGACTGGGTCTAACTACTATTTTCTTCGTAGGTAAAAACGCATTCATTTGTTATTGGTAATAATTTGTTGTAAAAATAAAATATACCATTTTTATTTATTCTCGTTTTTACCCTGATTAAAAAGTACTTAATATCGCAGAATTTGACGTGTAATTTGTTTAGCCTTTGCCATTTGTAAAAAAGGTCTGTTTTTAGCAATTTGACCATTAGTGGTGAACTTGTATCGTATGTTTCTGAGGCCAACGTTTTTGGTTTGTGGGTTGAAAATTGTTTAAAGTGGGATGTTCAAATTGATCAAATTTTGAAAAGGACTAATATGAGGTGTTTATGTTGAGAACGCTTAAAAGGGTTGGATTTACCTCTGACAAACTTCAGAGCCAGTGAGAGATGTTGAAAAACAGTTAGTACAAACAAAAGAAGCCACCAGAATGGTGAAAGTCCTCGGTATACACTTTAAACAAACTGGGTGTAGCGAGGGGTTTTGAGGGCAGGGGTCACTTTAGCTAAATTTCTTTAAAATTATATTTAAGTAGGTGGGGGATAGGACTATATGACATTGATGGGCACCTATCATGCTTGGCAATTCTGTCATACATGAGAGAATCTATCGATCCACACATTGCGCCACAAAAACTAGGTGTGTACCTATAGTTTTCTTGTCCATTTTGCAAATTAAGGCTTTTTTCAATGTGTGTATACGTTTTCAGGTGAATCTTGTAAAGGTCGCCAAGATTTTAAGTTTCGCAATAAGTGTCTAATATTTGGAATATCGGAGCCTTTTTATTGACTACGACGGTACTTTCCGTCTCTATGTCATCTCTCATCATCTATTCCAGCCTCCTCATGCCTCTTATTTGCTTGTCATCAAGAGTGAAAATAAAAATGTACTTTAAGCATTTTCAAAGTTGTTGAAGCTGGATTCCGTTTTTGGTTTCTGACTGAACTGACTGTCTCATTGACTATTTAGAGTACATTTGGAACTACTTGACCTTTTGTAAAGCTTTATTAGTTTATCGTATAGCATTGAAATTTTCGAAGGGAAGTTTTCACACAGCGATATAAGATTACGACATTTTTCAACGTTTTAGATTATTCATGAGAGTTTTTTAAAAGACAAAATCCCTCTGTCTGTAATTTTTATCAGCCCGCAACTCAGTTATGGAGCTCATATGCTGTCTTACGACGATTGACGCCTTTATATTCACACAAAATAAGAATTTCGCTTTGTGTACAAAGACCAAATATAATGACGGCATGAAGCACTAGACGAAATAAACCGCCTATACGGTAAAGTGATTCCAATTTCAATCAATGTAATGTTTTAATTCCTTGTGAATTTCCTTTTTACGGTCAATTAAGGAGTTTTGAGCTGAAAACATTAGTTCGCTCGACTTTACACTGTAAAAACCAACGGCTAACATTTGTTTTAACACTTCAACACGTTAATATTAATACTTTACACGTAAAGGTATAGGAGGCGTTGCACTCGATTAACACTAAAACACGTTAAAATAGGCGTTTTTGTTAATGATTATTAACATTATAAAGTGTTAATATCTAAATTAACACTTCAAGCGTTGATAATCATCAACACCAATGCCTATTTTAACGCGTTGAAGTGTTAAAATAGTGTTAGCCGTTGATCTTTACTGTCAACATACGGGACTGGAAAGTTGAGTTAACTTTGGTTCTACTTAAAACCGTTCAAATTTTTTTCTCAATCGTATTTTAAAATAATTTGAGACAACTTCAGCTGCTTCCGGTGAAATTGTTCTATTCATTTACATATATATGACGTGTGTTTATTAATTTTGAAATTATTTCTGATGTTTTTTGACAGTCTTTTGGTCGGACTCGTGTTTTTTTTTCCTGACCTCGGTGGAGACAGACGGTAAAATCACTACCACATTGATTTTAAAAACAGCACATGAAATGGCCCTTCATGTACGCTTCCGATTGATTCCCCATGAGAACTAGTTTTCGCCCAAACAGGCTTTTCAGTTGGCTCTGCAGAGACATTTCAACGTCACCGTTTGCAATTTCCCTTCGAACACCGTTGTTTTGGAAGAACTTAGACTACCAAATCACATTGATTCTTGCGCTAAACGAGCGACGTCTTTTGCGATAGATTCCAAGTATTTGGATTCAGGACACAATGTTTGACAACGTATGCGTCGGGAGGAAAAAAGGCCGAAAACAGATAAATTGATTGGTAGAACGTGCGTCTGGGAGGTTTGCTTGAGATCGACTTGAATTGAACGAGGAGGTAGGCGGGTACCTACGATTGACTACTTCTTCACAAGTGATGTCTCCGGAAATTCCTAAGAGTTAATCGAATTCGTATCGTTGAGAAAAACACGGAAAGTTGCGCGTTTAGCGACTCAAACGTACAATCGCGGTCGAAAGTTTACATTCACTTGGAAATTCTTCCTTCAATCGTCTCTGGCGCTGTTCTATTTCTTGCAGCTTTCTAGTCGTAAATTCTCAGTAGCTCAATCAAATCATGTTTGGAAAGTCCTTCTCCGTATGTGTAATAGTTTGTATTTCTTTCACTGCTTTGGGATAGATTGGGAATTTTGTTGGCAAGACTGAGGTAGGCTATATGTAAACTTCCGACCCTAATTGTAAAAAATATACGAAGTGGTGAAAAGTTGTATTCTTTTTGTTTATGTGTTTTGGTTAAGGTAGATATTCCCTTCTTTTATAATAATCACTGCATTAATCAATATTGTGGGATAATTACCTCATAAGGTCGGGAGACATAAAGATTTTCATTGTCGTTCGTTGAAGTGCAACGCCCCCTCATACGTGCCGGGCCGGCCATTTTTACCGCACTCGACAAACGCCGCATCCGATGCTGAAGATTTGATCGTCCGCTCGCATTGACTTGCCACGCAGTGTAATCGTGACGGGGCATCAACTAGCGGGGATGAGCACGCAATCTTCCCCCGGGAATTCCTCGCAGGCAACGGCGTTAGGGCGTGCGGTCCAAGTTGCGCTTATCCGGATTTTTGATCTGATCTCTGGTGTCGATCGTGTACGCTTGATTTCAACAGGACGCGGTTGAACCTTTGTAAACTGTGTGCTTTTTTACCGCCAGAAGAGATTTTCACCGTATAGAGTTAATTTATTTTTGAAACTCCAGCTTCAAGTATAACATTTGGTGGTTAGGCCCTAATAGTGATACAGTGGTTGTGGCGGTAAATAAAAGACTTATAATTTAACTCCATTTGTCTGCAATTTCAAACATATCAATCATGTTTCCTTCACAAGGCCCACCTCCCCTGACACAATAAAAAAAGAATAGAAGAAAACAAATTAAATCAATGAAATAGGGAAATATTCTTGACATATTTGCTTTATAAAAACTGAGAAAAGCACGTAAGGTAAAGTGTCTTGCTGAAGGACACAAGACGTGTGATCAACTTTCAAAACCAAAATTCAACGCTTCCATGAACCAGAACAAGATCTGTTGATTAGGGAATCACAATCTATACAAAAAAATAGAGTTGACCTTTTTGACGTTGGTGGAGCCACTTAGACCATACACTGGTAAACTTCTCGAAAATATACTCCCTCCCTCCCCCCCCAAAAAAAGAACCCCACCTAATTCACAACCTCTTGGGAGAGGGGCTTAAGTCTCCGAACGCCACCCCCCCCCCCCCCCCCCCCCCCCCCGCGGATGCACCACTGCATCACTTCTGTAATAATTGTTAAAATCCACTCATGTTTCTCCATCTATATCTCAGGACGGGGGGCGTTTGGCCTGGGTTAGTCCGCGTTTGTATCTGGCTGCTACTGACGCTACTGGTGGCCCAAGTGTTTCTGGGTACCTCGGCCAAGGCGGATGAGAAGAGCCGAATCCCCAAGTTCATGAGATGGGGGAAAAGATACAGCCCAGGTGGGTAAATACCATGTTTGGGGAGGATTTCTTTTCTATGTATTTAATAGTTATCCTCTATTTAGATCTGGACCCAAGAAAACCGTAAGGGTGGTAGGGTTGGCAACCTAAAATGTGACCAACTTAACCCCCACCACCTATGTTGTAGCCCTTTACCTATAGAGTGTCTTTTAGCTTTGTATTTGTGCAACTTCCATAAAAAGAAATTGAAGGCGGTGATATACACAATTTGGGCTATTCACAAAATTGTGTCAACTTTTTTTTAGACTGGTCCCCCCCAAAAAAAAAATGGGGACCGATACCGTACCGGTACCTTGTATGGATATGGCTCTTTTGATTGGTAGAGTTGTGTTCAAGCGCTGCTATAATTTCCAAGTTTTGGATTCCGTTTTCATTTTAAATGGTTTGAATCCCGGGAAAATTATTTTGTTAGAATGCATGAGTGTTTAGGGAAGTTCTAACAGTGTTTGAGAACATCGCAATGGACTATGGGTGTATCGATATAACATACATCAATTTATAACATTTCTTTACCCATGGTGTGCCCATTTCCCAAACAGTTTAAAACTGGTTTCCATTGGAGCCATGTGTATGTCAATTACTATGGTGCATGATAATTAATATTGCCCGGTCCCCGATAATCGAGGTCATACCAATAAATGAAGGACTTCGAACCAGTCTACAACTCATCCACGTTATATGGTTGATCCAGGAGCGATTTTACTGAATATTTCAGTTCAGCTGAATTAACAATGCAGGTGACGGTTTGTTATCGTTCACCTGCATCTTGTAAATATGAACACGGCGCAAAACAAAAGTCAGATTTGCAATCATCTTTTAAGTATAACATGTACCAAATATAATTACCTCATTGTGCAACTGTAGACCTACCTTCATATTCAAGGAGAGCTTAAATCATTCACTGTTGTGGGTCAAAAACGTACATGATACATTACATTCGCACAAAGAAAAATGTTTGTGTTTGCCCTTGAAGGAAACTGCATCATTCACTGATCAATTTTTACGACGGTCTTTTTAGCTTACACAGTGGTACTGATTTTTTGTATTCCTTGATTTTTATAATTTATCGTGCTATGCTAGTATGTATTTTTTCTTCGTGTGAAGGAAAAGCACTGATTCGTAAGTAACTAAACAAACCTCGATCGTAAGCACGACCCATGATCAAACCCCTGTAAAATAATTGCTAAGAAACCTCCACTTCCTTCAGATCTTTTCCATCTGTGGCAATGATGTCACTCAGACAGAGGGCTGATTAATGAATGCATCACTCCATAAGTACATGTCGCTATCGTGTTATCTGTCAGGCACAGACCGACTCCTCACCGCCCGCCGAGTGTTTCGGGTAATTGAGCCGGACCGTTCAAGGGCTTACTCGTGATCTTGCAATCTTCGTGGGCTCCGTGGGCCGGCCAGGGCTGGGGAAGCCACGCCAGCCCGGCCGAAGCAACTCAGCTGAGCATCTGCGCAAGCCACGCTCCGCATTGCAGTCGCGATCTATTTCTCATGCCGATTCTGTAAAATGCGCGAGCTTTTTCAGACTTTACTCTCCCCAACACACACTTTCGCAATGTTGATATATGATCCGTCAATAGTGCATTGGTACTCGGCTCGCCTTTCAACTTCGTGGCCTTGGTTAATGCTTACCGGTATGGGTTACGCTCCGAAACGGAACCTGCTCCCACTCACATTCCTCAAAACCATGAAAATTATAAAATTATAAAATTATGCAGATGCTACTAAATAAACACGACAACCCTGTTCCCTCCTACCACCTTCAATTAGTACAAAGAAATACTACCAACTTAAAGCAAATAAAGCAAAGTGCAGAATAACTGAAATGACAAGAGCTGCCTGGGTTATAGTCTGAGTTCTATTTTGCAAGGATGTTACACTTTTCATAATAAGTTATATCCTCATATTTAAATACCTTCTTTTCATAAGGATAACTGATAATCTCATTTTGAAAACCCTGCATTCTGAAAAAGCCAATTCCATGCATGTGCAACAGGTATAACCAAAGTCCAGTGTTTCGGGTACTTGCGATGATACTCGACTTCATATATATCATCCCAATCAAAGACTTTTTCAGAGCTAACGCTAGCAGTAGCAGACATATCGGTCCCTTTTGCTAGTTCTGGGCATTGCCTCTAACGGATTCTAATGACGTCTTGCTCATGGAATCCGATTACAAATACCTTGAACACGTTCATATTTAACTGGTGATTTTCATTTTTGCCTTTTTAAAGATATAAGATCAAAATGTGGCTACTTTTCCGTGAATCGATATCAGGCAATGTAGCCTCAAATTTGGCCCCAAATAAGACACGCATGCAAAACCACGAGTAACATAACAATAGAAAAGTATTTATGAAAAACGACAGTTAAATATAAACGTGTTTTTGTAAGATTTACAGAATGTCTAAATTACAGAAGTTTGAGAGTCTACAAGAAATATCTGCCCAGGATTGCATACATTCTTTTCATACGTTTAGTCTGCTTAACCTCTGAGGATTTTCCACATTGCGACAAAAATCTGAGCTCTATAGTGAAGACATCTTAATTCACATATGCAGAGCTTTGGCAAGGCCTGCAGTAACCAATGCGTATCCTATAGTATTCAGAGGATGTCGATCGCTAATAGAAATCTGCGCCATTTTCTATTGTTTGGTTTTTTATAGATTAAAGTTTATTAACATAAAACAGGAAGTTACTTTTGAGAGCTGTTTTTATCAAGTCCAGTCTAGCCCGCTGTCATTTATCTATAAGTCGTTGCTTAGAGCAGCAAACAAATTTGACGTCATAAAACGTCCTCCCCTTTTGAGTCTAGCAAAAGGCAAAAAAAGGGACTATAAATTATCTTATACGAAAATTGGGATAAATTCTCCGGCTTGTGTTGAAGATTTTAATATCCTCTATTCGGATATTAACATTGGAATCTGAGTTTTACAATCAGAAAAAGATCTTGGATCATCGTTCAATATTAAAACAGAAATTATGTTCTTGATGTAAAACCATTCTTCACAGTCCTTCGCAGCTATGTGGTTAATGCCGTGGAAATTTCAAAGTTAGTCATGGCTTTCAACCACGCTTTCATGATTGTAAGAGATACTGTCAAGATTCATGCAAAAAAAGTACTCCCAGACCTTCAGAGAGGTAAAAATCCACGGTCACGGTGAACCTAACTCACGCCATTCGTGCCCAAAGTCTGCCGTAATCCTTCGCAAGATTAAATCTACCAGGAAAGTCAAGGATTGCATCGCTGCGATTCATTAAAAGGTGGCCGCCGCTAGTTTGACAGGGAAGGCCCTTTTGTGAATAATAAATTTCCAGCTGTCCACGCAGATTACTTTTTATCTCCGTCACTTTTAAAAACAAAAGAAGTGACTAGAAACAGATGTGTACATTAAAGTAGTTTTGTCAGGGGCATATCAAGAGATAAATGCTTTGGCACTAATTCATCCGATTAGCAAAGAAAAACGAGTATGCTGAGGAACATCTATGTATATTTTAAGTTGTCGTATGAAGCTAAGAACACAACTAGATTTTCTACAACATAACAGCTCAAAATATTTTCATAGACGTTTTCTGTGTCTCAATTTACCCAGAATAACCTCGGACTTTCATTCAGTATAACCACGGAACTGTGGATTGGCCGTTGTCGATTTTAGGGTTAATTCAGTGGCTGAATGATGGCGAAATATTTTGGAGAAAGTAACCCTTGAATAATGCCTGCCAAGAGTGCGCTATGATCATTTAATAGGCCTACTTGAAGTTTGGAAGTTCTAAGTTTATCAGAGCGTAGATCTCATTGTTTACCAACGACCAGATACCCCCTTCTTGATTTACGCCCATACCGATTGAATGTTAGCCTAATGTTAAACAAAGAATTCCTCACATTGCTCATTTCCATTTTGTTTAAGATTTGACATATTTTGGACTTATTTTGGTAATCTTTTACTTTGAAAAAAAGTAGAGTTGGTTCTCGGATGTATGTATAGCTTATAGTGTTACAAACAATCAAAATTTTGTTTAGTGTAAACTAAACTATGTGCCTTACAAGAAAATCGCACACAACCAAGCACTCTACACACATGCGTATAGGCACACACGGTTCTCATTTAAAGTCATGCGAGCTTCGCTGGAATAATTTACCTCCAGCACGTGACGAACCGAAAAGTTTGTGCATGGAGGATGGCGCGTATATGCACGCGTGTCCGATCTATATTTGTATTCCATATGTAGATGTAACAAAACGTGAAGTCACCAGGGGCCAGTTCCATGTAGCTGTTAAGCACAAAAATTTGCTTAGCACAAATTATCTTGCTTTATAGTTAAAACAGGTTACCAGCCGCAACGCCATGTGATTTTCACGCTGAGCAAACATCTGAATACCAGTCACAAGCAAGTATATACAACACATGGGAATTTGGTTGGTAATCCTATTTTTATCAAGGAAGAAGTCTGTACTGAAGTCTGTACTGAAGTCTATTCTTTGTAAGCTAGGTCATACGAGAATCTGCGTCAAACTGCACATGCGTATAGTTTCAATACCAGAAGGCTAAGACCCCGCCCTCTAGCGGTTTTGATAGGCCGCGAAGGGAACAGTGCACGGTGCCACTGGCATTTGTTGTGTATAATAATTTAGGTTTGTTTTGTAGAATTAATTTCTAACATGATTTGACACTAAAGAAAATGAAATTTCATAATGTTCTCCGGAAAAATCATTAGCCTAATTCTTCCAAAGGGTGCATTTGTGTCGTTACGTCCTTTTTCTATTATTGAGCAGGCACAGCGCGGCGTTGGAAAACGTTGAAGATCATTTTAACCGCTTGTATTGCTTTCTGTTTATCTTTTTTCTGCCACAGATTATGTTGTTGTAGACGACAGCGACTTTAAAGACGAACTGAAAGTCCCCGTATTCGGAACCGAAGATATTTTGTGCAAAAATGTGGCAACGGGTGGCGTATACCGTTGTGGGAAAGCGCAAGCGTAAAGGTAAACATGCTTATTTGTTGCTTTTTATTTTGGTGTTTTTGTTTAAGTCCAGATTGTCTATTTGCTGCTGTTTAAAATAGCTTGAGACTGGGGAATATGCAAGAAAGAAAATAAAATTGTCAGTTTGTCTGAACCCATCTAATTACGCTCGATTGTCCATCTCCCTACGCAAGAGGTTAATAAAATATGTCATTTTAAACACTTGACATGATTAAAATGATGATGTTTGCTTATTTTAATTATTCCAAGTGCGTCAAGTGCTAGTTTTTAGTTTCATCTTTCTCATGCATGAGTCTGACAATTTGGAGAATGTACTTTCGTTTGTCAGCGTACTCGATAGGACTTCTGTCGTTTTTTAACAATTTGGAGAAACCACGACTATGAGCCATTGTATTCACCTGTATCCGTGTTGTGTTTTAGCCCCGTTTCTGATAACGCTGCGCACACCTCACAAAGACAAAACTCTTCCCTCGACAATTCACAGCATTAGGCAGAATCTATAGACGCTTCTCTTCAAGTAGACTTATGACATCCGTGTTACTGCAATTGCTGTAGTCTACCTATCCAAACTTCTGCGGCTATTTTAACTGTCTTTATTTTTCTTTCTATTTTTACCTGTTGTAAAGATAACAAGAGCACAATTTGGCTAAATTTCAGAAAATATAAATCTTGGTAAAAAATTGATAACCCACAAAATGTTGCACAAAATCTGAAATGCATGCAAACCCACAATGTAGTTTGATAATAGGAAGCGACAGGTGAAAACGGCATTTAAACAAAATGTGTTTGTGTGATATTTTCAGAATTGTTTCAAAGTGAACGCCGGAGCGACTAGGACGTTTCCCAACATTAATTTGTGCACTCGGACGGAAAGATGCTCCACTGCAACAACAGACGCACGACGACTGTAGTAGCAACGTCAATAGGTTTCTGTGTCAAAAATTTCACGAGATCTGGCCTTTAATAACCCCTTAGCTGAATATGTCTTTTGAGTAAGTTTTGTGATGGGCCGAAACAACCACTTTTACGCTAGGAAAAATGAATGTTTGGGGAAAAAGCAGTTTTTATCAAAACAACTTGTTGAAATAATTTGTTGCTAATCAACGGTCCGCCATTGGGAAAGAAGTCTGAAATCTGAAAATTTACTGACGGTCCACAAAACATGACAACAAACAGAAAATACTCTAAATTATCAGAACTATGAATATGTTAAGTATCTTAACAACAATCTAATCTGTGATTGTTTTCCGATATTGCAGTTCCGATTGGTATTTTTTTCCATTTAAGAGGAAACTTTGACTAGAACACTGAACTTGCGTCTTCAAACGGATTCTGAGTTTAAGAAACTGAGGCATTTGATTACGTTTTCATGGTTCTCTGTTGTTCGCTGTGTAAATTTCGTATGGTTTCTTACAATTTCAGAAAATGTAGTTTGATTTTATCTCAAATCTGAGTTGTTATTGTATGGTAACATTGTATAATTAAGCTTCAGTGATGGTACTCTTCGTGTCATATATCTCTCGAGTACTACTGGATACTGTCAAAGACGGGATTCAAACCCAACCTTCAGTCTTGTGTGGCAGGTTCGATTCCCCTCCCCAGCTGTTTTCCTCAGAGTTTATTTTCCCTAGAGCACAATCGAAATTGTTGCATTAACTTATGTAAAAATTGCACAATTTCCTTTGTCATAAACATGATTCTAACCATTACAATAATATCCATTAAAATTCGAAAGAAAAAAATCAAAGTAAAATAAGGTGCATCAAATGCATACAATTCCAAAACTAAACAAAATATCTCAAAAGCAGTTCTATCCAGAAACAATAACATTCAGAATTTTAAACTTTCACGCAAAAGAATTGGCAAAAAAGAAATATTACTCAAAAATCAACGAATAATCTTCCAAGAGACAAGAGAATACCAATTGTATCCACTGAAGGTATGAGGTTTTGATATGTACTGGCGTGGTATGAGTGGCAGGCACTCTTCAAGGAGAAAAAACTATGAGACGAAAACGCTGGGACAATTAGGCAACAAGGACGATCCTCCGAAGGGCATTCGATGATAAAATGCAAAATTCCGTTCCTTCGAATCCCCCACATGATTCTGTATACATTTTAATGATATGTTATGGTGTTCCGAAATTACTCTCCCTATGCTGTTTATATGTCACCAGTTCATTGTGCATTTTTAATGTTTGGAACATTCTGATGCTCTCAGCGATTGTGATTTGTTTTTGCTATCCAACTTTTAGATATATTAGAAGTGTATCAAATTCCGCAGTGGCGATGGCATGATAATATTTTGGTTCTTTTGTAATCATTAAGGGTCTGACTTAATAATGCCCCAGGCTAAGCTGATTGCGAGTCTTTTGTGGTCCTCAAGTGGGAGCATGGGGTTTTTGTCTCTTCTAATTAAAGACATAAAAAATGTTCCCCATTAAGTCCGTCATTGCAATGCATGACGCACGACATGCCCTTGCAAGACGTTACGTCAGTAGTTTCAGGGATTCAAATGCTTGTATTTTATTGTGTGAAACGTGTAGAGGTTTGTCGATGACACATTATGGTCATTGTGTTCCCGTCACAAATACCGCAAAAAATCGGGAAAATGTCGACAATTTCGTATACATGTTTTTGATTAAGATCTGATATAATAGAGTACCGAAGTCTGACGTCAGTTGCCGCGGCAATGATTCAAAACACATGCAGTTTAGAATGTATTCTGGTTCCAAACATTGCATTGATTGGCGTCATCACTTCGGTACTCTATTGAACATTGCTCATAAAACGTAGTCTACAAAGGCTGTTACGTTTTTAAAAAGTCCCCCTTTTTCCCCCAATAACCATTCCAGTTGGTAATAGGATAGGTCAAATTCCCAGCATCACCTCGTGTCGTTAAAATGGCAGATTTGATTGGGGAGACAAAGACCCAATAGTACAAGTTTTGGTTTGCATGGATGAGGGCTATTTCCTTTCTTATATCCGATTTTCTAAATGCCAGCAACACAATCGTTTCACTGCTTAAACGTCGGAGATTTGGACAAATCAGGAAGAATATTACTGGACCCCGATTTATCGTTAAAAGATACTTTCTGAATTTTCTGCACTATGACAAAGGATACATGCGATGTAAATTGAACAAGTCCTGTATATAATTCAAGAATTTATTTTATTTATTAAAATTCGATGTTGTTTAGCTGAGAAATCACAAAGAATCACATACTTATTATTGTTATCGTTATATCATTGGTAATTTTACTAATATAAGTAGACTAAAGAGTATCAAACACCATGATCGATTATAGATCTATATATACAGCACACAAACAGGTTGTAGAATAGTGCTATAGAATGGCAAATACGTGATATCCTCAACACGTAATGTAATAGAGAATAAACTGACAACCGACCGACTTCATAATTTTAGATGTGGTGAATTTTTCTTCGTCTCCCCTTTGCTGATATCCTTCTAGGGGGTACGGAAACTATTAGTCACCAAAATGGTTTCTGAGTAAACAAACGGGATAAATAATACACCGGTATTTTGGGGAGACTTTGCATACGCGCGTCACTTTGAACGATTAGGCGCTCCATAACCCATCCATACTGCCTTGGGGCCATATTCCTAATTGTAAATTGAGCAGGCCGAAGAAGTAATCGATTTGACCACAACATACCCGCGGCATGCAGCATTGCTTATTCCATAACCGTTAAACATGGCGGTCAAAATTGAATAGGCTCTGACGTCTTGATTGCAACTTGTTTGAAAGTAGAGTTATTGTTGTGTAAAGCTAAACAACCTGGCCAAGCTCAATTTGAAATATTTTTGTATATTTTAAGTTCGTCTTGAAAATGATATATATTTTGTCTTTTGTTGAAGGTTCTGAAATCGATGAAAATACATGGCGGGTAACAAAATAGTCCGTAGATTTATAAGGTTTTTTCACTCACGTGGCTAAATGTAAACAATGCCTCCGCGTGGACTGCCGTGGAGTAATACCGGTATCATGGTACATGTACGGTATGCGCCAGGTTAAACCACGCAGTACGCTTGACTTGTTTAGTTGAATAAACACTTCATCATCCTCCCTACATTGGGCCTAGGCGGTCCAATAATGGTAACGTAACACGAATAGGATCAGTATAATTGGACAAAACTTGCAAACAAACAAAGAAACAGTGGACTAGTTACCCATCCCGACCCTATTCATACTGTGAAGAGATCAGATTATCTGGTCTTGTTTCAGTGTGAGGGGCTGGTTCTTCCACACTTTCCTCTGTAGCCCACACCTCGAGTGGCCCTTGGCCTTGTGATGGGCGACTTGCCTAAACAAAAACAGAATTAAACATGTCGAGAGACCTTTTGGCGTGGAGTTTTATTGTAGAGTCTAAAATGTTTTAATGAGTACACTTAAAGTTCCTCTACGTTGAGACAACACGGGAAGTTTGTTCCAGTCATTGGTAATCTTTGGATGACATTTTGGGAATTTAGTAGTAATTTAGAATTTAAGATAACGGACTTATGTGAGCTGAATATCATACAAGCACGATGCGCAGAAACTGAAATTAAACACTAAAACAAGAGCACAATCCTTTTTCAGATGTAAACATGACAATAACTACGATATATTTTTGTTTTTCTCCAGAAATGATGTTTTTGTTACATGCCTAAATACTAATCACCGTTACGGTATTTAAATGACCTCGCGAAAACCGCTGAAAACACACAAAATAATGATAATGCCAGCAGAAACAATTCAAGTCTGATAGATGAACAGGAAAACGCCAAAGAAACAAACTGAATGCAGAAAACTGTAGCAGATACCAACTGTTGTTTACACATCGAGCTTGACCACCATGTTTATAAACGTGAACAACATCAGAAACACAACGTCAGTTCTATTGGCCGGAGGGGACTCGTTGTGGCTGTTTGTATTAAAGCAATAAAGACTTCAACAAAAACAACTCGGTGGTATTAACACCCCTTGCGTACGGAAGACGCCATATAGTGCCAAAAAAGCAGTGCCACCAGGCCGGATGACGCCATTTGCCGATGTCTGTGCAGTTTCAATCCATTGTTGGATTATTGTGTATGTAACGCTTGACTGCACAAACACATTGTGGCCGTTTCGCTTAGCGAGCTGCCAGAGCCGCCGCGACACCCCGACGTCTCCCGTAAAAAACCGTACTCCAGGGGTTAATTAATCTCGCCTTTCTTCTCTTTGACCCGGGTTTAAACCACCGGGTTTTTACTCCTTCACTGAATTATTGTGTTTTCCCAGAATATTATTCTGTGGCGTTGTTCGCACCTCTAAAACTAAAATTTCTGTATCATCATCTACATGTTTCTGTTGGCGCACGATATTGCCATTTGCACTTCAGGAATTCTTCGTTTCACTACAGTACCAAAAATAAGTAACAACACTAAGCATTTACAATAAACCAATAAAATGAACAGACTAACTTTTGGCAAGTGGTCCATTTGCTATTTTCACTGCATTAAAACCCCTTGAGTACGGCTATTTACAGGAGGCGCCGGGGTGTCGCGCCGGCTCTGGCATCCAAGCGAAACAGCCACAATGTGCTTGTGCAGTAAAGCGTAACATACACAATAATCTAACAATGGATTGAAACTGCACAAATGGCGCCAAATGACGCCACATGGCCTGGTGGCACTGGTTTTTTGGCGCCATTTGGCGTCTTCCGTACGCAAGGGGTTAATTAACAAAATACAAATGGGGTGTTTGTGAGAATTTTATGTATTCAAAACACGCTCAATGTAATTGTCAATTTGAATTTTTGCAACACCCCCCCCCCCCCCCTTTTTATATGTAAGATCACCATCTGGCTACTTTTCACTAAAATGAAAAATCTTGTCTGCAATTTCTGCCTGAAAATAATCATCCAAAACCATGGATATTTTATAATATAAAGGGACTGATGAAAAATTGCAGGTTTGATTTTCTTTAAAAAACATCACGCACCGTATTACAAGTTTTCAATTTTTTTGTCATATTTATGCTAATTGATATTACCGTTCTTAACAATTTCTTGGACTTCATTACAGAAAAATATTCTTTTGGGAAGAGGCTTTATTATATTCCTTTAAATTTCATACGTTTGTGCATGAAGACTCACAAAAAATTGTTCTAAATCAACAATCTTGTCCCACTCTGCTTGTTCAAAGATGCTGTACGTAGACAGCTGTGGCTATGTCCACACAAAGGAACAGGTGGCTTGGGACATAATTGCAACTAATTAAGGTACCTGGGCCAAGTTTACTGTGGGGCTTGCGTGTGTTGGTCCATTATTTGCAAGTCGTGTGCCTGTCATATCGTTGTCTTTTGGTGATTGAGTGCTGTGCCTACAACTGGCGGGTAAAGAGGTTGTGTATCCTGTCTATTCAGCGTAAGATGGTTTTGGTGTGTGGATTTTCCTGTACTGCACGAATACGGGATAAAGATGATTTCATGCGAACATGAGGTATACAATTCCTTTCTAAAAAGATTACCAAGTGTATGAGTTTATGAAAGGCGAAAGAAATATACAAAATTAAACTGTGCATTATCAAATATATAATACAAACTTCGTATGTGAACTGTCGTTAATGTTAATGATCAGTGGACTTTGATAAAAGAGGCAAAAACTGGAAGAGACCATTATATGTGCAGCTGAGGAATTCATACACAAAAAGAGTCGATCAACAAGAAGTCGATCAACTGTCCAAAAATCACGACAGGGTATTTTTTAAGCAAAGAGGAAACGCGTCACAGGGAGAAATTGTCTGATTTCTTTATTGGGAGTCAAATTATGCTATCCTCTAACCCCAACTCCAACCTTCAAGGCTCCATGCATTATTAATCTGAAATTGATCCGTGGTGATGATGATATCTTTATCTTCCTAGTATGCCTTCTGAGCAGTCACGACGGAAACCGATCGACCAGCGAGGGTACAGGATTCACGGAGTAAGTGCCGCGATTCCGCAAGCCATTCTGGCCTGGAAATGATTGCATGAGACGGGGTAAAGATCTCATGTATCGCGCCTTGGTCGTTCCACCGTAGTTTCACCGTCCACAACAACATGTTAAAAGTCCACGGAAACCTAAACAGGAAAGCTGTTATAAATGGTTCAGAAACAAAGATGAATACACAAGAAATAACAGTTTTATGTATTTTCTTGTTAGTTGTTCATCAAAACTTAGAAAGGACGAAATCATTGGGCGTGTCCCTTCCACAAAAATGCTCCCAAAATGCCGTGACGTCATCGGCGGTAAAAACATTGCTTGGCAAGATCCGGAGCAGTGTACAAAACTCACGGGTAATGTATGTACTGTTTATGCTGTATACTGAGTACAGAGAACAAGAGAAAGACATGAAGATAAAAGGTCCTCGATTGACAATCTGTCCTCAGTCTGAAATCGTGTATAAAACCAATGAGAGGGCTTACAAAAAGTATAAAGGAGGCGATCAGAAGGACAGTGGGAAGTCATTGGTGTGTACGATAAACACGTGGGTTGGGAATGGAAAGCAATGTTTCTACCGCCGATGACGTCACATCTAGAAAGGCTTCTGAGATTCAGAGCCAAAAACAACAATCTAACCCTGCGTATGCAATTAACGGTCACGTGATACACAGCCTTTCCGTTTGATTTGGAGCCCGAGCCGATATATGGTTAAAATTAGACTCCATTAAAAACCGACACAGTGGCCACCTTTACACACACAAAAATGACAAATATAGGGTAAAACTAAAGGTGAGGAGTATGGTGGGAAATAGGTTTATAGAGTTAGGATAGGAGTTTAGGATAGGGTTGGGGTTAACGTTACGTTGCTGTTTAAGGTTTTGCTATTTTATAAACGGCTCGTGTTCCTTGCAGAATAATTGCAATTTTGTTGCAGTGCATCATGGGTAAAGAGTCGGTTTTTCACGCTAGAAGGAAATTCACACGAGTCGAGCTCGAGCAACTTCATTTTTTTCTTTCAATTCTTTGGTTTTTTTTTATCGTTTTTGATTTACAGTTGCCTGGGAGACCCCGCTCATCACGACGCATCCTTGATCATGCTGCCATGCAACGCACTATCTTCCCATCTGGCGCGTGCCCAGGGCTGCAAGTTACCGAACACGTTAAGACGTGGCTGGCATTCAAACTCAGCCTCACTGTCCCCTAAATGGATTCCCGCCGTGGCTTGGCCGCGGTAGATCCGTGTGTTTGACAAACATCTATCTGTTTCTAGGATCAGAAGGTCCAATGCAAACACTGGAACGGTCTCTTGAAACATGATGTATCATGATCGTGTGGATGTCAGGATAGGGGGAACTGTTTGTTGATAACGCCGACTCGGCGTAATAATTAACGGAAGTTTTTTTTTTGCAAGGTAATTATCCGTCTCCGCGGAAAACAGAGACATAAATTAACAGATTTCCTGAAAGATGCTTCCATCAATTTGAAGAGCTTTCTCAAATCTACGGTTGGAGGGAAACGTTGTCTTGGAATATGCGCTGTAGGAATGGTCATATATCTTTGCAATTTGAAATTATCGCCAATTTTCGGTCTTTTTTTTTAGGGTTGTCAACTTTGACGGTCTTTTGAATCATACTGGCTTTTTTAAGTTTGAGGTTATATATTTGTAAATGTTCAGAAAAAAACATCCTATAATCCCATGTGTTTCCGTTTAGTTCAGTTATGTTATATGTTTTTGTTGTTTTCATTCACTAAAAAGGAAGTCTCCTAACCCAACCCACACAAACCTATTGTTTGTACTTTTTTGGAAGGACCCTCATTGATTTTGTACACGATTTTCAACAGTGGACCATGACTCAACCATGGACCCTATTGTCCTCTTTGTTAAAGGTCCGCGGTTTGAATAGCTATACAAACTCAAACCCACATAAGTGTATAAACACCTTCAATTGGGTACCTGCTATTGTCCTATTGTTCACACTTTTTGGCAAGGGTTTTCAAATGGGGACCTTTCTCAACCGGGGACCATAATTATTGTCCTCTATTCTTAAAGGTCCCTATTCAATGCAAAAATACTCCCAACCCAATCCAATCGATTACACAGATAAAGATATATTTTACTTACAATTAAACGATCTATTGTAGTGTGCACTCTCAATATATTAAGGGTTTCACATGAAGTATCGCGTACGTTACTTTTCTTTAAAGAAACAATACACTTTGACGTAAGCAGATACCAGGGCCCTAGCTCACTAATTGCAAATTAACATGCACGAGCGCCATTTACATAAAACATTAGTTGTTTTAAAAAATAAATTCGAGTAAATGTCGGTGTTCTCCTCGTACGTCAGGAATAGGTCACGTTCTTTCGTTATTGTGACAAATTGTAAAGGAAGACATGTTTCTTGTTTTTCAATGTCCCGTCACAGTGTAATAATGAGAGTAGACTGAACATTTCGTATCAAAGATCTTCTGTATAGCAAGTTAACGAAACTAGACTGAGTGTATAACACAATCATTCAAATATCTATTTCTTATTCTGATTGTCTCTTGCCCATTCAATGGTATCCATCGTCCACTATGGATCCTGTGCTCAATCAACACGGATACTGCATCGTTAAACTTACAAAATAGCACATGAAAAAAGGACAAAGGAATTCAACAAATAAAAGAAAAGAAGGGCTTAATTCAGTGGACAATAAAAATGACATTATGCATTATAACTCCAAAGAGTGGAATAAGCAAATCATGCTTAGAAAATAATTAAATACAACGTATCATGCAACATCAAAGGACCAAATTGTAATTGCATTGCCCCTGCGCAGAAATGGAAAAAATTAAGAAATCAACTTTCACCACGTACAAAGTGAATAAATGTTCTAGAAGCATCTGTTTAAAAAAAAGAACATTTTGTTCCGAACTCAGATTGAAAAATACATAACAGATCGGAGTTCTGGCTGCACGTTTGCTGAACTGTAAAAGTTTCTGAGCAAATTGCGAAAAACAAAATTGAAAATTCCCAATTTGGTTCCAGTTTTTGCTTAGACCTGTGCACAGCCGTGTTTATCCAAACGTAGTCAATGGTCGACTTACTGCACATGCGCTGTGCAGTCCTATTTTAAATAATCCATTGATGATGTGCTGTAGCAAAGAATTCGCATATTTGTTTGGCCAGTAAGAATACCATCGTTTGTTCTTGTACAAAGCCCACTGGGTATATATGACAGGCGTTTAATGTGGCCAATCGTACAGACTGGATAATGTTAAATTCAATCTCACATGATCTATACACCATTATGACATCTGGAGAGAGTGTTGTTGAACTGTGTCAAAATATCACAACCTTCTGGGAGACTTTAGGTCCCAATCCTACACATTTTGGACGTTTATAGGTGCACTGATAGTTTAGAGAACAGATAGTTTCAATCGTGTACTCGCAAACGTGTGACCTCATCGGGCGAAACTGTGCGAACATTTTGGATGGAGAATTAGATGTGCATTGCATGCTAAGTGGGCCTGCACGAATAGAGGGCGCTCGACTATAAAGACAGACACAACAGAGTAAGTTGTTCTTTCTCGTTTGCGATTGTTCTCTGCGCGGTGCTGAGGGCCCGCCATCACTGATCTCTATGTAAACTGGATAGCGCATCGGCTTGAAGCCACCGCCCGCCATATTATCACTCCTAATACAATAGGTTTTCCAACCTTGTCCCCAGGGACTCATTTCATCCTCGTTCTCCTTAGCCTACAGCTAGTACAGCGATCAGTTGCTTGTGCAGCGCGCAATGGCCAATGAGCTATCCAGTTTATATAGAGATCAGCACCCGCGATACGTCCACGAAGCCGATTGAAGCCATCTTACCGTGCCGAATACATTACGTTTGACAACCTTGTTGCCCGGGTTTACTTGCATCCTCGTTTCATCCTCATTCTCAATAGCCCACGTTAAATCACTGTGTACTATAGTCATAGCTTCAACTGGCTTCAGACGCATTGCGGATGCATGCTATTCATACGTCCGTGGTTGGGGAGAGTATTGAGGTTTTGGAATAGTTTATCCAATGGGGAAATTAAATGGTGAGGGGTCCTACCCATAAAGGGGCTGCAGTAAAGCAGGGGAGGAATGTGTTTGGCTTCGCCTTGGATTGTCACTGAAAACAACCGAAAAGAAACTGACAAAAAGTGAGAATAAATACTGCACTCGTTTTCATCATTTACAATTTGCATGACATCGTGGCAAACGAGGGCGCTGTTTCTCCCAAGTCGCTCTGGCAAATAGAGCCTGAAAGTTCACCCTGGTGGCGCGCATCCAGAGACATTGAAAAGGAAAATGTACGTGTAAAACTTGTAAAATTTGCAATTATTTTTGGTACATTGAATTTTTAAGAAAATCACCCCCAAAAATGGCCTTTGTAAATTTTTTACCAGCATATCAAATTATGGAAACTAATAAATCGCCTGATGCGAAAGAGAAATATCGTGCCAAAAATTGACCTCTTACTTCCGATAATCTAAAACACATACGGACTGGTGAAACTCGGTGTACTCTAAAATGAAAATTTATGAAATAATTTTGTGGCAATCATCGGGTAAAAACTGAAAGTTAAGTAGAAGAATAAATTTGTATTTCTTTCCTGGCTAAATTTGTTTAAATAAACGTACAGGACTCCTTACCAATTTCGAAAGAAATTTAATGTAACCGCTGATAAGGACGGTGAGTGAGGCTGTACGCCGGACACTCAAGCCAGCTCGCCTTAGTTTAGAACCCATCGGCTGTAGGTGTTTCGCAACTTTTACATTCTTGTTCCCACGCGAGTAGGCGAAATAGAAAGGAAAGCGCAAATCGGAGTTTCACCTGGGTATGCTAACAACGGATGTTAAGGTCAAAAATAATATTTCCTTTTTCCCCTGTCTATGAGTGTTTTTTCCACAATTCTATTTGAAAAATAATGACGTTAAATTCCACTCTAAGTATTTCTTGGGGTGGTTAAAGTTAGAAATCATTCTACCAAAAATTATGGCAGGTGAAAGAGCAATGCAATGTAAAATTTCCATAGGCGGGCTGCGTGACCTTTTACTTTCAGGCTCTATTGACTGGAACATAGGCATATTTGTACAGCAAAGAAAGAACAGCAAAGGTAGGGAGAAGTTACATTGTGGCTTGTTGGTTTTTTGCTTTTGTACAAATTATTGTTGAGCGCCCTCTTGCGGGCCACGCATGGAAGTTACCAGCAACGCTACGTACCAGTTGGTAAGCACCTTAAACTTGAAATGGATACGTTTACCGGCATGACATGAATTACCCGTTCACATCTGCTGCTTTTGACGCTGTGATCAACGGGTTCATTTTTAGATGAAGTCTACCGTATTTTCTTCATCGTTTAAACTTATATTTGTTTGGACTTTGGAGGGGCGTTTATTACATGGGGCGCCCCCAAGGAAATGTGCCTCTTTCATCATAAAAATGTGGTCATCGTGGAATTGCTTTGATTTTCTTTCCCTTTTTCTAGAACAAGACAGGGCAAGTTCAAGGCCATAACCTGCTGCCAACTGAGACTCATTGTTGCGTTTAATGATTGATGATTGATGATCTGTAAGACGCGTACTGTGCAACTATGATTCACAGGTTAAGTTACTTGGATGCCAAAGGGGGAAAAGTGCCCCAGTTGTCAAGCAGGCGAGGTTTCAGATTTTTTGGGGGTGGGGGGGGGGGGGGGGGTGTTACGAGTTCATGGTCAAAACTTTGATGGTGGGATATTTTGCGAGGAGTTCCTTTTATTAAAACAAACGTATACCGCCGTCTTACATACGATGGAAGGGGTTTTTGGTTTGCGGCCTCGTGGCCTATTCCTCCTCTATGGTGTACCGGACTCAAGATCTCGGTGATACTGCAGATTGTGGGTTCGAGACCAGCAGCCTGAGGGGTTATGGTGCTTGTGTCCTTGAGCAAGACCCAGTTCCTCCTCTCCATCCAGGAGTAAATGGGTACCCGTGAGGGGTTACATTACGTGTTTACGTGTTTGATTGGCCTGTGTGCGCTTAAACTTGCAGCCGGGGCTGTATACTTCCCAGGGAGCTGAGCAGGTTTCAGCAATGATTGCCTGGGCCCGATGAGCAGGGGTATTTATAATAGCATGGAGGAAAACACTGTGATTTAGTCGAACTAAAAGGAGCGTTCTAAATGCCGGTTATTATTATTGTTATTGTTTGTTTGTTTGTTTGTTTGTTTTTTAGAATTGAACAACCTAAGGTTATTTTCACTTCCAATGGAAACAAGCACTAAAACAATGATTGTATTTTTCTAACGCTTTCTATTAAGCATGAACAAGTTAAACTGGATGTCAATTGCCTGTTTCCTTTGAACCGAGTAGAAAGCATGACTCAATTTCTGGAAATCGTTAAAGTTTCCAACGTAATATTAAGACAGGTAATTCATTAGTGTCAGGAGTCAGTATGAATAATGCGCGCAGTTTTCATTCAAAATGACCATATCGGGGTCGGCTATCTCGTTATTCAGGAAATTAACGTAATAACCAAGTCAGCTTGAGAGATCTGTACTTTAAGTTCATTGACTGCCACTTTGAGCTAAAGTGAAGTTACTGAAATCATAATACTAAAGCAAACATTAGACTAATCGTCACGAAGTGCTACCATGTAAATACGACACACAAAAAAAGAGTTAAGCATCCCACTCGGACCGCTTCCTCTTTCGTAGCCGCCTCCCACCCCCCTTCTTTTTCTCTTCCCCGAACAGAAAAATGGAAAGGGAGAGCAAATATACCCAGTAGATCTATTGCATGTTTTGACTCGATTTGGGGGACTCCCATGTCAGCGACAGCCATCTACAATTGTCCGGTATGATCTAAAAAATATATAAAATTAATGGCATGACACTAAACATAGGTTTTTGGGGGCTAGATATCTTATCTAAGTTCATAGCCTCGTTTAGAAAACGATTAATTCATTCTTACACCATTCGATTTCATGACGGCGAGAATCAGGTCTCATGCAAAGAAACGTGTTTCATCCACAAACATCCCACAAGGGGCGGAGTTTCGTCCAGGAAATTCACATAGCCAAATTTAGCTAAAATTGCCTGCAAACATAATTATGTAAAGATACATGGAAAAGACGTTTTGTACATTTTCTAACCCAACCTCACAAAATGAATCACAAGTCGCCAATGTTACTTTTGAGTCACATGCCCTTAAAACCCTCCGTAAATAAAACCCCACCCTTTACCTAGGTAACAATTTTAAACTACAAATGTGTAAATTGTGACTGTAGCTCCCCTAAAATCTTGTTTTCATTCTAAGTAGAGGCAAGGGCGGATCCAGAACACAATTTTGAGAGGGGCCAAAACAAATTTGACTGAATTTTGTGGGTGGGTGTACGCAGTGGCTGCCTTTTTGCGACGTCGGGGGGGGGGGGGGGGGGGCATGTCCCCCTGGATCCGCCCTTGAGTAGATGCTTGTCTAGGACCATGGAGGAAGTTCCTTCCTCCATGCTAGGACTAACCGTAAAGAGGCCTTTGCTCCGCAACTTCAAGAAAAGCAAAACAGATTCTTGGAAATGCTCTTATTCTCTGGGGACTTGCCCTATTCACTGTGCACAATTGGTACTTTGTACACAAAACATATGGGGCACATGTTAACTGTGGGATTTTAAACAATGAGCAAGTTCGAGCGGCGACTATTTGTCAACCACTAGTCGATTTATCATGGTAATCTGTACACTAAATACATATTGTGTACCAGGCAAAATCGACAAATAGTCGCCGCTCGAACTTGCCCAATTATGACGTGTCACGGGAAGTCTGATCTAGCTCTAGACGTAAGATTCCGACTCGGACGCGGCCCAACTCTTCGCCAACCGACTCTTCGTCTAGTGAACCAAGTTAACAATGGCCCTTGTGGTTGGTTAGTGTTTGATGTATACATAACCTAGCTACCCACTGTGGGACTCATTCAGTCTCTATTCTCGTGGTTCTGTTTCACTTCTGGATTAATACTTCACTGCAGTAGCGTCAGGTTGCACCACAAAAGTGACTGAAAGTGTCTAGAATCGTACAAACTGTCCACGGTGCGACATCTGTACCATAGGCCTACGTCACTTTGTGTTGGGAATTTTCAAGACCGGTTGTTTCATTCCAACTAAAAAGTTGCCGGTGAATCATGTGAGCGCGACACTGAAACACCAACTAAAGCTAATCTTACAGTAATTACCATGCAGCTACGGTAGATGATATCAAACCACTGATATCTATGTAAAGTGGATAGCTCATCAGCTGTTCAGGTTGAAGTTGCCGTTCGCCATATTACTCCTCCCAAATAATAGGTTTCAAACCTTGTCAACAGGGTCTCCCGCCATACTTGTTTTCCTTACATAAAGATCGGTAGATATAGGAGGAGAGCAGATCATCAGACCATGAATTATTCGTAGCTGCATGCAAGACTAACCTCACTGCAAGACTGACACATAAGTAGTGCTGTTTGTATAGTCCTTATGCATGGTTGCAGACCAGTAAATAGGCCCAAAATTGCCTACGCCGCCAAATCACAATTTGCGGCCCCTCAAATTATCTTCTTTTGGAGCATTTTGTGGCCCTAAAAAGAGAACTGCCAGCCTGTATTACTGTGAAATTCGGATGAAATTGGACCCGAAAAGTGGTCTATTTTGCAATGAAGCGTAGGCATCATCTTTCAAGCTGGCAATGGGCTACCGGACTACTTTTAGGGGAATCATCTTTGGATGGAAATTTCTTTCCCAGGGGCTGACTATTATTCGTTCATTCACAACTAAGTGAGTGGGCTGACTGTGCTGGGCCGGCTGCGTGAGTGTTTGCTGTAGTTTGTTGGGCATTCGTTGTGTCCAGTTCAACACTGCACGATTCGCTCGAAGTTAGGCGCTGTATACTTTTCATTTGCATTCCGTTCAATTCGCATTCAGAATGCAGTTCGATGATATTTTAGTGCACATCGGCGTCTTCGGAAAGTACCAGAAGACGGTATGCCTTCTACTCTCTCTTGTAGCCATACCAATGGCTTGGCACGCTATAGGGCAGGTCTTCCTAGCCGCAAACACCGACTACTGGTGTGCCTTGCCACCAGATCAGTCCCTCAACTGCACCGAGCTGGGCGCCGAATCTACGGCATGCTTCGAGCTGCAGAAGGAACAGAGTATTCCCTTCACGGTAGACGAAGATGGGGAGTTAGAGTACTCCAAGTGTGAGCGCTATGTGACGGCGTTGACGTGGGATCTTAAAGGAAATGGCTCCAATGGAACCTTTGAGAGAGATGAAGCCAACCAGACGACAACGTGTGATGTGGGATGGGAGTACGACCGCACACAGTACAAGACGACAATCATACAAGATGTAATGTATTATTAAGTAGACCTGATTTTACAAATTATACACAGTTCACAGGTATTTCCATTCTGCATAGGACAATTGAAATGTACAAGAAATAACAATACAATTGCCGGCACATACATGGAGGCATATTCTGGAAGCCGAAGTTTGTATAGAGATGTCTTTAAATAATAACTAATTAAAGAAATACTGAGTGAAATGATGAGACATACAAATCAGACGGACATAATAGACAAACAGATATACAGAATGACGAAATTGATGGATGAGACAAACAAACTGATGGACATGACATTAAACACATACGTAATCTGGTAAGAAACAATGTACATACTTCTGACGAAATTAAACAAAGATAAATATAGTAAACAAGACTGAGAAAAAGAATTTTTAGAACTGGCCATAAATCTAATGGTCAAAGAAGAAGAAAAAAGAAAAAAAATAAATTTCACGAGCTAAGTCACATAATGGCAGATGAGGACCAAAGGCGAGGACCGTAGAATCTCAGCGTGTGAATGGAATATGACGTGCGGGTGAATGGTATGAATATATTATTTCGGGATCGAGTGCGATATAAGAGTAGGTGTTGTGTACAGGAGTGAAGTAGGAGGAAAAAGTTGGAGGGAGAAGATTATGGACGTATTTATACATGAAAATGCCAGTGTGTAATTTATTAATGTCAGAGAGAGTCAAGGTATGCAGTCTAGCGAAAAGATGTGCAGTGCTGTCTCGAGGATGAGAGTGAGTGCCCACAACACGACATTGCAGTAATTAAGGTAGGGTAAGACTAGGGTGTTATAAAGTTTGATCAGAGTCGATGAAGGTAGAAACGAGCGAAGTTTAGACATAACACCGATATTACGGGAAACAATCTTAGTTAGGGGCCCTATAGAGGAAATGTGTTCAGACCAAGAGAATTTGTCGTCGGTAAGCACTCCTAAAAACTTCGTCGAATGGACTCGAGCAATAGAAATGCCGTCAATAAAGATGGAGTGTAGGCCTATATCAGTTGGAGGCGTGCTGGACTTTGTAAAAAGCATGTATTTTGTTTTTTGGTGGTTTAGGGAGAGTTTGTTAGCTCTAAACCAGGATGATACTCTCTGCATTTCAGAGTTCAAAGTGTTGACCAAAGAAGCATGATTTGAGTTTGAGTACAAGATTGTCGTATCATCTGCAAAAAGAATAAACTGAAGATGGGACGAAGAATAATGCAAATCATTAACATAAAGAAGAAGGAGTAAAGGACCGAGTATAGAACCACGAGGAATACCATGAAGAACACCTTTGTATGTGGAATCACAGTTATGTACAGTGGTATACTGCTGTCGATTACGCAAATAAGAGGCAAACCACTGTAAAGAAATCCCTCTAATTCCATAATAGTCAAGTTTAGATAAGAGTATCTCATGATTGATAGTATCGAAGGCTTTCGACAAGTCGATAAACACACCAGCAGTTCATTTCTTATTACAAGCTGCATCGGTGAGTTGGTCAACAAGTTGAACCAGAGCCATGTCGGTGGAATGTTTTAGTCGAAATCCATACTGTTGGTCAAAGAGAAGGTTAAAGTCAGAAATGAACTTGAGAAGACGATTATACACTAATCTTTCAAGAATTTTTGAAAAATTAGGCTACAACAGTGTTGTATAAGGGAATTGAGGAAATCAGAATATTTATGTAGGCTTATGTATAATTCTCTTTCCAATGTCATTACACAACCAATTATAAAGCTTGCTTTTAACCATGTGTTTTAGCAATAAAGAGAATGAAAAGCAATACATGACGGATCCACGGAAAAAGTTTCGCGGAAAGGACAAAAACACCAGACCCACCAAAAATTCCCCCAAAAAGTAACCTGGGCAAATTTTACACCTGGATAAAATTTGATGGATTGGATGACTCTTTCAGACGTGGCGCCATTTCATCATTGCCATATTTTGACACATTTCTTACACCATCCAGAACAGAACTGTAAATAAGGAAAAAAACTTTAAAATTGAGACAACTGCAGACATGATACACACAGGTTGCCTGAACCGACCTTGGTTAAGTTGTTGATTTGTTTCCATTTGTTTTGGGGTGGGGGTGAAGTGGCAAATTGTACCTCCCATTATCCACCAGTGAATTCCAACTTAGGCTTTCAAAGTATTGGAACGCCAGTTTCAACAAATTGCAAAAACTCATTATTTGAAAAACTACTGAGGCAGATTTATATGGAGCTGCTGTGCACAGAAATGTTCTTATCACAAAATTCATGCTTAGTACAAACAGGCTAACATGCAGCCAACATTCAATGTGATTTTAAAGCTAAGTGAGCAGCTATCAGTCACAAGCAATATACATCACGTGAAAGTTTGTCCGGTAATTCAGTTTTTACCAAAGAAGACTCTTCGTGCTAAGCAAATTGTCGGACTTAGCAGTGTCATGGAGTCGCCCCATGCTTATGTCATTTTACAGCTGTATTATTTTTACTCCCCCGGAGCTGTACATTAAAATCCCCCAGCTACAGTTTCTTCCAAAATTAATACTCACTGTATATCATTCAATATTTGTGCACCTGCTAAAGTTATCAAGAGAGGCTTTACTCACAAAAACAATGTCAAATGAAAAAGAAATATATTGAACATGATCTACAGGGATCAGCTATACGGGAGGCTATTAGATGCTTGACATGACCTCTATCTCTAGAGTACATTCACGCATACATACTTCAAGAAATAAACCCATCAGGGAGCCGTAATAAGTTTGGGGAGTTCGGTTGATGAATGGATAGGCCCAGCAAGAATGTGCATATATTACATAAAAACTATTTGCATTTAACCCCCGTTATTTTCTCGAGGCACATACCTGTTGGACGTGTACATGTTCATACATTAGTCTCCTTACGGGGTACCGGGAAGAAAGGGTAACATGGAGGGAGTGATACCCCACGAGGGAGTCTTTAGAAATCCAGGTACCCCACAAAGTTTACGCTATGGAGTTTGAGATTTCAATAGGGACAAAGGGGAATAAAAGAAGGAAAGTAAAGTCTACAATAAAGGTACGGTACCCCATATGGGTGCATGTGTGTGCGTATATATATGTGGCGTGCGCAAGGGAAATCGGACATAAGTCGCACGACCTATTTTGAGTAAAACTGCAATTTATAGAAAAATCGTCAAAAAATTACGATTCCTGGTTTTGTCAAAATACTGTAGTTTAAAGCATATTTTAGTTCAAAATATATGGCTTGCTTTTGTGTTAAGACCGTTAAATGTGTACAATTTGACATTTTAGTTCTTCCAAAAACAATCGTGTAAACTACGTATTATTTCCCATTGTCAATGCTGAATTTACGGCTCTGTTCGAAAACTAAAATATCGTAGGCCTATTACAAAGCTTACATTATATATTTTATTATGGAATGGAAATATCAATTTTCAAAATGTTCAACTTATGTCTGATTTCGCTTGCTGGTGCCACATATTGGACATAGAGCAAAAATTGTGTCGCATTTAGGCCTATTGGCGTGGCTTGTTTCAGTGAATATTCTTGAATAGTCTAACTATCGCGAGGGAAATACAGATGGAAAACTCGTCAAATGGTGGTGTGGATGCTAATTGTTGCTCGTACTGCCGTGCTATTGAATTCATGACCTTGTAGCTGTGTGTACATAACGGAAGGCACTGTTCCAGAACAACCAAAACGACATCGTCATGTATTATTGAAAGTGCACAAGGCCTTATTGAATAGGCACAAGGCCTTATTGAATAGGCACAAGGCCTAATTGAATAGGCACAAGGCTTTATTGAATAGGCACAAGGCGCGACGTCATTTTGGTGGTTCTGGATAAGTGCTTACCGTAGATAACCAAACGTTTTCCATAATTCATCCAACGATGTTTTGCAGGAGTTATTTGTTTGCTTAGTCGACCCTAACCACCAGCACTCGGTCTAAAAATTTACATAATCATTTTGTATCATTGAGGTTATAATTGGTCTGGTTCTCTGACCTGAATATTCCCTGACGTCTAAATCTTAGGTCAGGTAGCTACCACGGTTTAAAATAGATCATGTTGTACAGTGTTAGTCCGAGTGACGTCAGTGCCATCATTCAAATTTAATATTCTTGCAAAATCCAGTCGGCAAAATACTTCAAGAGTGTGGCATTGATATTTCAGTTTTTATACATAATTGAGAATTGAAATTTTAGGATCTGTAACGGGTCTGACAGACATTTTGTTATTGCGAACATCAACGTAAACAGCCGAATGTTACCGAAAACAAGTTCGGAAAACTTCGGAAATTTTCGGAAAGTGGCAGAATTCTGCCACTTTTCGTCACGTGACATTGGCGGCTGCCGGACCTAAGGCCATGTCCGAATTACTTGGCTACGGCTGGATGTTACACACATGTCTATGGTAGCGGCTGCAGCCACTTCCCATAGACTCGTGTGTAATTTCAAGCCGCAGCCAAGTAATTCGGACAGGGCCTAATATTCATCAGAAATAGTCAGCATATTTTGGTCTGGGAACCAGACTAGGTTTATAAGCATACTTGACAAAAAAGAACTTTGGTTCAAATTCTGAATGTATGCGAGCTCGCCTTTACTCATATTAAACTGAGTGGACATCAGTGCATAGAATTATTAATCTATTGAAATTCCAGCCTTGCATCGTAGCCTCAGTCCCTACAAAATAAACACAGAAACGCACTTTTCCAAACGTAATTTAAATGCATAAACCGGGCCTGATATTCTCTACACGGATCGTACACGTAAATACACAACCTCGACCCGCACTGCACTATGCGTCTATGGACAGCTGTATGAGGACTGAAAAGTCACTTGAGGCATTATTGTTATTACCCTGACTATACAGGATGGCCCTAAACAAACAAAACCTATAAAAAGGATTACTATTCCAAAAATATACATGTCATGAATATATCAATTATTGCATCATAAAGTAGGAGCTACAACCTTTCTTTTAATATCTATGTCGCAAGGCTACAGTCACGGATGGCTGAGTATCATTGTCCTCAAAACCATAGACAAAATTCGGAAATGGACAAGTCAGGTGTTATGCTTTAAATTTGCATGAAGGCAATGGATGTCTGCTGGAAAACAAAAATGACCGCCCAAAAACCCAATTTCTTCATAGGTATCAAAAGAAAGGTTGTAGCTCCTATTTTATAATAATTGATATATCCATGACATGTATATTTTTTTAATAGTAACCCTTCTTTTCTAGGTTTTGTTTTGTTAGGTTTACCCTAGTGATTAACGTGTACTATGAGATCGAGGATGTAGGTGAAGATGAAAGGATGTAAGTGCACAAGGTTGTCAAATGTATTGTATTCGGCACGGTAAGATGGAGTCAGTGGTTGAAAATGTGCAGCGTTTCACACTTATAAATGTTCAACCCCGCGTCAACCCCGAGATTGATTTCGCCCCGGGTTCAACTCAACCATGCTCCAGACCAGGGTTGAGATTTGTCAACCCGAGTTGAAACTCTCGCCCCAGGTATAAAATGGTAGTGTGAAAAAGCAGGGTTGCGTTCGCCTTTGGTTGAGAGTCGCGGGGAGTTTTTCTTGTTGCGGGGGGTTGGTACAAACATGGAGGAAGGAAAAGAGATCATGGCATAGTCGCCTTGGGGCGAAATAAGCTGGGTTTGCACCAATCAAGTGTGAAACGTTGCAGGGTTGAGCGCGGGGTTAAAAAAAAAAAATCAACCCTGTTAAACCCCAACCCTGTACCTAAATGTAGCCCCAACCCTGTACCTAAATGTAGCCCCAACCCTGTAGCCTGAGGGACCAGGTTACATTTAGGTAGGGGGTAGCTGCTCCATTTAGGGCTCGGGCTACATGTGCCATACAAGTATTATAATAACTTGATAAAGTACCTAAAAATTGATTAAGTAAATTCAGAATAACACAATTTAAGAGAAGATAGGCCTACACTCCTCTCCAATTCTCCGGACATCAAGGTTCTCCGGCAAGGTTTAATACTACCACTACTGCAGCAGATTTCTCCAAATTCAGTATTTTATTTTACCCCTATAGGCTGTCAAATTTGACAAACATTATCGAACACGGTCTGTGTTGATCAGGTAAAGCAACAGGGGAATATAATTATACGGCCCTGACCCTGACCCTGGTGACCTTGTATTTGACGTGGGGGGGGGGGGGGGGGGTGTGGGCCGCCGGGCACGTTCAATGTCTGCGTATCATTCAGCGCACCATGAGAAGTCTGGAAAGTTCAACCACGGAGAATGGCAAATAAAATGTGCACAGTTCACGGAAATGACCTGCGTTCCATTCTTTTCCTGTGAATTTTCTATATAACTTAATACATACAGAGTGGGTAAACAGGTGCTTAATGATGAGCAGGTGCACACTTTGTTTTATCTATACACTTAATTGCCCTTACCTCTTAAAGGAGGTCCATTTTTAGGAAGGAGGTATATTTAGTGCATGCCACGTAGCATTGCGGAGGGGCGTGATGAGCAGAGTTTCAGAAGCCAGATGGACCGAACCCATTCGTGTAGTCAAACAAGTTTTAAAGGCAATGATCTGGCAATGGACAGTTTATGTAATCGTATATTAAAATGAGTTTCGAGGTTTTGAAATTTTTAGAAATGACTTTTAGCGTCTAAATAAAAAAATATCAACCCTAAAATCAAATGTCACTGTGAGCGTTGGGAACATCCGCATGTACAATGGAACAACCCGCAAGATTTGTTGTGAATAATGACTCGTAGTCTATTGTGCAATCGCGCAATTTTTACCGGTGTCATGTTTGTTATGGCTTAAAACATAAAGACAGAGGTTTTGTATTTTAAAATGTGGTAAAGGAACACTTACGGGTGAGCAGCATAATCGCACGGTACAGCTCGATACTGTAAGAGATGTTCGCGGTAAATTCCAGAGAGCCGATAATCTATATTTTCTACTATGGCCAGATACGGAGTGATGATCAGCCCAAAGAGGAAGGAAAAACGGGGCAGCCCCACAATGATCGCACCGATATTGCATCACCAGTTGCGCAAAGAATATCCGGCCAAATTGCCGCCAGAACCATTAAATTGTACCCAAGGCCATGACATCGCGTGTGCGGTGGTGGTATGTAGAAAACACAATTTTCGCGTACCTTACTTTTGCAGGAAAATGTTGTACACGCACCGTATTGTGTATACAAGTCAGCACCATCGCGTTGTCTATGTACGTACAGGCCGATCTCAGTCGCACCGTTGGTTCGATCAATATTGGTCTTTAAGTTTAATCCCCAGAATAAAGCCTCCATGTAGTAGTGCATCGGGGCGGCTTGGTCGGTGTTTTGGTCGTTATTTTTGTGCACGTTCTATGGGATTTCGGAAGGGCTGTGGCTAAATTTGTGGAGCAGGGTCGGTGTGGTTAAATAGATAAGAGGATTACAGGATGTATTGTGTATGGATTATGTTATACCCCCAGCAAATTTTTGGCATATGCGACTTGCCCCAAGACAATGCTTTTTCAGTTTGCAAACCGGCAGTGGAGTGCACATATTCTTTGCTCCCATCTAAGTTATTTCTGCCTTGAAAACTTTGGTCTGCTGTAGACTTGGTTGTTTAAGCTTGAGTGTTTTTGATTTGTGATTTTCCTTGAACACTGTTGTTGGTTTTTTTAAGGCTTGGTTTTTAAATTGGGTTTTTTCGGTTTTGGTTCGAAATTGGTTTTTAAGTTTGGGTTTTAAAGTGGTTTTTAAGTTCCGGTTTTAAGTTGGTCTTTTTAAGTTATGGCTTAAATTATCTCTTAAGTTTTAGTTTTAAATTGGTCTTGTTTCGGTTACTTGGTTGGTTTGTCTCCAAAGGTTCATAGTTACTTCTATTTTGGCTGACTGTGAAACTGTTTTGAATTCTTAAGGTTTTGGTTTGTTCGGTATTGGTCAATTTGCTTTTGGGTTTCAAAGGCTAGTCATCTCGTCAATAACTTTCTTTTTACCCTTAATACACAGTTTTGATATTGCAGATCATTTATTTTTTTGTTGATCAAATTCTGTATTGGTTTGAAATATATTTTTTGTTCTTCACACGGTTGATCTGTAATTATCTTTTAAAAATTCTCCCATGAAATATAGTTATATTTTTTGTTGTGGAAATCTGAAACTTTTTTTGTTGTCTCTATTTTTAGGATTATCTCGCGATTCCTCCCTGAAAGACCCCTGTTAAGTAACGTTTTTGTTGCAAGCGAGCCCCCACAGTTAAGACCATTCTTTTTCTAGGTTTTTCTTTATTTATTTATTGCGAGTCATTTTTCCGGGTTACATTTCTTATTTTGTTTATGTTGTGTTTATTGGGAGGGGGCGTAATCATACATGCAGACTATGTGTTACGATTTTGAGTCAATGTGATGGAACTTTTGTTTCAGGGCCTTGGTTAACCGATTGTTCATTTTGGTTGAACTTTTTGCTCTTTACAAGATGAAGTGCTTTTTAAATTTTGAAAATAGCAAGAAAGAAAGAACCGGTGTGTGCAGGCAAAATTCAATCTTTCTTCCTCCAACCTTTCCCACAAATAAAGAAAGAATGGAAAGAGAGATTTTGTTGATGCCTTTAACAACCCCCACCCTCCCTACCCCCTAAACGAACTCTGACTCACTGCGGCTATTTCCTGAGATGATCAAACAAATATGATAAACTGATCACTCTTTGAATTTTGCCTGCACACACCGGTTCTTTCTTTCTTGCTATTTTCAAAATTTAAAAAGCACTTCATCTTGTAAAGAGCAAAAAGTTCAACCAAAATGAACAATCGGTTAACCGGCCCTGAAACAAAAGTTCCATCACATTGACTCAAAATCGTAACACAGTAGTCTGCATGTATGATTACGCCCCCTCCCAATAAACACAAAAGAATGGAAAGAGAGATTTTGTTGATGCCTTTACAAATCCTCCTCCCCCCCCCCCCCCCCCTCCCTCCCCCAGATAAGCTCGGACTCGCTGCGGCTACTTCTTGGAATGATCTATCAAAGAATCCACTGATTATTCTTCTAACGTAGCCAGCACATACAGGACTGTCATCTTGCAGAAATAGTGGCTAAAACTTACTCCCTCGAAGCGTATTCCATTTTCTTTTTAAGAAAGAAATTACGCTTTGGGTGGGTCAGTCACACACCCACACGGCTGGCATACCCACCAACCTATTCGTAAATATATACAAAAACAATTTCTGCAAGACCAGTCACTTACGTAAAAACCGATAATGAGACCTTGCTCAACAGAATCTTTCTTCCTCCAACCTTTCCCACAAATATGAAAAGAATGGAAAGAGAGATTTTGTTGATGCCTTTACAACCCCCACCCTCCCTACCCCCTAAACGAACTCTGACTCACTGCGGCTATTTCCTGAGATGATCAAAAAAATAAGATAAACTGATCACTCTTTGAATTTTGCCTGCACACACCGGTTCTTTCTTTCTTGCTATTTTCAAAATTTAAAAAGCACTTCATCTTGTAAAGAGCAAAAAGTTCAACCAAAATGAACAATCGGTTAACCAAGGCCCTGAAACAAAAGTTCCATCACATTGACTCAAAATCGTAACACATAGTCTGCATGTGTGATTACGCCCCCTCCCAATAAACACACAGGATGGCGACCTACCTTTGGGCCTCCCTTGTGCGACCATAAAACTGGCCAGGTCGCCGTAAATTTTTGAACATGTTCAAAACAGTCGCACAAAGGTCGCCGAGGAGGTTGGTTGCTCAAAGGTGGCTCAAATGAGGCAGAAGGGAGGCACAAGCATTGCCGTGGTTGCAGAATGGATGCACAATGGTCGGCCAATGGTCGCCACGTAATAGATGCGTTCTGTTGCAAATTTTACCGTAAATCTGGGCGATGCTTCTGCCTGAAAATGCCCGAAAATTGCAGTTTTGGTGGTTCAAGGGAGGCACAAGTATCGCTGGAGCAGTTACATAGAAACAGGATTTTCTGAGTTTAGACGACCATTGAGCGTCCTGGCCATTTTTTGGTCGCTCATAGGTGGTACAAAGGTCGCAGCCCTGTGTAAAGGGGGCTTTAGAGGTTGGTTGCAACTTAATTGTATAGTGGAAGGTCATTATATACAAAAGGATTATGAAGTGTTGGTGGGTATTAGATCGGACTATACTTTGATTACGTTTTAATCACCCTGCTGTAATTTAGGTCTGCATACTATAAATGGTCTGTAAATGGTTACATAGTTCATCCATGGAGAAATAAGACACATTATTTCTCCATGGTTCATCAGAGGGTTCGGGTTGTACCCTGTCTGTGTTCCTCGTGTTCGGGTACTTCGTCTGTGTTGGGACTGCTTGCCATGATTGTGTTGAATCAGCTAGTTCATACTGAAATCCCATAGAACGTGCACACAAATAACGACCAAAACACCGACCAAGCCGCCCCGATGCACTACTACATGGAGGCCTTATTCTGGGGATTAAACTTAAAGACCAATATTGATCGAACCACCGGTGCGACTGAGATCGGCCTGTACGTACATAGACAACGCGATGGTGCTGACTTGTATACACAATACGGCCGTGCGTGTACAACATTTTCCTGCAAAAGTAAGCTACGCGAAAATTGTGCTTTCTACATACCACCACCGCACACGCGATGTCATGGCCTTGGGTACAATTTAATGGTTCTGGCGGCAATTTGGCCGGATATTCTTTGCGCAACTGGTGATGCAATATCGGTGCGATCATTGTGGGGCTGCCCCGTTTTTCCTTCCTCTTTGGGCTGATCATCACTCCGTATCTGGCCATAGTAGAAAATATAGATTATCGGCTCTCTGGAATTTACCGCGAACATCTCTTATTACAGTATCGAGCTATACCGTGCGATTATGCTGCTCACCCGTAAGTGTTCCTTTACCACATTTTAAAATACAAAACTTATGTCTTTATGTTTTCAGCCATAACAAACATGACACCGGTAAAAACTAGTGCGTGTCTGTACGTACACGCATGATATGGAGGAAGGAATGGTACACGTTAAACCCGTCGCGCGATTGCAGCATAGACTACGAGTCATTATTCACAACAAATCTTGCGGGTTGTTCCATTGTACATGCGGATGTTCCCAACGCTCAGTGACATTTGATTTTAGGGTTGATTTTTCTTGTATTTAGACGCTAAAAGTCATTTCTAAAAATGTCAATAACCTCGAAACTCATTTTAATATACGATTACATAAACTGTCCATTGCCAGATCATTGCCTTTAAAACTTGTTTGACGCAACTCAACACCCCTCCTACACGAATGGGTTCGGTCCATCTGGCTTCTGAAACTCTGCTCTCACGCCCCCCTCCGCAATCCCCATAGAACGTGCACAAAAATAACGACCAAACACCGACTATTCAGACCCAAAATGCACTACTTTCCTTAGGCGCTTTAAAAGAAAAAAAAGTATGCGACCTCTCACTGAAAATGGGTGGGAATGTCATGGTTACGAATGGACTATCGCAGTTTAGTAACGTGAGGGACAAAAGCTACTAATTAATTTGCTTTATTCATGATTTAGAAACCATTAAAAAACACACCCCAATTTTCTTTGCAGTTTGATCTGGTGTGCTCCAGACAGGACCTACCCGGGCTGGCGCAGTCTGTGTTCTTTGCGGGGTTTCTCACCGGCTCATTTGTTTGGGGCGCGGTCGCTGATTGGTAAAAAGGCTGATTCAAATGTCACAAAATTCCCCTTTTTGTTTTGCTTGCTTGTTTTTCTTGTATCATGCTTGCACTGAAGACCCCAGGTTACAGCTTTTGCATCCATTTTTATGCAAGAAACCATGCAACATGTATCCGGTGCAACTTGTTTTCACTCACGATTAGTGTCTTCCAACAATACATGTACGAGCATAATTTGAATGCTTGCTTTCGTCTGAAGTAAGAATATATCTGTAATTTACAGTCTCTCTCAAATGACGTCACTTCCTACAGATTGCCACGTGCACCGGCATTTTGGGCGTCAAATGTTCGTGTCGCACATCGGCTGCGCCGTATTTCGAAAAAAATGTCATAGATACTAGATATAGAGTCTATTTAATTCTATATCTATGAGAAATGTCGAGCAACATGCGTGCGTGTTTATAACATTTTGCACACTGCGCGCACACGCACCTAATGGCGTTGAACACGCAGTTGTAATTTTCCTACGAAGATGGCGTCCTATGAGAAAGATCTATAAGCCAGTTCGGGATTTCAACTGCGCATGTGCACAATGACATGGGTCATGGGTCATTCAGGATAACTAACACGCGCGTATGAACGCAAAAGGTGGCCGCACAACGCGCTCGTGTTAAATAAGCCAGTTCGGTATTTCAACTGCGCATGTGCACAGTGACATTTTATCCCAAATGACCCGCGTGACCTAACGCGCGCGTGTGAACGCAAAAGGTTCGCGTAACACAGCGTGACATTACGTCAGCAATTTTATCCCCAATAACCTTTGACCTAGACTACTTCTTCGAGCCTGGCTTATTCCTTCAAACTATTTTTTATTGTAGTCAGCATGTATGCTATGTCATACGTGTAGAGTATTTTGTCATATAGAAGGAAATCCTTATCAAAAGAGCATAATAACAGAACAAAATTTATTACTCCGAAATAGTTTGAAGATATTTTGAATAGCGAAATGGATTCCAAAAGAGCTCATATAAAATCGACTGAAACAGGAAACCTCTTCCACAAACTATAACAAACGTTAGATTTTGTTCACACAACTTTGTGGAGACACCATTTGAAGCAAGATATGGGACATATCTTTTGAGTTGGTCATTGTTTTCTCAGAATCTCAGGAATTCCTTTCAGATATCAGGGGAGATGTGTTATATGTATTAGTCTGGAGTGTGTAGGCCTATATGCTATAGGGACAAGAGGGGGGTACCCCTTGGTCTTATTAAATCATGCTGGGTGTGGGAGACACTGTTGTACATCTAACTCATGAATTTGAAAATTTGCATTAACATAAAAATTCAAAACTTGTAATTTCTCCGAACCTGGAATAACTGCATTGGTACTTGAAATTCATAGTAATATGGAAATAACTTTGTCATGCATTTATTCATTTTATAAAAACAAATCAAATTACTTTTTCCCTTTTATTAAGTCGCGTGACTCCAGTTTCCATTCCCGCTCCCAGCCCACTCGGCAGTATTTGATATCATAAAATCTTTCTTCTTTTTTCAAATATTTTCTAATTAATTTTTATCGTCATGATTTGTTTGGTTTTCAAGCCGCGCTTATACATTTTTTTCTGTTTTCAATTTTTCAGGGCTGGTCGGCGATTTACTTTTCTCACGAGCCTTTTCGTAGCCTCGGTGACATCTACTGTCCTGACTTTTGCGCCAAATTTTGCCGCCTACAGCGCGCTACGGTTCTTCATAGCGGCCTCTAACTTTGGAGTGTACTTAATGGGTTTTGTATTAGGTAAGTTGTCTTAGTTATTTTACAAAGAAAAGAAGTGAAAATTATGTTACCATTTAGAGTTTATTCACCGTGCATTTGAATGACTAAATTTGGGAAGATATTATGTTGATATACCCGGCCATATAACCCTTTCACTACCATGGGCTGCGTTTGGCACCAAAGTTCCACGTCACTTCCTTACCGTGGCTCCTTTTGGCACCAAGCTCATATTGTATTAGTACGATTTGAAGCTTTGCATGGTGGTTGCGATACGATAAAGACTGGAATTGCGGGTAACACCATGTGAAAAACATTGTTTTTTCACATGATGTTACCCGCAATTCCAGTCTTTATCGTATCTCATATTGTATTTTGCGAAAATGTGAATAGCGCCCCCTATCGACAAAAAGTCTATCTCGCATCTGCGTGCACCGTAATATCAAACATTTCCGATCACAACATTATGTGAATATAAATAATTGTTTCTCCACCTTCACTCCTCCTCCCCCCTCCTCCCTTCCCTCCCCACTACCTTCCCTCCCCCCCCCCCACTCCCTCCCTCCCCCCCCCCCCCCGCAATGCAATGTTGGGTGGGAGAATTAGCCGGTTTGCCTGCACACCCAATTTCACACAACTTTGAACGGGGAGGGGGATTGGCGGGTCCATCCTGTTCACATAATGTGTTAGATCTTATCGGCCTTTCTCCTCGCTGAATTACGAGGGCGCTATACAATGACATTTTTACAAAAGGGACTGGTATTGAGATAATGAGTGCATTATTTGTCCTGGTGGCGAAAGGGATAAAGGGTCATTTGCAGACAAATCGTTGAAATAAGCAAACCCTCATCAATAACAGCTGTCTAAAATCGTGGGACACCCTGTTACTTCAAGATTTTTGATAAATAGTAAAACCCATTCAACTGAACCAGAAATTAACATTTTTGTGTGCTATGTATGAGTGGCTATATTTCGTGCACTGTAGGTTACAACCAAGAACATCTTACAGTAACCTACACTTCAATCGCCTATTTTGCAGGAGACAAAAGTGTTAAACCCGAGAAGCAATTGTGATAAAGTGTCTTGCTCAAAGACACAAGTGCCATGACTGGTTAGGTTGGGATTCGAACCCAGTTTATGATGGCCGCTCGTCTACGACATTCCACTACAATTATCAGATCCATTCTTGGGGTGTGGTCGAGCTGTATTCCTGAAAATCCCCAAATTTTCATTTCTTACTTCAGTTTCAGAGTTAGTTGGTCCAGCATACCGTACCATGGTTGGAACAATCCTCTCTATCTCGTTCGCCATTGGCTATGCCTTACTGGCTATGCTTGCCTACCTCATCAGGGAATGGCGCTATCTCCAGTTGGCAATCTCGTTGCCATGGTTTCTCTTCTTCTCATTCCTCTTGTAAGTATACCCTTCAATCTTTACTGTTGAAAACCACCTCCAAATTTCAGGTAACAAAGATATTTTATAAGTTCCGACCTGGGGCCAATTTCATGAAGCTGTTAAGCACACAAATTTGCTTAGCATGAAAATGTCTTGCTTAATAAAAACAGGTTACCAGCCAAAAATCCATGTAATTTTTATGCTAAGCAAACAACAGCTGAATTCCAGTCAAAAGCAATATTCCACACATGGAAATCTGGTTGGTAATCCAGTTTTTATCAAGGAAGCATTTGCATGCTAAGCACATTTTTGTGCTTAACAGCTTTATGAAATTGGCCCCTGAATTAGTTCTGAGACGTACAGAGATATCAAGTCGCCTTTTACCCACGTGACCAGATGGCCTAAAATGTAAACCAAACAACCATGTGTGGACCGCCATGCGGCCTGCCGCATCTACACTGCAAAAATTGTGGTGTTAATCTAACACCATGTGGTGTTTATATTGGGCGAGTGGTCCTATATAAACACCACATGGTGTAAATTTAACACCACAGTTTTTGCAGCGTATCTTATTGGGCAGGCCGCAAGTTAAACAACGTGTACGCATGCAGTACACACTTGACTATGAATAGCACTTCCTTGACTCCACACTATGCGGTCGGTGACAACAAAAAGGGGGTCTATAGTCATGGAAAAGTTCAAAGGGGACTTTTTTGCCCTTTCCCCAAAGATAATCCGTAACATTGCAAAAGAAGAGAATGCTTTTAATTGTTTATACATGCAGGCGGTCCATTTCATCTAGTCATGCGTAATGCTCATCTACATGTATATGTATAGTGTTCTTACATAAGTCTCCTTACGGGTATACTGGGAACAATTGGGACAATGGTACCCCACGAGGGAGTCTTTAGAAATCCTGGTACCCCACAAAGTTAACGCTATGAAGTTTGATATTTCAATAGGGACAAAGGAGAATAAAAGAAGGAAAGTAAAGTCTACAATAGAAGTACCTCATGGGTGCATATATGTGAGGATTTGTGCTCCCGCTGATCTGTTATGTATACCTGCGTCTATTTGTACTGACATACTAATTGAATACAAAATCCTGGTAGCTATTAAATTTACAGCGTAAAGAAGTTGAATCACGCAGAGGTCAAAGTTCACTTCCAGCTTTTGCAAGCATTTAAACAGCGCCCTCAAGAAATTAGGGCAGTGATATTTGAAAGTTGCTCCAAGTAGCCTATCTTGAAGAACTTATTGTTGCAGTGGAATCAACTTTTTATGCAGATTTCTGCCCGAGTCTCCCAGGTGGTTGATATCTAAAAAGAAATTCAAGCAGGCAGAGAAGGTCATTGGCAAAATGGCCAAAGTTAACGGCACTACTACCCCAGAGAACATGCTTGATGAATATGATCTGCATGAAAAGGTATCATCATGAAACTTGGTTTGAAATTACTTTTTCGTCACTAACCTCTCACAAAGGACGCAGCTTTTTTTAATATGACAAAAGCAGACCTTGGTACGGAAGGATTATATCATTATCATTCTTTGGTGTATAAGGATTTAGAACTACGAAACTACAACAAATTGTTTTTGAACCAAGGCGATGAAAAGCCATGGGCCAGAGGATGTTCGAACCGTGGCACTAACTAACAATGGTTTGGCATCTCGAGCAGATACGATCGACAAAGTGTCATTTGTTAAAGGTATTTTTGATACAAACATCAAAATCCAAACTACTGAATTATTACAAAATAGCTTACTTGACTGTAAGTAAATTACAGTCTCAAGCATCCTGTGGAATCATGACACCTGGTGTACTGTCAGTGTCAAGAAAAGTGGAATTTTTGTATTAATTTCCAGCGATGGTCGGCCGCCCTTCGTTGGGAAAAAACTAACTTCTTTTCAAATACTGCTTTCAATTTACCAACTTCAGTTCGTCCACATTTTGTTTGGTAATTGGTTACACATCCGGGAACGGGTGCAAGCCCAGTGATAATTCCCTAACCTCTATATATTTCCCCGTTTTGTTTGAAGTAGCGTCAGGGAACCAGACTACAGGAGCATCATTACTCTGTTTTCCCAGCATCTATGCATTCTAAACTGCTACATGCTATAATGTACTAACCCCCAAATCTTTTCATTTCTAAAAATGTCCGCACAAGCAAATGTTGTATACTACCTTTAAGAAACAAAAACATGCCAAGGCAGCTTACTCAAGTTGAATTTGACGTCAAGCTTATCTAATGCTGGCTGGTTTTATCTTGTAGTTTTTTTCCCTTCGACAGCACGAGGTAGTTCTGACCCGCCAACCGACTCAGCTAGATCTCTTCCGGACCCCGTGCATGCGCAAAAAGACACTAAACTTATTCTACCATTGGTGAGGAAACAATACTTTTTAATACATTAGAAAACAGTGAAGCAGTTGCACTTACTGCTGCATTAACAAAGTACCTTTGGAATTAGCAGTGCATGGCATCACCATTCACAACTGCAGTGGATTTTATCACAATTACATTACATCTATTAATGCGGGAGGGTTGTTTAGGGGAGGGATGTTTCTGATACATAAATGCGATTTGTGAACGACATTTTACATTACCCGAACGATCCCCGATAAACCTCGCCAAAAGTCTTTACGCACAAAATCATCGGCCCCAATGCTTTTGTGCACAAATGGAAGAACCAATTACAGCTAGAGTAACACGTCGACTCATGCCGGTTAACTAATGAAGATTTTAAAATCGTTGAGTTCGCCACACTCAAAAGACAGGAATCAGTGCTTTGTCTCTTTTAGTAGCGCTAGGGTCCCAGGGTTCCTCAACTCAGTCTTCACAAAATGCCTTAATCACCAATATTTAATTCTCTGAAAATCTGTCAGGTTTGTGATAAGTCTGGTGTACTACGGCTTGTCTCTGAGTACCTCGGCTCTTGGTGTGGATGACTACGTGGCTGCCTTCGTCTCGGGAGCTGTCGAAGTACCTGCTTACTTATTCAGCTGGTTTTCCATCCAGAAATGGGGCCGGAGACTTCCCTTGAGTCTGTCTCTTCTGACTGGTGGACTGGCCTGCTTGACCACTATTTTTATTGGTAATTCGAAAGCACAAAGTCGTTATTGCTGCAAAACTCTTGTGTGCACCAAAATTGTTTTAAAAATCGATGATATCATCGATACATTAAAGGTGCCATGCAATAGGATTTTCATGACATAAATACAATGTAGGTCAGCGTTATTCCCATGTCACTACAGCAGCGTAGCCAGGCTGTCTCCATATGGGGAGAGTGGGGGGGGGGGGGGGGGCTAGATGTTACAGGGGGGGGGGCTCACTGTTTTTTCTTTATAATACTATTTTCTGCGTTTGCAAAAATCTCAAACAATTTTTAACATTTCATTGGAAAAGGTTAGATGTTTTTGAGGTAATGTACAAGTACATTGATTGACTTTAACATCAGAGGCAAGACTGATAGTCGTTAACATTTAAAAAGAACATGTACTTATATTTTCAGCAAAATAAGAAAAAGAACTTGAAACATTAAAAAATGACGTCGTTCTTTTTGTAATGCAAAAAATATGGTCTTGAAAAACCATGTCTTATTCACTGTTACGCTTGTATAAACTATTAATTTTATAGATGATTATATTTCTACGATTTGTTTCCAATTTATTGTGCAGCCCCTGGTGCTATCCGGGCTTCGGTGGCCATGGTTGGTAAATTCGCTATATCGGAATCCTTCAACATCATCTACATATATTCATCTGAACTCTTCCCTACACCTGTCAGGTAAGTCTTTTTATATTTTTCAAACCGATACCGCCATATTTGGGAGAGGGGGAACGAGCAATGGCAATACATGATCTCCATGGAGATTATTTAGCATGCGGGAAATGTGCGGATGCGCATGCAACTAGTCTCCGTGGATATCATGCATTGTCGGTGTCATTTCTGGTACCCCCCCCCCCCCCCCACCCACCCCTTCCGCAAACCTTTACCCTATTACTACTTTCACCATGCAAACTCTCAAATCGTCTCTAACAGTGTTTTGAATAAATGTTGGTTGGGATTATTTCGGTTCCAAACAAGGTACTTAATATGGAAATCAAGTACATCGTGAAACCTTGTCCCAGAGATTATATAAAATAATTCACAAAGTTTTCAATTATATGGAAACACATCTGTTGTCTTTGATTATGGCGCATGGTTCTGACAATTTTCTATTAATCCCTAGAATTACAGTGGTCCTTGAAATTGTTTTTAACATGGAAATATCACCGTCCTACATGTATTCGTGCAATTAAAAATTCCTATAACATGGTCCATTTAAAAAATATTCACGTTTGCTTCCAGTTAATTATAATATGAGTCATTAGACAGCTGCTTATGCCTTATAACATCAGAGTTACATCAGAATTACATTATAGGCCTAGCTAAATACATTTCAATTAAAAAGGATATGGGAAAATAAACCTGACATAATGTTGGTTTACGTTAAATCATCTAAACGAAAGTCCACAAATGAGACACGGATTTTATATTGTGTTTTCTATGATGGGACCGGAAATTGTTCAGAAGTGTTCGTGACATTAAAATAGGCTTAGTTCTTAAACCGCCATATATCCATAGTAACAAGTAGAGCAGAAACCCAGATCTTCCGACCATTATGTTGAATATTATATTGTGTTAAAATACTACTTGGGTCGACGAGAACAGAACTTGAGAAATTATAACAGGGAAACCTATATCTGGCTCCAAATGATTGATACACTAATGCAACTTAAAGGGTGTGGGTGCAGAGAGGTAGTGGCTCTGGATTGGGATTTCATTCCATAGTTTCCCCATCAACAGTATTCTGGGTTTTCCTCGTGTCTCTGTAACGGAACATTTCTTCGTCGTCTTCCTATATGTTTCCTCATGCTTTCGTGCTACAGTGCAATGTGCACTTTTGAGGAATCCTTGGTTTCATTACTAAAAAGAGTAATAAAATCAAACTAAAACTGAAAATTACAGGATAAAGTAGAGCGCGTCCATTTATAAGTGTCTTTGCTTTATCGATATGAGCATAATGTAGAAACACCTCACAAAATGACACTTAATGTGGCGCTTTTGAAAGGAGGTACTCCGCGAAGAATAAAGGCAGTACTCGGCTGAATATATATAGGCTTAACTGTCACTTTGAAATTCGACCTTTGATCATTCAAATGATCATTACTCTGGTAATTGATGTCAGATCATAACATGTGAGGTGTCAAAATGCTCGGGACAAAACTGGGAATTCAAAGGGATCATTTTAATTTTCAAATGATGGGGTCTTTTTTTGAGTTGTTTACATTTCAGTAAAAACGAAAATTCTTGGCTGTAAATCTATTATCTGCAAACAAAATCTAGCTGTGTTTATCAAAAGATTATTGGGAAGAATTTGCCCAAGATTGTGGGCAATTGATATGTTGCCCAACATTGGGCAAAATATCAACCTATGTTGACTAACTTTTCTTTAGAGTGTAACAAATTCGAAACGAAGAGAATCGAACCCAACAGAGGCTGAAGGCAAGGAAAGCATCACTACACAACCTAATCTCTTGGTGTTTGGTCTTATAATTCCAGAAGCATGGGTGTGGGGATGTCTTCGATGTCATAGCCCCCGCGATTCTCATCTTGGGCAAGTACTGGGAGCCCATTCCTCTGATTGTCTTCGGAGGGTGTTCCCTGATTGCCAGTGTACTTTCTCTTCTGCTCCCTGAGACCTTGAATCACAATCTCCCTGAGACCATCCAAGAGGGCGAGGAGTTCGGAAGTAAGTTTTTGGGCTAAAAGCCACTGAATTGACTGAGCTACAAAAATATAAAAGATTCAAAGATTCTAGTGTGTCTCTGCATTGAGTAAAAGCGTAAGCTAAATTTTAAAAAAATGTGTGGACTAAGTGGGTCCTTTGTGGCTATAAATGCAAACTTGATACTTAAAACTAACTGTAGATGGTTCAGAATATTTAATTTGATTCCTGCCAATTTAAGATGTTCAAAAATAAGCCACCGGCAATGGTTTGGGGAAGTGTGGTTTTATGCATAGACAGCTACCTCCGATGACATGCTTTTGTTTGTGACTATGAAAAAGAACCAAATGTTGCACTTTGAATTGCTGCAGAGGATCTGGAAATGTATAGCAACATGAAAATAACGCTGCCCATCACGTATTAATGTCTAAAATGCCGTTTTAAAGTTACAATTATTTTCTTCTCCAACAGAAAATCAAGGGTTGGGAATAAAGTCGCTATTTATAAAGAGACCAAGCCCCAACTCAGACACCGCTGGTACCAACAAACCGAGAGACTACAAGAAGATTCCTACAACTGATAATGACACGGATGACACTCACCCGTCAAACGTGTGATTTAAAGATAATAGTAGAATGAATAGGCTTATAACTGACCGACAGAGGGCGCTGCGACGACGCCATTTTGAGGGTCACAAACAGTTAGTAATTAAAAGACGTAGGCCTACACATTGCACATGTGCATCACATTATCTTTACAAATTGCTAAAATTAAGGACTGGTTCGTTGTCATGCTCGTGTAGCCAATGTTTAATTGGTCAGCCCTCTCGATGGTCCAAAAGATGGCCTCTGTTGAATTTTCTTTTTTAAAGTGTAAACCTTCTTACCCACGTGACCAGATGTTTACACGAAACCACCACGTACGGGCCGCCATGGAGTAATCGACACGTGAAAAGGGTCTGTGTACATGTACCAAGAACATTTATCTCTTCACCTTGATAACATTAACAGGCTGAATGAATACAAGGATATAGTCATAACGACAAGACGAGTGTATGTCGGGAGAACAATGCATATACATTTCAACAGTCATACGATCCTATTGTAATAAGTTGTATTGCGCTCCATGTGAAACTTCTTTCTTTCAATTATTTTTCTTTTAAACAGTTTTGCTTTTTTAAAAGTTTAAATTGATTTAACCCTGCATGAACAACTGAGCTTCCCCCTGCTTGGGGGAAGAATGTTAAGATAACGGGCAAATGTTTCAGTATTTCTATTCTATTTCTTACTTGATTTGTGGGTATAAGGCACAAAATAGAAAATGACCTAGCTGCATGTAATTCTTGTTGGGTGGATGGTTTTTTGTTTTGATAATTGTTGCCAACTATCAACTTTTATTACGAATGCGTAAATTGAGTCATGGATATTTTTTCCCGTCGGGAAACATCAGACCCAATAAAGAATAATAACCGGTAAGCTGTAAATGGGGGAAAACCAAATTAGTCATTAACTCCAGATGTCACACGGAGGATTTGTTTTTCTCCTGACGTTTATTTCGGGCTTCTAATATACATATGACCTGTTTTCTAATTTAAGTTGACTAATAATAATCTTATGTAGCACAAAACCGCAAATGGAATGGCACTAAACGTGTTTTTCAAAGATTAGAGAGGTTTCGCATGCGAACGGATACGGTTAGTGCGCCGGATACATCACCAGTTTTTGTGTACTTATGACGTCACAGTTTCTCGCTATCCGCTATCCGTCTACAAGGCACCGTCGCTCGCTACACGTAAGCATAAAACGCGTAGTGAAATTTCAAATTTATAGTATTTCTCCGTTATGTTTTTGTCATATGAATGATTAGATTAAAAAGAAAGGAACCACTCTTCCTGTCCTAGTACCAGCACCGGATTCCAGTACAAAAAAAGCACGGTTTCCTTGTCATTTTCCTTTAAAGCCATGAACATAATATCGTCCAAGGAGGCTGTCAATCAGGTTTTGTTCGGTAGGGCGGCATAATCTAGCAAGCTAACAGCTGTGGGCTGCGCATGAATAATTGGCATTCTTGCGATAATCCAATGAACCAAATCCTCCTATATAAGTTAAGCAGAAACATAGTTGAACCAGTTCAGGCCGTCACACCCCGTGGGTTACCAATGCCATAGCAAACGGTAAGTTATACGATGTCCAATACAGAGGAACCCACTGCGGTTAATACCGAATTACTGTTCGACAAATGTCAGCATTATTTTGATCGAAAGTTCGAATCCATTTCGAATAAGACAAACAGCCAAGGTGATATAAGATTTAAAGAGCTCCAGAACCAGTTAAAGTCGCAAAAGCTTTCAAAACTAGGAAACATCGCACAGTTTGCCTTTTGCGGGCAATTAGAAATCCAGTTAAGCATAGTCAAGGTAGCGATCTTACAGAATAATGATGTTCAGAAAGCTATTGACGCCATCCAACAAATGGAAGAGATGATCGCAAACAGAAAGCAAAAAATTCAAATTGCGGACTTCAGCAAAACAGGCTGGATAACCATCCAACACCTGGAGAAAGGAGAGAAATCCAACATATCATCAGAAGATCGAAAAAGAGTTGCAGCAGCGGAGGACGCAGCAGAGAAGGATAGAGAACCGGAAGAAGCAGAAAAGAGCGGTGACAGATTCAAGAAACCAAGATGGACATAAGACTTTTCTGCAAACCGTGATCTTTTTTGAGGTAAAAAACGAATCCCCGTACACCAATATCTTTGTCGTGGTTCAAGCGGTCACAGGCGGCCGCTTCCCATGCTCTGAATAATAAATAAGACTTATGAAAATTTAGAATTACAGTGTGTTTATTATGTTGTCCATATAGAATGAAACTATTTTTCATGCGTATAAGCGCAGCGAAGGAGCATGAAATTTTGGATTATACTCTCCGTCATAGCGCCACCAATAATTATTACTGGAAAATAATCAACAAAAACAGAACGTTTATTGCCTGGAAGATGAGATTGAATATGAATTAATGCTGGAAGCATTTTTAACAGGCACTGCTTTCGATGGCCTTTCTTTACATACCGGTAGGCCTACATTTATGTAGAGCCTATGTCAAAACTGAACGCATATCAACACAATACAGATGACGTTGCGTCAGCCCCTTAAACATTATTTTAAAGAAAATGTATGAGCGGCCGAGAGTTTCTGGGGGGAGGTGGGGCAGTTGCCTCCCCCCTCCCCCCCCCCCTCCCCCAGCTACGCCACTGCAGAATAATACAGTAATTTACTCTATTTTTTTAGAGTAGATAAAGTGGGCTTTTTAAAATGTTGTTCAGATGAGTCCTAAAGATTTACATTGATTTGGTCTTTTGATAGTTTATTTACATGTGGAGACGTAAAGAGACGTTTTATGTCCCGACTTTACCATTTACCACAATTGACATGACGTTGCTATGTATTTGCACTGACTAAAGTGTCAATTCAGTGGATTTCTCCAGACTAACAAAGTATGCAAGAAAGCTTACTATACTAGGCACTCTATTTGATCGTCTTAAATGTAGTGTACACGATTGGTAATCCTCCCAGTTATTTTTTTTACTGAATTAAATACCAACTAGACTGTAAGTTATTAGCAGTCTTAATCATCCTGTGAAATGATGGCACCTGGTGTGCTGTCGTTTTCAAGAAAAGGTGAAATTAATATCGTTTTCCAACGATTGTTCCGCGTAACAATCGTTGGAAAACTGCCCTCTATTGACCAAATGTGGTTAATCCGTGTTGTGTCTAAAAATGGGTTAACAATTCGAAAACGGGCGCACGTGTAGTGTACCGAAGCGACGCGTTGTAACCAGTGCATGCAGTGGATCTTGGACGTTCCGCTTGGCCCTCGGCCTCTGTACATGTTATGTGACCAATAAGCCTTTTGCGAGTGACCCGTACTTTGACCCCGCTGCGTAGTGATTGTTGCCACGACACGTGATTCGGGGCAAGCTTTCTCGCATACGCGCGTGCAGACACAATGTCAATGCATCGCATACGTGTCCACTTGCCGTGATCGAAGTACATGTACGCGATTCATACGTTTCTTGTCACTTTAAAACACAATGTCAATGCATCGCATACGTGTCCACTTGCCGTGATCGAAGTACATGTACGCGATTCATACGTTTCTTGTCACTTTAAAACGATACATTTCCACGCAGATTTTGTCAGACTCTAGTACTGGTTATTGTTAGAATCTAGACATTAACATAAAATACGAAGTTTGTGGGATTTAGTGCTTGAGAATGCCTGCGAAGAAGCACTGTTCTTACGGAACATGCAACAGCGACTCGCGCTTTTCGGACCGTCTCCACATGGCGTTGTGGCTACCCTTTCCGAAGCCGAAGTCTAACCGTGAGAAGTGTCTCCGTTGGATAAAAAACTGCTCCAGAAAAGACTTTTCGGCGGAGAATGTAACTTACAATACTTACATTTGCTCCAAACATTTCGTCGGTGGCAATGGGCCAACAGATGACTACACCGACCCAATACCAGCTTCGACATCTAGCGCGGTGGAGATGAACAATTTTGTTTTTGTTTTTATTGGGAGGGGGCGTAATCATACATGCAGACTGTGTTACGATGTTGAGTCAATGTGATGGAACTTTTTACAAAAATTGGGCTTATTTTACAAGAGGGCGCTATAACAAATGCTGCCCGACGGTTGAACACGAACGCTGTTTTTCTCTCGGTTTTTTTTTTCGTCATCCATAACGCAAAACTTTGAACAGGTCAGTGGAACGATATTTCCTATTAAATACTAACCCCCGTATCCGCCCATTTCTGAAAACTGCAACAATGACCAATCATGTACACTACATTTAAAATATATCATAATAATGGAAAACATTAAGGCCCGAATTCATAAACGGTGATTTTCCCTTGATCACGATTAACTAGGCTAAACCGTATATAAACAGGTGATGATCGAGCGTACAAATCTAGGCCCGAATTCATAAAGAGTGATTAGATCATCTGCTGTTTATCCAACGTACATGGTTAGTGACACCTGTCTAAGTAACAAACGAAATTGTAATCGTCCCAATGGGCTTGTTTATCTCGTGTACAAGTTACCAATTCTCTGTTGGCTTGCTTGTGTGGACGGACGTATGGCCATGGATCTGTTGCGTATCATTGAAATAGCACAGGAAGAGATGGCTGAGCAAAGGCAAGTTGCCGAATTGCGGGTTTTCAAAGACAGGACGAATCCTTTAGAAGAGTATAGCGACACGAAATTTGTAAAGAGATACCGTATTTCCATAATCATACCGTTACATTCTAGACCTTATTGAAGCTGACATTGACCATCCCACAAGACGAAACCACGCCCTTCTCACGTTCGATTGATTCCCAAGCGGCGTGCATTTTTCGATTGGCATCGGTGTCACTTTTTTGTATCTTCTATAACTGTTTTCCTACCTTTTTCACACTGAATTAGACCCATTTTTTGTCATAGGTGAAATTATCAGCGCGTTTTTTCGACATGCCGGTCCTCGCACTGGTGTCAACTGAGCTGATCAGCAGAGCACAGCGATCTGCGGGTTTCCGGAGATAGATATGCCCTTTTGTTCAACATATTACGTAATCCGCTGTGAAGAGAATGATGTACGACTAGACCACTAAACATCGGCGAAGCAGGAACTTGTACACGGATGGATAAACAGCCGATTATTAATATTCTTACTGAATTGCGATCATCACAGGAGTGTATCCACACTCGTACTTTTCTGTTTTAGTCACCGTACAATAGTTGTACGTGACTAAAATAGTCGGGTGATCATCACCGTTTATGAATTCGGGCCTAAAAGTTTTAATTTTCTGTTTTCATTGTACATGTACACGCAAATAAAAGAAAACTGATATATATTATAATATTTTAATTATTATAATTATTTTATTAACGCGTTGTTCCTTAAAACTGGCACGGGTGCTAGAAAAGACCAGTATGTTGACCTTTTTACCATTTTTAAGTTTTGGGGACTTCTAAAGTCCCCGGGGTAGGATAGCCACGCTATACCTAGGTACGTGAGGCTTCGAGCCCCCCTACCCCTGACTACATTTGAACATCAAAAAACAAACACTGAACAAACACGAAGACAGTGCAGCCTCGCTACCAATGCATTACCATGAGGGGGTACGACCCCCCTGTCTTCAACCAAAATGGTGAACAAAATGGTACAAGTAACAAGCGATAGACAAGACTTTTAATAACAAGCAAAACACTGGAGCAAATGAGCTCAGATAAAAAAACAGGAGACAGAAGCTCCAAAGACAGACGTCAAGGGAATCAAAGGTGAAAGACCAATCGGTCGTCTCTAACAGTACAAACGGCTCCTCGCACACACCAAATGGTGCGAAACTTTGTCCGGTCCAGCCGGGCTGTTGACCCTTTTACCACCACTGTGGTCTACTATATACTGCTTCTCATGTTGGTGGGTGGGTGGACAGTGTATATGTTTCCATGCCACGTGTGTATCACGGCTTGGCAAGTGAGTTGGGAATAGCTGTTTTTGTAACATTGATGCGCATGCGTCAAATCTTGTCTAATCTGCATATTAGATCACGCCCCATTGCAAAATTCGCGGTTGAACGGTTCGTGGACCGAGTGAAGTTTAAACGCGTATACCCGCCATGGGCTGTACCACCATAGACCAGTTTCCTAATAAATTTAAATGTTGCACGCATGCGCATAAATGGGCCCTGCAAGCAAAAAGCGAAATCGGCGTATTAAAAATGTACAGGGGTCCAAAAGGTTTTGTCATTTTCTCTCAATTTCTCCAAGATTTGTCCCATTTGGCTTTTGAAAAGTCCCTGAAATCGTCATAGGTGTTACCTTCTGGTCTAAGTGGGTTTTTTGGGGTACACAATTTCTTTTTTAATGTTTTCGTCCCGTGCGCAGATACCCTGCACGATATGGGGGAAAAGGGTACCCCCCCCTTTTTTTATGCCTATACCCTAAGCACACTCCAGATTATTGTTATCTAACACATCCCCCTAGATTTCTGAATGGAATTCCTGAGGTTCCGGGAACACAATGACCAACACAAAAGAGGGGTGTCCCTTTTCCCCATATCGTGCTTCATATGCGTGCGCACGAGGCCAAAGGAATTAAGCAGGGCTCCTTTCCACACAGTGCCAACAACTAACCGTGTGCTTCAGGGTACCATCCACGTTGCACTTTTTGCCGCTGACAATCGCAGCGTGATTTTCGCGTGGGTCTGCCCGGGCTTAACGCACAATCTCCGGCCAACCTGACCGTCTGTGCATGGTGAAATAATTTTGTCCAGCGTGGATAGCTGAAGCACATCGTATACTGATGTGTGCAACTGTAATCCTCTCGTGAATGGTGGCACCCGTGTGGAAAGGAGCCCTGCTTAATTCCTTTGGCCTCGTGCGCACGGGACGAACACATTTTTTTAAGTTTCTATTTTGAACACCCCAAAAAACATTTAGACCAGAAAGTAATACCTATGACGATTTCAGAGACTTTTCTAAAGCCAAATGGGACAAATCTTGGAGAAATTGAGAGAAAATGACAAAACTGTTTGGACCCCTGTAAATTTTCAATGGGCCGATTTCGCTTTTTGCCTGCAGGGCCCATTTATGCGCATGCGTGCATAAATTTGAATATATTATGAACTGGTCTATTATGCACTGCGAAAATGGCTTCGTGCGAGCGAACTGTTGGTGGCGCACTGTGTTGAGTCACCAGAATTTCAGCGTGGGGTAATGAGTGGGGGGTGCAAAGGCTTATGAGTAATTTGGGTCATGTCCAGTTTTTCCATCGACCATTCAGAATGTCATCTCGAATTTCGGGTGTTGCTGCACTGAATGAAATTAACTCAGCATATCAAGTCAGATGGCACTTCTTGTGCTTCGAAGCTACCACACCATATCGCGCCATCATATTATACTCAATAGAGGCAATCACAAGGACGATGGAATATCTGCCATAGTACAAAATATGTATGTCGCGTATGCAAAGCACGTGCAAACAACATAATTATAGCTGTATCGACCCATAAAGGACAGTGTTTGGGAACCGTGTAGCTCGGCCATTCTTATACAGACAATCAACATTGGAAATTGTGTTCCTGACCACGTTTTGTTATGGTTGATCGCAGTCGTCGTGTGGGTTTGATACACGGCAGAATAACTCACACAGGGCTGGCCCGCGGGAGACACGAATACTGTGTCTTGTGAATAAGTTTAGCTGCTCGTTAGTGATTTCTTTTTCGTTTTACCGCTCACGCTGTCAGCAGCATGCAGTTTGATAACATTTTAAAGCACATTGGTGCCTTTGGCAAGTATCAGAAAGTATTCTGCTTTTTGGTGAGTTTCACCGCTATCCCGTGCGCCTGGCACGCTATAGGGCAGGTCTTCCTAGCCGCAAACACCGACTACTGGTGTGCCTTGCCACCAGATCAGTCCCTCAACTGCACCGAGCTGGGCGCCGAATCTACGGCATGCTTCGAGCTGCAGAAGGAACAGAGTATTCCCTTCACGGTAGACGAAGATGGGGAGATAGAGTACTCTAAGTGTAAGCGCTATGTCACGGCGTTGACGTGGGATCTTGAAGGAACTTCCTCCAATGTAAGCTTGGAGAGGAATGCTGTCAACAATCAGACCACAACGTGTGATGTGGGATGGGAGTACGACCGCACCCAGTACAAGACGACAGTCATACAAGATGTAATTATTACTATTCAGTGCCTTTTTATTTCATGATTGTGTAAGTGGAGTTGTGTGTGATACAGTTGCCAATGAAGCTGTTGTTGTTTCTAATATATCTAGTATTATTTCCTGCATGACCCTGAGACTCCATGCATGTTGTATCGCTATTGAAAGTGTTTTTGAAGGTGTCACAATTAGCGGTGTTTCATTTCCCCTTCTCGCATACCCAGGGTTTGACTATAGGGTCGACTGGGGTTCAACTATGGGCACTGCGAAGGACCACAAATCTTTCCAGCAGGCCACTTCAGAGAGAAAATGAACAGGCTCTATTTTGTGTGGTACAAAACTGCTATTTTTAGTGGGGGCGGGGTCACCGAAGAGCGGCATCGGGCCTCGGCTGGGGGGGGGGGGGGGGGGGTCGTCTTTGGTCTGGGAGAAAGTGAGTCGATCGTAAATCCTAGGTCCAGAAGGGGGACATTGGTGTTACGCGTAGTACCATTTATATCTAGTGTGTATTCAGAAATAATTAGACCAAGATTCTCACGGTTTATACTTTCGCTTTAGACAGACGTTGATCTTTTTGAAAACTGTTGTCGTCATTTGGAACAAATTTTGTTTTCTCCAAAGCTCCCATATTTACAAGATCGGCATTAACACACATATAATATACAAATAATGAATGTTTATGAGTGTGATGGTAAGAATAATTTCATGAGGTGACAGATGGCATGTTCCATTCCACGAGGCGAAGCCGAGTGGAATGGGACATTCCATCTGTCACCGAATGAAATTATTCTTACCATTGCACGAATGTGAAACATTCATTATTTGTTTTATACAACGCCTGAATAAATCCGACAGATTGCATGCATGGATTTCTTTGTGTAACGTTACTACGTGCCGTTTACCTTCTCAGTCCCGCATAAAACCGCGACAAAAAATTGTCGAGTTCCGAATCAGTTAAAGCTTCAATTGTTGTTCCTGCGTGTCTTGCAAATTCATCTAATCGTTTCACTGCATATTTGATTTGTCTCTTTGTATTTGGAGCGTCAGCATCGCCTACGAGTTCCAATATTTCGTCGTCTGTCAGGAGAACAAACCGCGGCAGTTCGGGAAACTCGGCCGCCATGTTGTGTGCATGACAGCCCTATTGTAGCGCCACACCTAGTGACCGTGAAATTAGGGAAGTTCTTTTGGTTCTATCAATGCGCGCGCACCGTTTGATAGAACCATGTGATAGAACGTTTTGGGCGGTGCGGGTTCGCGTCGTGTGATGGGTCGAATAATTCAATGCACGTGATCGACGATCCACCAATCGGATGGCTGGGATTTATTCAGGTGTTGTATAATATATAATAATAATGTAGAAGTATAAAGCGCACATATCCACCATGATCAAAGTGCTCAACGCTCTATATTATTACCCCTGCTCACCAGGCCTATTAATCATTCCTGAAACCTTCTCAGCTACCTGGGGATTATACAGCCCCGGCTGCAATAAGCGCATATGAGCTAATCAAACACATAACCATCACTGCCCTCGCAAATACCCATTTACTCCTGGGTGGAGAGAAGCAACTTGTGGCAAAGTGTTTTGCTCAAGGACACGAGCACCATCGCCCCTGCTGGACTCGAACCCACAATCTGTAGTATCACCAAGATCTTGAGTCCGGTACACTCTCGACCACGATGCCACATTTCTAGGTTTTATTTACGATTATTGTAAGTATATGACACAAGAAAAACAACAGTAACACTGAAGCACACTTAACATAGTGCAGTCTATAGACCTAGATTTAGACACAAAATTCGGGCGCGGCCCTTAATATTTGCAGTCTTGTGTAAACCAACAAGCAATGTTTTATGATTATTTTGAAATTTTGTGCATTTCTAGTCGCGGTAATGACGAAACTAGCTTAAAATAGGAAGCCTTCGGATTACCAGCAATTATATTCATTCCTTTAGTGTATTGTATCCAGAAAACAACACCACATGTACTGAAAATACTTTACCGTCATGTTGGGTTTGACGAAAATACAATCCGTAATTTCGGGACATATTTTCAAGACTTCATTACCAATTTTGTGGAATTCACAAAACGGGAATAGAATTGGTCGTGACTCTAATGTCCACCATTTTGGACCAAAGGAGTCAGGTCGAACTTCTTTTTTACACGTCAAAGAAAAACGTTGGTTTCGACCCACCCACCAGTTCCGTCCTTGCCAGGGCTACAATAATGCAATTTGGGCAAAGTTTAATTTGATCATCATTGCATTTGACGGGTAGGGGTGGAGCAGAATTATTCACAGTTACGTGTTCAAACCCTACTATTTTATTTCATCCAGAAAGTACGTAACTATGACCACAGTTAGGACATTAGGGAAATTAGCACTTTAAAAACCAACGGCTAACACTTTTTTAACACTTCAACGCGTTAATATTAATATTTTACACGTAAAGGTATAGGAGGCGTTGCACGCGATTAATACTAAAACACGTTTAAGTTGGCGTTGGTTTTTATGATTACCAACGCTTGAGGTGTTAATTTATGTATATATTAACACTTTAGAATGTTAATAATCATCAACACCAACGCCTATTTAAACGTGTTTTAGTGTTAGTAGCGTACAACGCCTCCTATACCTTTTACGTGTAAAATATTAATATTAACGCGTTGAAGTGTTAAAAAAGTGTTAGCCGTTGGTTTTTACAGTGCGAGATTGCCGGCAAAATTGTGTGCGCATTTCCCATTGGCATCTTTTAGCCTTTAATACTATATTCACCATACAAGCAGCAATTTCACACTGAATACTCTGCATGTCTTTGCCTTCCATGCATGCCAAACAAAAAATCGTCTGAATCTTTGTGGCACAAAAATTCTTCATACAATGAAGATATAGAAAGAAAACCCAAAGGGTTCATGCAGAGAAAACACACTCAATAGAATCATTCATCACAAAGAAGTGGAACTAACACGGATGACCTGACATGAATGGTGCCGAGTGGACACGGGGCCCTGAAAATCCGACTTGTTGGTTATACTACGCATGCTCAGTAGTCTCGTCCCGTGTACCCAAACAATGTGAAACATAAAATAGCTGACAGAGTACCGAAGTGATGACCAATGCAATGTTTGGAACCAGAACACTTTTATTTTGTGTCAATGTGTTTGCACGACTGGCTGTTAACAAATCAACAGTCGAAATTTCGATTTGTTTGGAGCCAGTTGTGGCAACCATTACAAAAGGAATATAATAATGTACACGACTATCCCTTGAAAATGCGTAACTATCCTGTTTCCAACAGTCCGACTGATGCAAAGGATTTGAAATTATTACAAATTTGAGGAGGGCTATAGTTTGAACTCCTGGACCACAATATGAGCGAATTGTCAGTATAGTCATTTAACGAGCCATTATTTTTTTCTAGCTCTCATTTTCAAGTTTCACAGTACCCCGTTAGATTGCCCGTATGAAACTGGATTATGTTCCGGTACATGTATTTATGAGTAGGTGGGTTGGAGGGTTGGGTGGGGAGAGTCAGTCTCCTGACGACGGGCAGAGCATACTGTCCGAAACGTCGAGTTCCCTCCGGTTCTTTTCAGAACCACACAAACTCACAAAAGAGATTTAATACATGGTGCTGCCGCAAACCAGTTACCTTATGATTAAGTTGTACCGTTCCCTCATATTCCGTCTCTGTAACCCACGTTCGAATCCCGTTAAATCGACGTGTGTTGCTTTCAGTCATCAAACTCCAGCTTGAATAATGGCATGGTTATCTGCCGATTACATGTTTTTGCCAGAATGTTTTATTTGGTTTCTTTCCTCCTCTAAGGCCAAACATTCTTCATCGTCTTCTATCCACAGGTTCAGCTTAAAGGAACCATGCTTCTCAAATTTGCCGGATAGCATTTTATTTCATAAATACATTCATTTATATGTATTAAATGTGAATTAAAAGCCAAACTGGTTCAAGTGAAGTTTTAGTGTGATTATTTGCCGCCCAAAAATTGCCCCCCCCCCCCCCCTTTTTGGAATTTGTTGAGGCTCAAATTGAGGGCGCTGTTCGTGACGTAGATCGAGGCACCGAAATTCATGAATGGACTCGATAGTCTGGACCCGGCCCGTATACACACACACTAGGTCTACACGTGCAATTTCGTACATTGTAAGTTGCAACAACTATACATCGAACTTACCCTGATTTTCTCCCTTTTAGCGACAGCTCCTCGGGGAATGGGCCGTTTAACTGCTTTCGCCTGTACCTTACCCACATCTGGGAACTTTGTTGGGATGGCAGTGGACTTGAGCATATTTTTAATGGCCATCCCAAAGGAGTTGAAAATACCAGTATCAAAACACGACGGCTCAAAGTGGTCGCTACATAACGCTGAGAAGCTGCTGGGACCGGACCACTTCGCTCTTGTCACCTTCACTTTCGCCGTCCAAATTCTCCGATATTTCGCATCAGTTGGAAATAAATGAAGGCTTACCATCCTTCGTTGTTTTGCTGCATCCAGCAGCCACACACCTTGTCGGCATGGCCGAAAAACGCTATATTTTGCTTAGATTTTGGACGAAGAATGTACACTCAATTTACGCGTGATGAATGGTGCTGGCTCGAGCAGAATATGTAATGTTCCTCGATCTACGTCACTCACTTATGTTAATGAGGGTCCCACTCAGGGGGCGGAGTAGCTTGGACAAACATTTTCAAAAAATGTTTTTTCATATTTAATCTGGGAAATAATTGACTCTGGTAACAAAATATCACTGTCAAGATAATACTTTATTGTTTTAAGCAGGAATAATGCAATGTAAATCCTATATCATGGTTCCTTTAAGAGCTATGACACGGGAACGTCCGAAGTATTGGTTTCACCACCAGAATAATAATGAGACGAACATAATTAGCAGTGCTGTAACAACGAATATAGTTTGATGAGGATCGCCATGCATGCTCTTGTTTCCTATCGCACGAGTAGATTTGAAAAGTCTGTTTAAAGCCTACAATTATTCTATATTATTGATGGCTTTTTTTTTTGCAGTTTGATCTTGTATGTTCCAAAGAGGATCTCCCAGGAATCTCGCAGTCCGTATTTTTTGCTGGATTACTTACTGGGTCTTTCGTTTGGGGTGCAGCTGCAGACTGGTAAAGTATTCAAACGCATTCAAAATGCTACTCCTTTACCCCAGCCTCCCTCCCTCACCAACACAATAGTTTCTATGTGTGCAATGTCTCGTGATGTGCAGTGCATTAAGGCTTTTAAGCCGACCCCGGCAAGCTCGGTGGTCGAATGGTTAAGACGTCTGCACTAGTAAGCAGGAAGTCGTGGGTTCGAATCCCGCCCGAGTAAGCCTGTGAATGTTTTTCACACGGGCTCTCGGAAAGCACTTAGTATACAGTGCTTCATATATTACGTCGGGACAGGGCAAAAGAGAAAACATCTCTGTTATAATTTGCTTTTAAGTTTGTTATAAAACGTATTATATACGGTAGCTCATCAGGGCCTAATATCATGGAATCCATCAACCTGCAATTCTGTACGCAGAATTTTGTTGCTACCCTGTAAGAAAGGAATCCTTAGTAACGGGTTTACGGTATGTAGGCCTACGCATGCCCACAAGCCAAAATTCCTTTTTAAATCCATGAAATACGCTAACCGTTAGCGCAGAATTGTCGGCTATAATAGCGGCGTTTTTTCGCTAACCGTTACGGATTCCATCAAATTGGGGCCAAGTTTCTTGGCATTTAATGACTGGGAATATTTATATTCTGTCGTCGGGAGAGGATGCCAGCAAGTGTGATAAAGCATGGAGGAAGGATATAGATAAAGTATCTTACTCTAGGACACGAGTGCAACGACCAGTCAGGCTGGAATTCGAGAACTTTTGGTTCCGGTACGCTATACCGCTCGGCCACGACACTCTACAAATAACATCATAAAGGGCAGGATAAATACCATTGTTCATAGTCGCTCGAAACTCATGCTTCGTTATTATATCTACATGTAGATAGCATGGCAGTCTATGTGATTTTTCCTCTAGGTTTCAAACCATTTTGTTTGTATTTTAAATGTGTGATAGGGGTGGTCGGAAGTTGACGTTTTTTCTTAGTCTCAGCATAGCCTTCGTAGCTGCTACCGCGACCAGTTTTGTTTCAAGTTTTGCCGCCTACACCGCTCTGCGTTTCTTCATCGCTGCAGCTAATTTCGGCGTCTATTTGATTGGTTTTGTCATAGGTAAATCACTTTTTAGTTCGTCTAAGATGTCTTTTAATTAAGTAAGGAAGTAGATTTGCAGATACACACCATGGAAGTAAGAAATCTTAGTCCCGAGGTCTCCTGAAGACGAACAGGGCACTCGGTTTGATACGTCGAGATCATACTCTCACCACCGGCTCTTTTCATAGCCAGCACTTTCTCAAAAAGAGTTTTTTTTCCTGCATGGTGTATCCGCAAACCTACTTTCTTATACTTCACGCTCCACCATGCAAAGCTTCAAACAACATCGATGTCTTTTAGTTGCATGCTTGTATAATTATTATGAGTTTCCAGCGTCTGTGTGTGCTTGTATGGCGTTTCCAATCATATAGGTTTTAACTTTTGGCTTGTTTTTTCCCATGTGGCTTTATACGTGGTTGTTATTTTCCCAACTGTTTCAGTTTCCAAAGTCTAGAAATGTCCCTGATGAACGCGCGTACTGACCTAAAGTTTAATGAATAAATTACTTCGAATGCTGTGTCCGCAAACAATTCTCTCTATTATCCAAAAGCTACTTTTGAACATAATTTTAAACTCACCTTACAGAGGTTTCAAGTAGAACATTAAATTGATTGCGACAGTGTTGGACACACCTGAAATATTTCTTCTCTTTCACGGAAACTGCGCTTCTTACAATGAGAAGCAATAAATATTACAGTTTAAGTAGGACACTATAATGGTGTCTCAAAGTGAGTCTCGCTGACAATTTTGCAACCCAAAATAAATTGAAGCAATTTATTTTCACATTTTAGTGACTGAGATTGTTGGGCCTGCCTATCGGTCTATGGTGGGGACATTGATTGCAATCTTCTTCTCCATTGGCTACGCCTTACTGGCCATGCTTGCCTACCTGCTCCGAGAATGGCGCCATCTTCAGCTAACTATCTCGTTGCCATGGCTAGTGTTCTTTCTCTTCCTCTTGTAAGTACTCGATTGTAAGTGAATTTGTCAATGGTGCTTCCTTTGTAAGCTAGAAACAAAAATTATACTGAAAAGACAGATGCTTATACGAGTTAATAAATTTGTTAATGAATTTCGTATCCCATGACCACAGTGACATTATGCAATCTGTCGCCAAAATATTTGTGAATTAAACTGAATGACAAGCTCGTCATTTCATAACAAGTACTGAAGTGTGACAACTGATTCTAAACACACGTCTATATTGGCTGCTGAGCCGAGTACAGAGCATTGTGATGACGTCAACCTGCAAATCCCAGAAGTAATGACAAAGGGATGTGTTTTTGTTCACTATTTTATCGACCCCCCCCCCCCCCCCCCCCCGCCCGCGAACGAAGATACTGACAATTTGGGAGACCGCCATCATATGGCAAGACAGCTCAGTTGGTATAGAGCTCCTGTATTCAATAGGCCGAGTATTCAAGAGGTCGCAGGTTCAAATCCCGCTCCTGCCAGTTTTCTTTGTTCATGTTGAAAATTAATTCAAAAAGTATTTACACATTGGTCTGCACTCAACAGCTACGATAGATTTTGGTTAGAACTAGCTGTCATGCCAAGTGACCTCACACACCAGTACTCTACATGAAATGATAGCCTAAACTATTATAATTCATAATAAATATGTCGGCGAGTTTATCCATCCCGATTGGTTGAAATCCTGCCGCGAAGTGTGTTTGAATGGTTTAGGATCACTCGGATATTTCATAATAATTATTATTTAGACCCCGCAATCGAGAGAAACAAATGTTTAGCGTCCAGTCTTCACAAAACCGTTGCAGTATTTTTTTCTAAATCGACCAGGCTTAATGTCAATTTTCAAACATTTGTTGTTTATGGATCGTCAAAGGAAAATTTGGGGAAAACATTATGATTGATTCTAGCCACCAGTAATTGAACTGTTAGTAAAACTCTTTCAGCGTTTTTTGCAGAAATTGGCTTAGTAAAAATCGGCCAAAACTAGTCAGAAGCAATAACCATGAGGCACAATTTTGTCTGGTCGTCATTTTGCTAAGCAAATCTTTTCTGTTCTTAGCGTAACGGGGGACTTTTGAGACGTTTTTGTTCTCACCGGTTGTGCGCATGTTTAGCTTCACGCGCGCATGCTCAGAACTACGCGCGCATGCTCAGAACTAGCAAAAAGGGCCGGTATTTCTGCTGCCACCAGCGTCTCAAAGTCTCCAATTGTGTGCTTCGCAGCCCTATATGGTCATGGTCCCTTATACCATCTATAAGCAAACTAAAGTTCATCACCAATCATCTTTTTTCTGACTAATCTTCTGAGTCAGATTTATGCCCGAGTCACCGAGGTGGCTTATCGCGAAGAAGAAGTACAAACAAGCCGAGAAGGTCATCAGGCGAATGGCCAAGACCAATGGTGCTGAGACCCCCGAGAACTTATTCACTGAAGAAGCTGAAGACGACATCGAGGAAAAGGTTTCCTTAATTAACAAATAAATACATAAATAAATAAATAAATCATAATTTTTCTAAGTAAGCAAAGAAAACTGGCAGGAGCGGGATTCGAACGTACCTCCGTTTTTCTTTGCTCACTTTGAAAACTCATTCAAAATCACCTAGTCAGTTTCCCTTGTGATTTGTTTAACGGTAAATAAATCCTACTTTGCAGTCAAAACCATTTGCTTGATACAGTTCAGCTTCGGCGTTAATTGACGTATTTTTCATTTGGGTCATTCCATAAATTTGGGGTCCAAAAGTGTGACAATTTTGGTGTCCCTGTTACATAGTGACATGTATAGAATTTTGCAATTCAGGACACATTCTTTAATGCCTTTTATCTCCAAGAGTGATTTAATGTAAAGCAAAGTATACCTGCCAAGCAAGTATAAAATAGTGTGAAGTCAATTTGATACTTAGTGAGAAACTACACAGGTCAGAGGAAAACTTGGGGATACGGAAAAATTATGATAAATGACAATAAGTGGAGGTTTTTTTCCGAAAAAGCAAGCTTGTAAAAAGAAGACCGCCAGAATTAGTATGCGTTAGGAAAAGTAAACGTTAAAGTAAAAATTAAACTTTACATTCATGTAAATGAAAAATACGCGTATAAAGGAAGAGTTACATATACAACGACACGGGATAAACAACATAACTACATACTACATAGAGAGGCTAACAATGCGTGACAGTAAAATGCATTTTAGACAACAATTTGATATTGATAAGCCATTGCATTATTATTAATTACTATTAGTCACAACTCATTATTTGTCATGCAGATCTGCAAAATTTAGGAGAATGATCCCCGATTGCGTAAATTGTATGTCCTTCGTAAAGAAGACTTCTGTCTCTTTTCTATAGTAGGTTTTCTTTATTGCATTTCTAGAGCCCGTAAGACAGAAAATTCACAGATATGTCCAGGCGGGACTCGAACCCGCACAAGTGTATAGACGTCTTAACCGCTCATCCACTGAGCTTGCAGCAGTTGGCTACAGCCGGTGTTTTTTTCTCAATCGCGTTGGTTTGGTTTTTATGCCCTTTGTTCTTTTACTGAGCCAACTATTTGGGACAAATGTCTGTTTTCCATATTTTCCATTTTGCGCTCTGGAATCTGTTTATTCTCTATCTAGAACTGGCCCCAGGAAAACCATAAGGGTGGTAGGGCTGGTGATACATGTGGTCAACCCTATCCCCTCTGTTATAACCCTTTACCCATTGGGCTGGTATTCGGGGATTGCAAAAAAATATGTAATGTTTGGCATCGTTATAGGCCTGTAAAAGTTCTTAAGGTCTACCAGTTGCGTGTCGGTGCTGACATTCCTTTTTCCTTACAGCCAACAGGTGTTAATACTCGCCAACCGACTCAACTAGATCTCTTCCGGACTCCTAATATGCGCAGGAAGACACTGAACATATTCTTTAATTGGTAAGAACTTCACTGCTGCTTCGGCAGGGGTTTCATTTCCGAGAACAGTCTTATAGCAGATCTAGGAGATGTTCCCATCCGGTGACGAATTCTGAGCCATGGTTGGAAAGTACACGAATGGGGTCACAAGCAGAGATGGGGGAGAGAGAAAAGTACCCCTAACGATGTTTAGATGGAAATCCAGATTCCCTGGACCAAACACGTCCATTTAAAGTATCGTTTTTCCTGGGTCACTTTCTGTGGGAAAGTTAATCATGGTTTTGCTTGTGTCACGGGCAAAGTGGAAATCTGCGCAAAGTTGGAATTTCAATACTGCGCGGCAAAGTGGAATGAATCCAAAACTTGTGTAAATTAATCTGTATAAATGTATGAAAATGAACCAAGTATTTTAGTGATAACCTGTACGTAGCAGCATTTGTACGTGATTGCGTGGAACAGCAAAACCACGGCAATATGATGGCTTTATTGCCTAATTTCATTCTTCTAAGGAAAGGCTGTTTGAAATATTCACTGGGAAGAATTCCCATAACGCTGCTATTTAACCTGGGCAAAGCAAGTATCATGACCTATTATATCTAATCTTCTTGTACTGGATATGGACAAAGTTGGAATCGTATATAGGGGGATTGCTCTACACTGTAAAAAAATGATCCGTTATTTTATCAAAAGTGATGACAGCAGCGTCGCCAGACATTTTGCTGTTTTTTTTGTTCTTACATCAAATGCTGTAGATTATTTTTGCAACATTTGCGTAAAATAATTAGAAACTTGATTCGTAAAATTATTTTCGTCTGTAAAAATATTCTCTTATAGGTTCCCAGAAAGTAATTGCAAATTTACAGAACTGAATGAAGTGAGAACCAGACTAAGTGGTAGTAACTTATTATACATGTACATTAGGCAGAGCGTGCAAGTGCTACGATAACCTACTAAACACTATCAACTGGATATTGTCGTGAGTTAGCTTTATATTAAGCTTTTCCCGCCATGATGAAGTCATGGTTTCACACAAACAATTTCAATCTTTGAATACGAATTCAAAGGAGATGCGATTTTTTGCTTATTTTTGCAAAAAATCTAAATTTTGTATGTGTGGAATTGTTTGAATAATTACACATTATGGTCAAGAAAGTGTGTTTTTGGACTAAACACTACAATTTAACATGACTTTTGTAAACACAGATTTCCTCAGTTCTGATTGGTCAGGTTGCTGCGTAATGAATATAGAGTACCGAAGTCTGACGTCAGTTGCCGGGGCAATGGTTCAGTTTAGAATGTATTCTGGTTCCAAACATTGCATTGATTGACGTCATCACTTCGGTACTCTATACACTGTAAAAACGTTGGGTAAAACATAATTGGCAACTGTTATTTACCCAACATTGGTATTAATTTACCACACTGTTGGTTAATTCAGGTAAAAATAGACCAATTATTGGGAAGAATTTGCCCAAGATTTTGGGTTGTTGATTTTGGCAAAATATAAACCCATTTTGACCAACTTTTGTAGCAGTGTATTATAGTCCAAAAACATACTTTCTTGGCCATTATAATTCTATTCGGCTGCAAGAAAAAATGCAAATGATTTCGACGACCTTGTCCAACGCCCATGTACTCCATAAATCGCAGATCGTGTTAATAGTACTAATGGGATCCACGTCTCCAAGACAATTATAATTCTGACAATCTTTTGATGTATTCATGTGTTTGTTTATAATTTATCAGTCATAATGGTAGTATGGTAACATGAAGCCATTACAACATTCACAGAGGCTTTTGTTGGAAATTGTAAGCTAACTCCATATCAAGTTCAAAATGTGATTATGTTGGTCTAAAGAATGTTTTAGGAATTTTAAAATACAAGAAATCCCACTTGCGCTACTACAATATCTGGGCAAACTGGGAATCTCAAGTCGATCGCGCTAATTGCATGATATTATTGAAGATATTTGCAATAGACGAATTTCACATTAGCCCTGTCTGTGAACTTTCTGGTTGAAAGTAGGCGTGCTCAACAAACACAGAGCTATTCAACAAATCAATTCGTGCATGAACGACGGAATCACGCCATCATGGCAGCACAGCACTTAGTTCATTTTCGTCAATTGGGGATTCGTCTGTTTGGCAGAAATTTCCACTGTATCCCAGTTTAGTTTAGAGCGTATTGTTTAGTGTTAAAATAGTGTTACCATACGTTACCGAATATCCCCACTTTGCGAAGGTTTTGCCATAGTACAATGTGAGAAAGTGTATACAAGTCAATAATGCACGATTGTCCAAGTGTAGTGGGATCGTCAGAATATTACCTTTAATTTGTTTGTAAGTCAACAATGATTCCCACTTTGCCCGGTTTCAGTAGTTGGGCATTGTGGGAATATTGCCAATTAATACTTGAGGCCCCCTCCCTCAGAAAAAGCCCTAGAAAATGATTCAGCAAGTATTCCCACTTTGCCGCGCATTATTGGAATTCCCAATTGGCCTTGGGCAAATTCCAAATTTGGCCAGATTCCCACATTGCGCGTGACACATGCGTGTCTAATTTAGGTCAATGGGACTACACATTGCAGCTAATCAGTTTTCGGTCGAGATTTTTGATTTGTTTTCCTGAAAAGTAATAACACCATTTTCTTGCACTTAGGGCCTACATTTTTTAAAAGGCAAAATCAGTGTTACAAAAAGTCGACTGGTTTCCTGATCAATTCAGATCGCACACAGGGACCTTTCATTGACCAAAAACCTGGACATGACGAAGTGCACTTCACCTTACCGGCAAACTATCCTCACCCCCGATTCTATCACTCAAGTCCCACTGTTCCCTTTCTGACCTACAGCAAATCAAGAGGAAGCTTTATTCAGCAAATTTGGCGTTTCATTCAAAAGAATGTCAAATAATAACTTAACACGTTCGGTTTTAACTATTGTTGTTGGTCGGTCACTTTGCAAAAAAAGGGTTAAACTGACACCACGTGGTACTATTCCGTCAATGCAGATAGCAGCGGCGGCAACTTCTCGTCAAGGTTGGGGGCGGAGAAAAACCACACAACCAACAATAATTGTTAAGCGTTTTGGAATTGTTGAAAATGTGTGCCGATTTTTGTGTATTCTGGTGCATGGTGGTGCATGTAAAAGCCAATGACCCATAACATTTATTATGAAAAGGAAAAATTATTGGGGGGGGGGGGGGGGGGGCACTGCCATAGCCGTGCCCAAAAAATATTGAGGGAGGAGGGTGTGTTCTATCCTCTCCGGATCGCCGCCCGTGATAGATTGAACGTGCTGCTCATACGAACGTCTAATTGTGTTGACTGGATTTGGATTATTTGACCTTTGACATCAGGTTTGTGAATAGTCTGGTATACTACGGCTTGTCTCTGAGTACCTCGGCTCTTGGTGTGGATGACTACGTGGCTGCCTTCGTCTCGGGAGCTGTCGAACTACCTGGTTACTTGTCGAGCTGGCTGGCTATCCAGAAGCTTGGTCGTAGACTGTCGATCTTCATCTACCTAATTGTCGGAGGTGTGGCTTGTCTGGCCACCATTTTCATTCGTGAGTTTGATTCGATGACTTAAGGAAATACCAAAAGAGGTCAACCTTGGCAAGAAAGGATTTTATCCTCTTTCAGTAAAGGATAACAGGAAAATATGAAACTCTGTATTGTGCTTAAGTACAAAAGTTGTTCTATTTTTTAATGAGACACAGAACGAAAAAGAAATCCACGTTTTATCGAGTAACTACTTCACAAAATGTATAATATTTTTCGACCTGGCAATAATTCATTTCAGAAAAAAACAAAAGAAACATCCGATTTGAAAATTACAAATTGTTGAAGAGGACGGCCAGAACATCTTTATATATATAAATAATTTATCTGGCTATATGCTATTTTATATTGTGGAAATAATGTATTCGAACATCATTAACAAAACAAAAGAAATAGGCTATAGGAGTGCCAATAAGCTGATCATAAAAGGAAACGAACATTCATCAAAATCAACAAACGGATATGAATGTGTAATAAAACCTTCTTTGTATAATTCATGTAGAAATGCCTAAAAGTCTGTCAAGGATTGATCGTTATTCACCTAGATTTAAAAGATATTTGAATGGCATTTTGTGACATTTGTGTGATTGATGTTGCAGCCCTTGGCGCTCTTAGAGCAGCTGTTGCTATGGTAGGCAAGTTTGCCATATCTGGTTCCTTCAACATCATTTATATCTACTCAGTGGAGCTCTATCCTACTCCAATCAGGTAATTCCCTACATCATCACAGGTGTCCTTTCTCCTATGGGCTAAAACTGTTTCTTTGTTCACTTTGAAAATGTATTTAAATTTACCTAGTCAGTTTCCCTTGTGGATTGTTTGACGAATTATTAGTTAAAAAGTCGTATCCTCATTGAGTGATCCCCACAATGTCGCTTCCCAGGTTGTATCGTAAAATTGGGTGTGATCCCTGGCTATACGGCATTCTGGGTTTATGACTTCCGACTAGCGCCCACCCGAACAAAGATACTGACAATTTGGGAGACCGCCAACATAGGGCAAGATAGCTCAGTTGGTAGAGCGCCGGTACGGTAACCCGGAGGTCGCAGGTTCGAATCCCGCTACTGGCAGTTTCTTTGTTCACTTTGAAAATGTATTCAAATTTACCTAGTCAGTTTCCCTTGTGGATTGTTTGACGAAGTATAATAAATGCATTAGGCCTATGCACGAGAAATGCCTGATGCGACCCAAATGTAACAATCGGCCTGTTACCATAAAATCGACTTTTAATGTAATTCAGCTACAGCCTGAAATGTAATATTGGTCTCAAATACAATACCTTTTGGCTGTAAATGATGTAACACTTGATCCTACCTTTAAATGTAACAAATTTTGACCTCTGATGTAATGACCGAAAACCGGCCTGTAATGTAATAACAGACAGATCATAATGTAATATTTTGTAATTCAATTTCGAAATGATTAAAACGGATGATACATTTCAGGGCTTAAATTACAGGGATTATTTAGGTACAGAAAAGCTTTTTCAAGGAAGGTAATGGTCTCATATATTTGAAATTTCCAAGATATTTGAAAAACAACTTGTTTACAAGTTCCGTGATTTTTTTAAACTTTACTTCGACAGTCCCTCTTTCAAATTTGTTTACTTGGTTGCATATAATTTTGTTTATTGTTCATTTTTCCTTTTCTACACACAACCTAAACAAAGTTGGTCAAAATGGGTTGATATTTGGCGCAATGTTGGGCAACATATCAACAACCCAAAATCTGGGGAAAATTCTTACCAATAATTGGTACATTTTTACTTGAATTAACCAACAATGTGGTCAATTAATACCAATGTTGGGTACATTTTTACAGTGTATCATATTTACTTGTGGTGTTGGTGCAAGTATGAGTTTTGGTATCTTCTCAGCACCTCATACACCCAGTGTTGGAGTTCTCGTACTCGTACTCGTAAGTCGAGTACCACTAAGTACTCGGCCCAAACTCGATTTTCAGTACTCGAAAACAAATTGACTCGGCACGTACTCGGCTTTTCGTACTCGTATTCAGACCCGAACTCGGCATTTTGTACTCAGTACTCGATACCTGTACTCGGAAATACAGTCGATTATTTTCTCCTTTGATAATGCACCTTCGGACTGTTCTTGGGCTGTTGGGTAAATTCCCAAAAGGAGAACTTTCTGCCTCAAGGATTTCACATGTGATGTACAACTTGTTTGAGTAGGTTTATCATGTTGTCAAAAAAGTAAATATAAAACAGGAAATAATATGAAATGGTTATGGTAATTTTTCATAATGTGCCAGTTTTATTGAAATGTAGGCCTATCTAATCAAATTAATCTAATTGACAGAAGTTCGGCGGGTCTGACGCTTCGATCGTCGTGGAATCTTTCTCTGAGGATAAACTAAACGAAACGGATTCCCAATCCTGTGTTGTCATCGTTGCATTATCTTCCCTTTCTCAGGAGTATGGGTGTGGGTATGTCTTCGATGTTTGCCCGTGTTAGCGGCATCATAGCTCCCCTCATTCTCATCCTTGGCAAATACTGGGAGCCCATTCCCCTGATCGTCTTCGGAGGATGTTCTCTCCTTGCCGGATTCTTGGCTCTTCTCCTCCCAGAGACCTTGAACCACGCCCTTCCCGAAACCATCCAGGACGGTGAAGACTTTGGAAGTGAGTTTTTTTATTCCATGATTGGCTTAAAGGTAATATACAACATTTGCATCAAAAAACAAAACTACTAAATTATTATGAAATACTTTACTTGACTGTACGTAAATAATAGTCTCAAACATCCTGTGAAATCATGGCGCCTGGTGTGCTGTAATTTTCAAGAAAAGTGGAATTTTTGTATCAATTTCCAGCAATGGTCGGCCGACCATAGTTGGGAATAGTCTAGTTCCTCGACCTGATAATTCCCTGATGTCCATAAATTGCTCCGCTTTGTCTGAAGTAGGGTCAGGGAACCAGACTATATCTATGCGCGTAAAACTTAAAACATGTAAGTTACAGTATTTGCTGTAAAATATTAACCCCCAAATCCACTCATTTCTGAAAATTGCAGCAAAAGCAAATGTTGTATAAGGAAACACGCAACTATCCGGTTCAATGTGTGTTACATATATAACCTTGTCTGTCAATTAACACAAACGTGGTCTTATGTTGGTTTTCATTTTAAGGTTTTCAATAAGTACAGTTTTCAATAAGCCAATTCGGTATTTCAACTGCGCATGTGCACAATGACATTTCGAATGACCCGCGTGACCTAACGCGCGCGTGTGAACGGAAAAGGTGGTCGCACAACGCGCACGTGTTAAATTCGATCAGAATGGGCGTTCGCGTAACATGGCGTGACATACGCCAGCAATTTTATCCCGAATAACCTTTGACCTTTGAGATACCAAACTGGGTAATTCTCTTAGGATCTTTCCAACTTAGTCCAGCAATAGGGGTTTTGGTAGTAAAAGGAAAGCCTTGTTAATAACAAAAAACAGCTCAATAACGGGACAAAATTTATTCTTCCAAAATAAACCCATCGAAATTTTTTTGAAGAAATGATGGTTGAAATGGATTTCGAGCTGTTCAATATATAAATCAAATTAAACATGCTCCAACAAAATGTAAGAATGTTAAATGTTTTAAGCACATTGTTACAGAGACACCAAAGTTATCTATCCGATTACAGTGATTTGGCTTAGATATGACTGTCCTACTTAATTACATGTGAAGTTCTATATTGTATGGTTCCTGTTTATATTATGCGTTATGTCTTCGCTATTCCTTCTCCTATAGGGGAGATTGTAATTAGCGGAGAATTTCTAAGGCATAGTTTCATTCTTGTTGTGTCTGGTTTTGTTTTAACAGAGGGCCAGGAATTTAGTTTGAAGGCGTTGTTCAAGAAGCCCGACGCACCTCCCCCGAGCGAGGAAAGTGCCCCGAAAGACAACGCCTACAAACAGATTCCCACTGACGATAAGACTGACAACACTGGCGATACTTCAGCCGTGTGAACGGCCGGTAATTTGACTCGAAGATCTTCCACTTTCAAGTTATTGTGGTGTTGGTTTTTATTAATGTTTAATTAACCCCTTGAGTACGGTTATCGTAGTGAGGCGTCGGGGTGCCGTGGCGGCCTGTGCAGCCAAGCGAAACGGCCACAATTTGCTTGTGCGGTCAAGCGTAGCATATAATCCAACAATGGATTGAAACTGCACAAATTGCGGCAAATGGCGTCATCCGACCTGGTGCCACTGTTGTTTTTTTTGGTCTTTTTTGCGCCATTTGGCGTCATCCGGGTAATTAATAATGTGTTTCTCGCTTGTAGAAAGCGAAATGATGTCAGTGAAATATCCTATTGACTTGTGCACACAATGGAGTTGGGTATCTGTAGAGCAAGGACGTTGGTAGATGCGCAGTCCATGCGTAGTGCAGTCGTGTCTGGAATTCCGATTTTGGCTTATTTTTACTGGCAGTCTACAATCACCATTCATGGCAGATATGCCATTTAAAACCATTTATATTAAGATTGGCTGGCCTTGGCGACAATGGATAGACCCATAAATGCATAATGGCTTCGCTGTTGACATCGACATGCAAATAGAGATTTCTTGCCAAACACCATATTGTTCATGCCTTGTATTGGTTTTAATGAAATACTGATTGCCTGATATAATAAGCTTAAAAAGGAATTATGATTTTTCTTAGTTTTTGCATGGAATTTTTAGGGATGCACCGGAAATGCGCTTTATAGTTAGATCTTGTTCATAAATATTGGTAGCATTGATAATTTAAATCAGTATCATGTTGGTCACAATTTGCAGTTTACAGAATTCGTGCCTTCTCTTGTTGTCTAAGACCCTTCAAGGATGTTTAACAGTATATTATCTTTGGATTTGGTGACTTGTGTTTTAATAAAGGTTACATTTTTTAAATCAAGAATAATATTTTCCGCCCTCATATTTAATCGTGGTTGTTTAATCTTGTTTGTCTGACCTCACAGAAATGAAAGTACAACCAGGTATAGTGTGATTAAACTAATACATTGTACACGCAACTGAGACAAAACATACCCACAGAAATAGACAATCGTAATAATCTGGGTTCATGTCTATTTATTTAAATTATTTATACATCATCCTTTCTTTACCCAGGGCTTCTTCGTCTTTCCTTTCAGGTTTTTCTACAGGTTTGCGAGCTACAGTGCGACTATGCGGGGATTTTGCAGTGTTAAATACAAACCCGAACGGAAGGCATTTTATGTAGTCATTTCTGCCATTATGCATAATAGGACGTTAACTTACAAGCGTTCCATTAGTTCTGCATCGACAGCCATTTGCGTATGTATTGCATATGGCAAATAATGGCATTACACATTTTGTGCATTTTGTGAAAAAAGCACCAATTTGGAACTGCGATAGAGCAATAAACACCTAACAAATCTGGATATTGGGGCATCGCTGATTGTTGGATGAATTTCTACATTTACATTTTAGGTATATGAATAATACCAACCGATGTTTTGTTTTACCTTGTTTTACCTTGTTATTTTACCGTTTGTTTTCTTGTAGGGGCCTACGCCTAAAGTTGCAAACCACAAACCCTAAAAAAAGAGGTTAAATGGCGCCACCAATGGTGAGAAGGTGTGTCAGCTCCCCCCCCCCCCCCCCCCCCCTACCCCCCATTTTCCGTATGAAGAGGGCAGCATTATCTCTAACGGTCAGTGCTTTTTATAAAACACCTGAATAAATCTCCGCCATCTGATTGAATTATGCCTACCAACGAACGGCACCGCAAGTTCTATTCAACGGTGGTGTACGCGATAGCGATGAATAGAACTTTCATAATTAATTCCAAGGTCATACTATTGGTGGCGCTACACCACGGCTGTCATTCACACAAAATGGCGGACGATGTTCGCGAATCACCGTTTGTTCTCCTAACAGACAATGAAATAATTATAGGAACTCGTAGGTGATGCTGACGCTGCTAACACCAAAAAATTTGATGAATTTGCAAGACACGTATGAACAACAATTGGGCTTTAACTGATTCGGAACTGGACAACTTTTTGTCGCGGTTTTATGCGGGACTGAGAAGGGAAAACGGCAGTTGTACACAAAGAAATCCATGCATGCAATCCGACGAGGATTTATTCAGGCGTTGTATAAAACAAATAATGAATGTTTCACATTCGTGCAATGGTAAGAATAATTTCAATCGGTGACAGATGAAATGTCCCATTCCACTCGCCTTCGCCTCGTGGAATGGAACATTCAATCTGTCGCCGAATTAAATTATATTGCACTCCTTATAAACATTCATTATTTGTATATCATGGGTCTCGGTGCGCAAATAGTAAACCTCATAAGGCCTTGTGTAGATTTAGGAGAAGAGTGGCAGTACACTATGACCAGCCAACTTTAATATGCTAAAAGCAACTTGTACAACGCTTAAGCAATTCCTGATAGGCCTACGTATGTATGCATGTATTCACACTGTTGCGCATAAAAGTACAGTGTTCCACTTTGTGGTTGACGAACGGGCCTGATCTATCGCCACGAGATACAGGTTTCCCCAGCCAATTTGCGAATTTTTCGGATCATTTTCGCTTGCTTTTTACACATTTGATCAAATTAAGGTTTCTTTTTCTCTGTTGGGGCATTCAATTTCAATGTTTAAGCACCAAAGATTTTATTACTAATGTTCGTTTTCGTTTAGGGGCATTCTATTTCGTTTGTTGCATTCTAACATTGAGTTTTGTGACATCATTTGACGGTTGAAGTATTCGAATATGTGAACGTCGGTCTGCAAATTAACCGCAAATTAACAGAAATGATTAGAGCGGGAACCAGACTAAACGGAAGTAACTTATTAATATTGATTTCACTAAAATGTTTCCCAAAATTCTATCAAAGCACTGCAAAGCGCTCTGTGTACCCTTTCTCAGCAAAATATGAACTTCAATGTTGGGGCAAAATCTGTCAAAATGGCAAGGCCACGAGATACAGGTTTCCCTTGTCTTTGTATCAATTTCGGCAAAAAAATAGATTTTACTATCCCAAAAAAAGCACTCCTCTCGATTCCATATACCTTTTCCCTTCAAAATTTGAAGAAGTTCATATTTATGGTAAAATCTGCCAAATGTCAAGGCCTTGTGTTTTTATCAATTTTGGCCAAAAAGATTGATTTCACTAAAATGTTTCCCAAAATTCTATCAAAGCAAAGGCAAGCGCTCCGCGTATCCTTTCTCAGAGAAATATGAAGAACTTTAAATTTGGGGCAAAATGGCAAGGCCTTGTGTTTTTATCAATTTTGGGGGAAAAAATTGATTTGACTCAAATATTCCCCAAACTTCTATCAGAAGCAACCTCAAATATTCCATGCAGAATACCATACATTAAACCCCTTTCCCAGCAAAATATGAAGAAGTTAATAATGTATTTGGGGCAAAATCTGTCAAAATGGCAAGGCTATAGCCTTGTGTTTTTATCAATTTCTGCCAAAAAATATATTTTACTATAATATCCCACAAAAGCACTCCCCTGGATTCTATATACCTTTTCCCGGCAAAATATGAAGAAATTCATATTTAGGGCAAAATCTGTCAAAATGGCAAGGCTATAGCCTTGTGTTTTATCAATTTTGTGCCCAAAAAAATGATTTGACTCAAATATTCCCCAAACTTCTATCAGAAGCAACCTCAAATATTTCATGCAGAATACCATACGTTAAACCCCTTTCCCAGCAAAATATGAAGAAGTTAATATTTAGTGCAAAATATGTGAAAATGGCAAAATATGAAAAACTTAAATTTTGGTGCAAAATTTGTCAAAATGGCAAGGCTATAGCCTTGTGTTTTTATCAATTTCTGCCAAAAAATAGATTTTACTATAATATCCCACGAAAGCACTCCCCTGGATTCCATATACCTTTTCCCGGCAAAATATGAAGAAATTCATATTTAGGGCAAAATCTGTGAAAATGGCAAGGCTATAGCCTTGTGTTTTTATCAATTTCTGCCAAAAAATATATTTTACTATAATATCCCACAAAAGCACTCCCCTGGATTCCATATACCTTTTCCCGGCAAAATATCAAGAAATTCATATTTAGGGCAAAATCTTCTAAAATGGAAAGGCTATAGCCTTGTGTTTTTATCAATTTCGTGCCAAAAAGATTGATTTCACTCAAATATTCCCCAAACTTCTATCAGAAGCAACCTCAAATATTCCATGCAGAATACCATACATTAAACCCCTTTCCCAGCAAAATATGAAGAAGTTCATATTTAGTGCAAAATCTGTGAAAATGGCAAGGCTATAGCCTTGTGTTTATATTGATTTCGGGCAAAAAATAGATTTTACTATAATATCCCACAAAAGCACTCCCCTGGATTCCATATAACTTTTCCCAGCAAAATATGAAGAACTTCAGTTTTGGGGCAAAATCTTCTAAAATGGCAAGGTTATAGCCTTGAGTTTTTATCAATTTGGCAAAAAAATGTATTTACTAAAATGTTTCACAAAATTCTATCAAAGCACTGCCAAGCGCTCCGTGTACCTTTTCTCAGCAAAATATGAAAAACTTCAATTTGGGGCAAAATCTGTGAAAATGGCAAGGCTATAGCCTTTTGTTTTTATCAATTTCTGCCAAAAATAGATTTTACCATAATATCCCACAAAAGCACTCCCCTGGATTCCATATACCTTTTCCCGGCAAAATATGAAGAAATTCATATTTAGGGCAAAATCTGTCAAAATGGCAAGGCTATATCAATTTTGTGCAAAAAAAATTGATTTGACTCAAATATTCCCCAAACTTCTATCAGAAGCAACCTCAAATATTCCATGCAGAATACCATACATTAAACCCCTTTCCCAGCGAAATATGAAGAAGTTCTTATTTAGGACAAAATCTGTGAAAATGGCAAGGCTATAGCCTTGTGTTTTTATCAATTTTGACCAAAAAGATTGATTTCACTGAAATATTTCACAAAATTCTATCAAAGCACTGCCAAGCGCTCCGTGTACCCTTTTTCAGCAAAATATGAAAAACTTCAATTTTGGTGCAAAATTTGTCAAAATGGCAAGGCTATAGCCTTGTGTTTTTATCAATTTCTGCAAAAAAATAGATTTTACTATAATATCCCACAAAAGCACTCCCCTGGATTCCATATACCTTTTCTCGGCAAAATATGAAGAAATTCATATTTAGGGCAAAATCTGTCAAAATGGCAAGGCTATAGCCTTGTGTTTTTATTAATTTCTGCCAAAAAATAGATTTTACTATAATATCCCACAAAAGCACTCCCCTGGATTCCATATACCTTTTCCCAGCAAAATATGAAGAAATTCATATTTAGGGCAAAATCTGTGAAAATGGCAAGGCTATAGTTTTGTATTTTATCAATTTTGTACAAAATAAATTGATTTGACTCAAATATTCCCCAAACTTTTCAGAAGCAACTTCAAATATTCCATGCAGAATACCATACATTAAACCCCTTTCCCAGCAAAAGATGAAGAAGTTCACATATTTAGTGCAAAATCTGTGAAAATGGCAAGGCTATAGCCTTGTGTTTTATCAATTTTATCAATTTTGTACAAAATAAATTGATTTGACTCAAATATTCCCCAAACTTTTCAGAAGCAACTTCAAATATTCCATGCAGAATACCATACATTAAACCCCTTTCCCAGCAAAATATGAAGAAGTTCATATTTAGGGCAAAATCTGTGAAAATGGAAAGGCTATAGCCTTGTGTTTTTATCAATTTTGACCAAAAAGATTTATTTCACTGAAATATTTCACAAAATTCTATCAAAGCACTGCCAAGCGCTCCGTGTACCCTTTCTCAGCAAAATATGAAAAACTTCAATTTTGGTGCAAAATTTGTCAAAATGGCAAGTCTATAGCCTTGTGTTTTTATCAATTTCTGCCAAAAAATAGATTTCACTCAAATATTCCCCAAACTTCTATCAGAAGCAACCTCAAATATTCCATGCAGAATACCATACATTAAACCCCTTTCCCAGCAAAATATGAAAAAGTTTATATTTAGTGCAAAATCTGTGAAAATGGCAAGGCTATAGCCTTGTGTTTTTATCAATTTCTGCCAAAAAATAGATTTTACTATAATATCCCACAAAAGCACTTGTGTTTTATCAATTTTGTGAAAAAAAAATTGATTTGACTCAAATATTCCCCAAACTTCTATCAGAAGCAACCTCAAATATTCCATGCAGAATACCATACATTAAACCCCTTTCCCAGCAAAATATGAAGAAGTTCATATTTAGGGCAAAATCTGTGAAAATGGAAAGGCTATAGCCTTGTGTTTTTATCAATTTTGACCAAAAAGATTTATTTCACTGAAATATTTCACAAAATTCTATCAAAGCACTGCCAAGCGCTCCGTGTACCCTTTCTCAGCAAAATATGAAAAACTTCAATTTTGGTGCAAAATTTGTCAAAATGGCAAGTCTATAGCCTTGTGTTTTTATCAATTTCTGCCAAAAAATAGATTTCACTCAAATATTCCCCAAACTTCTATCAGAAGCAACCTCAAATATTCCATGCAGAATACCATACATTAAACCCCTTTCCCAGCAAAATATGAAAAAGTTTATATTTAGTGCAAAATCTGTGAAAATGGCAAGGCTATAGCCTTGTGTTTTTATCAATTTCTGCCAAAAAATAGATTTTACTATAATATCCCACAAAAGCACTTGTGTTTTATCAATTTTGTGAAAAAAAAATTGATTTGACTCAAATATTCCCCAAACTTCTATCAGAAGCAACCTCAAATATTCCATGCAGAATACCATACATTAAACCCCTTTCCCAGCAAAATATGAAGAAGTTCATATTTAGGGCAAAATCTGTGAAAATGGAAAGGCTATAGCCTTGTGTTTTTATCAATTTCGTGCCAAAAAGATTGATTTCACTCAAATATTCCCCAAACTTCTATCAGAAGCAACCTCAAATATTCCATGCAGAATACCATACATTAAACCCCTTTCCCAGCAAAATATGAAGAAGTTCATATTTAGTGCAAAATCTGTGAAAATGGCAAGGCTATAGCCTTGTGTTTATATTGATTTCGGGCAAAAAATAGATTTTACTATAATATCCCACAAAAGCACTCCCCTGGATTCCATATAACTTTTCCCAGCAAAATATGAAGAACTTCAGTTTTGGGGCAAAATCTTCTAAAATGGCAAGGTTATAGCCTTGAGTTTTTATCAATTTGGCAAAAAAATGTATTTACTAAAATGTTTCACAAAATTCTATCAAAGCACTGCCAAGCGCTCCGTGTACCTTTTCTCAGCAAAATATGAAAAACTTCAATTTGGGGCAAAATCTGTGAAAATGGCAAGGCTATAGCCTTTTGTTTTTATCAATTTCTGCCAAAAATAGATTTTACCATAATATCCCACAAAAGCACTCCCCTGGATTCCATATACCTTTTCCCGGCAAAATATGAAGAAATTCATATTTAGGGCAAAATCTGTCAAAATGGCAAGGCTATATCAATTTTGTGCAAAAAAAATTGATTTGACTCAAATATTCCCCAAACTTCTATCAGAAGCAACCTCAAATATTCCATGCAGAATACCATACATTAAACCCCTTTCCCAGCGAAATATGAAGAAGTTCTTATTTAGGACAAAATCTGTGAAAATGGCAAGGCTATAGCCTTGTGTTTTTATCAATTTTGACCAAAAAGATTGATTTCACTGAAATATTTCACAAAATTCTATCAAAGCACTGCCAAGCGCTCCGTGTACCCTTTTTCAGCAAAATATGAAAAACTTCAATTTTGGTGCAAAATTTGTCAAAATGGCAAGGCTATAGCCTTGTGTTTTTATCAATTTCTGCAAAAAAATAGATTTTACTATAATATCCCACAAAAGCACTCCCCTGGATTCCATATACCTTTTCTCGGCAAAATATGAAGAAATTCATATTTAGGGCAAAATCTGTCAAAATGGCAAGGCTATAGCCTTGTGTTTTTATTAATTTCTGCCAAAAAATAGATTTTACTATAATATCCCACAAAAGCACTCCCCTGGATTCCATATACCTTTTCCCAGCAAAATATGAAGAAATTCATATTTAGGGCAAAATCTGTGAAAATGGCAAGGCTATAGTTTTGTATTTTATCAATTTTGTACAAAATAAATTGATTTGACTCAAATATTCCCCAAACTTTTCAGAAGCAACTTCAAATATTCCATGCAGAATACCATACATTAAACCCCTTTCCCAGCAACAGATGAAGAAGTTCACATATTTAGTGCAAAATCTGTGAAAATGGCAAGGCTATAGCCTTGTGTTTTATCAATTTTATCAATTTTGTACAAAATAAATTGATTTGACTCAAATATTCCCCAAACTTTTCAGAAGCAACTTCAAATATTCCATGCAGAATACCATACATTAAACCCCTTTCCCAGCAAAATATGAAGAAGTTCATATTTAGGGCAAAATCTGTGAAAATGGAAAGGCTATAGCCTTGTGTTTTTATCAATTTTGACCAAAAAGATTTATTTCACTGAAATATTTCACAAAATTCTATCAAAGCACTGCCAAGCGCTCCGTGTACCCTTTCTCAGCAAAATATGAAAAACTTCAATTTTGGTGCAAAATTTGTCAAAATGGCAAGTCTATAGCCTTGTGTTTTTATCAATTTCTGCCAAAAAATAGATTTCACTCAAATATTCCCCAAACTTCTATCAGAAGCAACCTCAAATATTCCATGCAGAATACCATACATTAAACCCCTTTCCCAGCAAAATATGAAAAAGTTTATATTTAGTGCAAAATCTGTGAAAATGGCAAGGCTATAGCCTTGTGTTTTTATCAATTTCTGCCAAAAAATAGATTTTACTATAATATCCCACAAAAGCACTTGTGTTTTATCAATTTTGTGAAAAAAAAATTGATTTGACTCAAATATTCCCCAAACTTCTATCAGAAGCAACCTCAAATATTCCATGCAGAATACCATACATTAAACCCCTTTCCCAGCAAAATATGAAGAAGTTCATATTTAGGGCAAAATCTGTGAAAATGGAAAGGCTATAGCCTTGTGTTTTTATCAATTTTGACCAAAAAGATTTATTTCACTGAAATATTTCACAAAATTCTATCAAAGCACTGCCAAGCGCTCCGTGTACCCTTTCTCAGCAAAATATGAAAAACTTCAATTTTGGTGCAAAATTTGTCAAAATGGCAAGTCTATAGCCTTGTGTTTTTATCAATTTCTGCCAAAAAATAGATTTCACTCAAATATTCCCCAAACTTCTATCAGAAGCAACCTCAAATATTCCATGCAGAATACCATACATTAAACCCCTTTCCCAGCAAAATATGAAAAAGTTTATATTTAGTGCAAAATCTGTGAAAATGGCAAGGCTATAGCCTTGTGTTTTTATCAATTTCTGCCAAAAAATAGATTTTACTATAATATCCCACAAAAGCACTTGTGTTTTATCAATTTTGTGAAAAAAAAATTGATTTGACTCAAATATTCCCCAAACTTCTATCAGAAGCAACCTCAAATATTCCATGCAGAATACCATACATTAAACCCCTTTCCCAGCAAAATATGAAGAAGTTCATATTTAGGGCAAAATCTGTGAAAATGGAAAGGCTATAGCCTTGTGTTTTTATCAATTTTGACCAAAAAGATTTATTTCACTGAAATATTTCACAAAATTCTATCAAAGCACTGCCAAGCGCTCCGTGTACCCTTTCTCAGCAAAATATGAAAAACTTCAATTTTGGTGCAAAATTTGTCAAAATGGCAAGTCTATAGCCTTGTGTTTTTATCAATTTCTGCCAAAAAATAGATTTCACTCAAATATTCCCCAAACTTCTATCAGAAGCAACCTCAAATATTCCATGCAGAATACCATACATTAAACCCCTTTCCCAGCAAAATATGAAAAAGTTTATATTTAGTGCAAAATCTGTGAAAATGGCAAGGCTATAGCCTTGTGTTTTTATCAATTTCTGCCAAAAAATAGATTTTACTATAATATCCCACAAAAGCACTCCCCTGGATTCCATATACCTTTTCCCGGCAAAATATGAAGAAGTTCATATTTAGGGCAAAATCTGTGAAAATGGCAAGGCTATAGCCTTGTGTATTTATCAATTTTGACCAAAAAGATTGATTTCACTGAAATATTTCACAAAATTCTATCAAAGCACTGCCAAGCGCTCCGTGTACCCTTTCTCAGCAAAATATGAAAAACTTCAATTTTAATGCAAAATTTGTCAAAATGGCAAGGCTATAGCCTTGTGTTTTTATCAATTTTGGGCCAAAAAAATTGATTTCACTCAAATATTCCCCAAACTTCTATCAGAAGCAACCTCAAATATTCCATGCAGAATACCATACATTAAACCTCTTTCCCAGCAAAATATGAAGAAGTTCATATTTAGTGCAAAATCTGTGAAAATGGCAAGGCTATAGCCTTGTGTTTTATCAATTTTATGCCAAAAAAAATGATTTGACTCAAATATTCCCCAAACTTCTATCAGAAGCAACCTCAAATATTCCATGCAGAATACCATACATTAAACCCCTTTCCCAGCAAAATATGAAGAAGTTCATATTTAGGGCAAAATCTGTGAAAATGGCAAGGCTATAGCCTTGTGTTTTTATCAATTTTGACCAAAAAGATTGATTTCACTAAAATATTTCCAAAATGCTGTCCAAAGCTCTCCCCTGGATTCCATATACCTTTTCCCAGCAAAATATGAAGAATTTCATATTTGGGGCAACATCTTTTAAAATGGCAAGGCTATAGCCTTGTTTTGATCAATTTTGGCCAAAAAGATTGATTTCACTAAAATGTTTCCCAAAATTCTATCAAAGCACTGCCAAGCACTCCGCGTATCCTTTTTCACAGAAATACGAAGAACTGTAATTTGGGGGCAAAATCTGTCCAAATAGCATTGTGTTTTTATCAATTTTGGGCAAAACAATTTATTTGACTCAAGTATTCCCCAAACTTCTATTAGAAGCAACCTCAAATATTCCATGCAGAATACCATACATTAAACACCTGTTTTTATTACTTTTGGCCAAAATATTGACTTCACTCAAATATTCCCCAAAATTCCATCAGAAGCACTCTCAAACGTTCCACACGAAATACCACAAATCCCAACGGCTTTCCCCGGAATTGAGCATAAAATCCCCATATCAAACATGTTACGATACAAGTAAAACATCGCATTTTGACACGTGCACAAATATGTAAATTTATACAAGTCAATTCATGGTATAGAAAATTCTTAATTTATGAGGAAATTTAAAAGCCTTAAACTAACATGTCGGATAAAACAATGGTTAAAAAGATGCGATATAGTTTAAAACACCTTGTTATAATTATTAAAAACTACTATACTATCACTTCCGCAACCGTAAAACTGAAGTTAAAGAAGAGGGTGAAGGGCGCGCCTCTTTCCCTCTTTTACAGAGCATGATGCTGAACTTGTTTGGCCTTATACCCGACTTGTTTCCAACGTGTTCTTTTTTCCTCAAACCTACCAAGAAATATAACCATGGAAACCCATAAGACGTTTTTAATCTCTTGATATTGTAAGGTAAAGTTGATTTTTGCAAAATTATAGTTGGTTCAGCTGAAGTTTATTCTGGTTTGGGGGCAAAGTTCACATCGTGTCCTGGCATTCACAAAATTCAACCCGACGATGACTACAAAATGAAAAAGACCTAAATACATGTACATCGTTTATCTGAAACTTTGAGGATCAACTATTCTATTCCTAACAATAATATACATTGATATAATACAGTATATTAACAATATTTTTAATAAACTGGGCATTTAAATTCAAACTGGAGTGTAGATTCTCGTTTTGTTTTCCAAACGTTTCAAGCAAACATGACATGTTTAAACAAAACCTTAGTGTAAAGTGGAGTGTCGTGGTCGAGCGGTCTAGGTTCGGATCGAGAACTTCTGAATATCATCAAAACGTGGGTTCGAAACCCACGATGGCCAGTCAGGGCACTCGCGTCGTTGAATACGACGGTTCAACATAATTGCTCCTCTCTATATAGGGGGGTATAAACACAGCCGCTTAATGCAGAATGGGGGGAGGGATAAAAACAGCCGCTTATTTCTGGGAATAGAATTATTAGTCGTTTAATGCTAACGAAACCAGACAGACCTCTCTCAGGTGAATATAAATATTCTTAGCCGTTTAATGCTGAAGAAACCAGATATAAACGTCAGTATTATTGGCTATATACCTTGTCTCAAATTTCTCAGTAAAATATCCATCACACGCTTATGACTACAATCACTAATTTCATGTGTTGTTAATGACTATTTCCACATGGTGAAAGAGATGCTACTTTCATGATATAATTATCAAATTTTTAGAGAAAATCCCAAAAGTAGTTAGTGAAGCACACCAAAGCAAATGTAGTAATCTAATAAGTTTCCAAATATACAATAAAAACACTTGGTTATAATCCATAGCACTTTCCAATATTACACAGAAAATCTTTGTATTACATGTAGTTATTTTGAATGATATCCCGGTTTGAATTTCCTCTTCAGAGAATATGTGTTATTTTTAATCACAGAAACTTCTGACAATCTTTACACAATCTTCTGAAAGACAACTGAAGACAATTTAACAACAAAAACCCACTGGACATAAAACAGGTTTTTTTTGTGTTTTTTTTTAACATTGCTGTATCTACATGTATTCAGGAAAAGAGAATAACCTTGAAATACTAAGGGAAATTATAAGGTATTCATATTCCGAGTTGACATTAATTTCAGTCCAAATACCTAAAATACCACTCTATTTTTGATAATTTTGCCAATATTGTAGATGCTTCAATTTTCACGAAATGTAAACGATAGATGCCGACAATCTCTGGGAGAGTTTGCTTTTTAGCTGGTTTAATTTGTAGTCATTTCCTTGGTAATTAATTTTTAGTCCCAAATTAGTCAACCTTTTTCTTACCCAATTTTCTACGCAAATGTCATGTTATGTCCTCCCTGTGATGGGACTCATCCACTTTAACAAAATAATAATACATTTTTTCAGTAATTAATTATTTTTGAGTACTACAAGACTGCAGTGTAAATTCTCTGCATTTGATCCAACTGTAAAATACTTTGGGGAAAAATACGTGTAATTCATGCTACACTTGACTGCAGTTACACAGCAAGTTTACAATATGTAATGGGAAACCACATTAAGTAAATTTCCATTGTTTTCGCGATCTCTGTTTTTGATTCCTTTTTATCTTGTGGACCCAGTCCATGGTAGATAGGTTTACATAAACGATTCCCACATGGTAGGTTCACATGAACTTAACTGATAAAGGATATCTATTATCTGAGTACATGTATCATCTAATATTAGGAGTAACAATATTAGCAGATCTTATATTCCAAGAATATATAAACAGGGATAGAGTATGTTACATTTGCGCAATAATAGCTGCATATCACCTATTCGTAAAGAAAATATAGACAATGTATTCAGAAAAAAAATGCACAAAATAGGCTTTACAAAATACCCATTACCAATACCAATAGCATTGTAATGGCGACTATTGAAACACTACAATTTGTATTTCTAAAAAGCATGGTTGGAATCCACAGAGAGAACGTTTTCTTTATTGTACAATAAGTTGAAGTTTAAGATGAAACTACTTGACAAAACTACACAACAAACTTATTTATTTAGATTTGAAGCCATTAACCCTAACCCCTTGGGTAACTTTACTAGAAAGTATCCTGAATCCGACAAAATCCACCTATTTTGTCATGCACAAAAAGTTGGTTTTGGTGACTGCTCAATATGGAGGTATCCTGAATCCATCAAAATCCTGCAGTACCGCTAGGCTTACAATCCTCAATCCATCAAAACCCCCCAGTTTTCAATATGGAGGTATCCTAAATCCGCCGAAATCCTTCAAAATAGGGTTTGGATTTTGATGGATTTATGTAGGTTAGGGTAAAAAAAAAAAAAAAAAGCTTATCACCCCTGCTCCCTTTCTTTTTAGAGTATGCTTGCCTTTTTCCCGTTTTTTTTTTTCTCCAAACAAAAATGTAAAAGAAAAAGGTTCTCCAGCAATACCTCCAGGGGGAGGGGAGGGGAGGGGAGGGGAGGGGAGGGGAGGGGAGGGGAGGAGTGCTATATAGAATAGTCAAACTACAAATGCAACCATGTCGACGTTTCTTGGGCAACATCTAGCGACTACCGCCTCCGAACAACGACAAGATGATCAGGAAAAGAAAGACGACGTCCACGTACAGGTTGAGGGCACCAAATATGTACTCCTCTGGGCTCAACTCATAACGGCGACCACCGATGAGCATCTGCGTATCGTAGGCCAAGAACTGACAAGAGGCAAGACAATTCGACAAATTCAGATTCTAGAGAAAGTCAAACTGTAGATGGTTCCCAGTGCCTTCTATTATGACGTACATAAATATGAATGGATATGAATACAGGAATATAGAGGAAAACTATATTTGATTGAAGAAAAACAACACTGAACTCTAATTGATATTTCAAAAATATTGTTTTCTATAATGTGGTACATGTGAAGATTGACATACAATAATCTTGAAACTAATTCAAGTATGTTTACTTATCGTAGCTTGATTTTTTGGGGGGTAAAAATTCTCATTGGAAAGCTCAAAACTAATGTTAAAAAGTAAATTATTTGATAATTTTTTTTCCGGGGCACCATGCCTAAAAAGCATGAACATATGGTCGTACTTCCCTAATACGTCCGAGGACAATGCTTTGTGTTTCCTATTGTTCCTTTAATATAACCAACCCCCATAGACTAAGCACGTATCCTTACGTTCGAGGACCGATTTCAACAAAAGACTCTACGTTCGAGGACTGAAAGGTTTCTTTGTGTTTCCTTTCTTCTCTTGTCCTCGGAGATATATACAGTGCACGTACACAATAACACACACAGTTAAACGTGTATCGACCTCCAAATGCGGACGTCCTATTGTTCCCGCTTTTGTTTGACCTTTACTTTTCGGAAGGCCTCCCATAGGTTTTGTACACGATCTCAATCGGGGACGTATTTTGGGAATCGCGGACGATATTGTTCCCTTTGTTATACGTCCACATTTGTTTGGGAGAACGAACGCACACACACACACATGTAAATGTGTAAATACCGGTTATCGTGGACTCCCTATTGTCCCTCTTTTGTTTATACTTCAACTTTTTCGGAAGGCCTCCCATATGTTTTGTACACGATTTTCAATCGTGGACGTTCGGTCAAACGTGGACCCTTTGTCTACGCCCGAATTCTTTTGTCCTAGGTCCACGATTGCCGGTATATACATACTCACACACACACAATATTCTGAAGGAAATGATTTGGAGGGAATTTTACCTGGGAATTGATTATTTTCTTCGGACTCAAAATCGTCCCAGAACACAAAGCAATGATTTGATTGTGGTACAAAAATCATGACAGTACTCACCAGAGAGAACAACAAAGCTGCCAGCCAGGCGTACACTGTGTAAAGGATCTGATGGTTGAAAGAAAAGAAATCATCAAATTCAGACATGAATATTCATAGTGATGGCAAATATATACTGTTTCCAGACAAGTTGTAAAGGTGTGCATGGTGAGGTGTTCAATCTAATGAAAGTTTGTAGTAACACCATGTGAAAATGAAATTCTTTTGAGTGTTTGTTGGTGCTGAGAAGAAGCAGCTACTCAACGTTTCCAAGAGTACGCACCTGTTCTCCAAACGACAACAAGAGGACACTATTTTTAATTGTTGAGTTACTGGTTCTTCTCAAAACCAGCAACTACTCACATTTCCATATCATCACAGTTTTCACGAAGAGACAAATTCCCCATTTCCTCAGTACACTTAATTTGTCTCTTCGTGAAAACTGTGACGATATGGTGTCACCACAAACCTTCACCGTGTCACACTACGTCTACAAGCAGAGCAGACTGCTTCTACATAATATCATTAGTACTGACTGGTGGTCTATTCAACCCTCAATGCATGAGTGGTGTATCTAGGGTTCAATTTGCAGGGGTACTATATAGGGGTATATCATTAGCACTGACTGGTGGTCTATTCAACCCTCGATGCATGAGTACTAGGGGTGCGTCCATACGACAGTGGGATCAACTATCTTCATAGTGCCTTCATAGAAACTAGCTGTACTCCAACCTGGGTTGAGACAAGTATAGTACAGGAGGGAATCTATTTCAAACAGGTCGTTATTTTTGAGTAGTACGACTGTTTTTGCTGAGGTACTGCATTCACCGCTTTGACTCAGGCTTTCAAATGAATATCCCAAAAATGTTGAATAAATGACGACTTTTCGTGGGTAATGAATTCCACTTTGAGAATGAGGTGACAGCCACCTGGTGGGGTATATAGTCCAGTACCTCAAATAGCACCATGCTGAACTGAAATCCTAGATCACAAGGACAGTCTAATTGGTTCCAAGACGTCCTTGGTGCGATGCAGCGTGAACATGTCAATGGCTGTACAGCGCCCTCTACACACGCACACCAAGGCCACATCGCTAAGGACGTCTTGGCCTACATTGCATGCATTGTATAATTGCTGATGACTCACTGGTCTAGTTTCCCCGCACCATACAGCTTGACGTACGCATGTACGTACGTACGTACGTTAACGGACTCATATAGCCAGCTACTAAAACATGATTTCCTCCAGTGCGCAAGCGCCATTATTCTTTTGACCTGCCTAATAAATTATGCATATACAGGTCGCGCGCAGTCCCTGCCAAAGAATAAAGACGTCTTTGGCGATGTGGCCTTGGTGTGCGTGGGTAAAGGGTGCTACACAGCCATTAACATGTTTGCGATGCATCGCACCGTGCGATAAGGACGTCTTGGAACCAACAGTACGTGCTTCACAAGTATTCTGAATCCATGCCGTCCACTCACCTGGCTGTATGTGAAGATGGCGATGAATCCAAACAGAAACAAAGACCAGGCAAAGATGAAGATGAATCCCCCGCAAGAGGTGAAGTCAAACCTTGTCTGGATTGAGAACAGCGTAATCCCGATGGTCACCCCCTGGAAAAAATAAGAGCACAGTTTACGTCAACCGAAGTTCAAACTTTACACACTATTTCAAGCACTGGGCCTAACATGGAATCTGTAACACTGGATTTACAGCCCACAATTTTGTGCTAAGCGAGCTAGAAACGAAATTCTGTACTAACCTCGTAAGAACAGAATTTTTAGTTACAAGCACGCATTTGCGCAAACCAAAATTCACTGATAGCGCTGGCTTTTCTACTCTAGTTAGTGAAGATTCCTTATCTATCGATAGTATACACAACTGTCAAATTGCGCCGATTAGCAATGGGATGCAGAAATCCTAGTTTAATCATTACCGAAATGAATTACACCAAGCCCAGTTCGCTCCTTTTTGACGGACAAATGGTAGGCATCTTGAACCCTAGGCCAGCGGCCATCTTGGAAGATGAGCCTGGCTACTGGGAGAAGTGTGTGTGTGGGGGAAGGGGGGGGGGGGGGGGGCACCTCTTCCCTCCTTTCAAAGAAGCAAATAATGCCAGACATGTTCACTTAGTTTTTCAGGGTCGTTTGATCAATGTGAGGGCCGTGGCTATACACTCTGTACAGAAAAACTGAAATAAACAACAGCATTTTGACAATTGCCCCTGCTTAAAAAAAAGAAAAAAATGGACATTGAAAAACTTTGACGTACAGCGCAAATAGCCAGAGCAATCAGCACAGTCTGGCCTCCTGACTCGTAGTACGAACTGCAATACAAACAAACCAAGCAGATTGATATCATTACAGGCACGTTTCAGCACAAGACGTAAGATGGAATCTCCAGACTAGTACATCCTCTGGACATTTAGATTTTCACACACATAACTTTGTCTTACAACAATACAAACAATCTAAAATACTCTTTGTCATTTCAAATAAAACAATTATTATTTTGAAATCTTTCAAGTTTACTCATGCAAAACGGTGCTAGTTTTGTTTGAAGGAACTCCTTTATCAAAAAAGTGTCAATAACGGTACAAATTCATTCCTGCCAAAATAAATTGTCAACTTTCTAATTTGGGAGCAAACTTCTTCATACTTCCCAAACGTATATAATATTGAGGGCTAACTCACTAACCCTAATTCCCTCCACCATTTTTCCTCCAAGTACATTTGTAACCCAAATCCTCCAACATCCTCTGATTTCAAAGTGTTCAAGCTGCATGTAACCTGAATCCTCCAAAATCCCCTTATGGGGACCATTGCATGAATCCTCCAAAATCCTCTAGGGGTTTTTGTAAACACCCTAGTAAGCTCAATCCTCCAAAATTATCCAGCATCAGATACAGCCCGATGACCTGGACCCTCCATTTTCTTCCAGAGGTAAAATCCTCCGATGCTTCAACTTCCAAAGACCCTCAATTTTCCAAATTCCTCCTTTTGGCAAAGAGGATTTTGGAGGACTTGGGAAGGTTAAAATTAAACCAGTTGAAGTCGTTCTTACCTAGCAATTGTTCCAGTCAAGTACGACAAGCTCAGGGTCTAGCAGATATTAATAGAAAATAACGTGACTTTTAATCAAGGGGGACATGTACTTATGTAGAATTAAAGGAGGAATAACTTGAGGAGGTTTTACAGTATTAGAGTGCCCTGTACCCTTAAAAACTCAGCGTTACCATTGCGTTTAACTTTGAGTTTCCCCTTCTTTATACTGCACTTCTGGGTGCAGAATTCTGCAATTCTGGGTTTATGTCTGAAAATTGAGATAATTTCTTTGGTATCTATTGAAGATGTATGCTTTATTTAGCAGAGTTGGAGTCGAGTCCCTGCAAGTCCTTTCACAAGTACTTTCGCAAGCCCAGTCACAAGTCCTTTCATAAAGCCGGTCACAAGTAACTGGATGAACAATGACAAAGGAATGCCTTTGTCAAAGCTCATTTGAATAGCTTGTGATTTGGATTAAGACTGGAGGGCTTGTGATGGACTTGCAGGGACTTGCAGGGACTTGCAGGGACTTGCAGGGACTTGCAGGGACTTGCAGGGACTTGCAGGGACTTGTGATGGACTCGACTACATCTCTGCTATTTAGATCTGGAAAAGGGAAAACCATAAGGGTGGCAGGACTGCTACCCTAAAATGTGGCCAACCCCACCACCTCTGTTGTAGCCCTTTACCGAGAGTGGCTTTTAGCCTTGTATTGGGCAACTTTCACTAATAAACAAATTAAAATTAAAATTGAACAAAAAATAAAAATCCACCTAAGGCCTGAGGATATGTAGAGTGTGTAAATCATGTGACGCCACTAGTCCCTTTTGCATCGCCTGGCGTAGTGAATGTAATTAAGTTTTATTCAAATGAACCAGTCAGGCATGCTGAATGGTGCAACCTGCTCTAGTCTACATAAGCTACGACTACAAGGCAGTCCCCACATGGTGATATTTTTTTACATTTAACACTGTCTGTCACATGTGACGCCACTAGTCCCTTTTGCATCGCCTGGCGTAGTGAATGTAATTAAGTTTTATTCAAATGAACCAGTCAGGCATGCTGAATGGTGCAACCTGCTCTAGTCTACATAAGCTACGACTACAAGGCAGTCCCCACATGGTGATATTTTTTACATTTAACACTGTCTGTCACATGAATGGAAAGGTTTTTATACTCCGACAGAAATGACTAAAAGAAGGAGAAAAAACTGATTGATTATTTACATTTTTTAATATGATTTTCTACACGCCCTTGGGTGTTAGGAATGCCGGAACGCCAGGCTCTCACTGGGGCTGTAGAGCCGAGTGTAAATGCAAACAATAAGACCGCTGAGCCCCCCGCTTCCGTCTATAATGAAAGCTCTGTTTGAAAAAGCACCTTCCATTCATTACATTCCTATTTAGGAGTTAGGACTGATTTGGTTAAACGTGTTTTTGTAATCTTTGTTGTGTGACCAGAGAAGAGTTGCCCTGTAATAAATTTCTGAATAAAATTCTTAGCAGGTTTCAGAATATAATGGAAAGTTCTTCACTTACGAATATGATAAGAGCGATGAAGTTGTGGGGCGTCTTGCGACGGAATTCACCGCAGCAGGCGAGCACGATGTACACAACCAGAAAGACACCACTACAGAAAAGAACAACTTGTGTAAAAATCACAAAATTCTTGTGTTTTTATTGGAGTGGTAGGCTGCATGACAACAGGCCACACTTATGACCCATTGAGGGCGCTTTAATACTGTCATTTTGGGATACGAATGGGGTATATTTTATTAATAACCTTACTGAAGTTTAACACATTGTAAAATGCATCCCAATGATTGGTCATAAATAAAAGTTCAACTTTGCCGATCGTCTTGGTTGCCCGCGACGTTTACGGAGGAAATGTTTCCATGTCTGCGCTGTAGTTTGGGTGCTGTTTGTGTTGCTCTCTGCGTTTCTTACGTCGATATGGAAACCAGGCTTAAGACAAGAGAAGGAGGTGAACAATTTAACTGTAGATTTATTTGTGTACATATTCTTGCATTTGTATAAATATTTTTGTATGTGTGTATTTATTTTTTGTATGTGTGTAAATATTTATTTTTGTATGTGTGTAAATATTTATTTTTGTATGTGTAAATATTTATTTTTGTATGTTTGTAAATATATTCATTTTTAATAAAAAATGTATGCAGGGCCCTTATGGAAACCGGTTTATAAACTGTTTGGGCACACCCTGGGTAAAGAAATGAATAAGTAGTAAATAAAATGCACTAAAACGTTACTGGTAGTACTTACTACGATGCCCAATATAGGCCTGGGTTGCTTCTAACAAAAAGCCTCACTGAATCCCTGTTTGGAACAAAGATGAAAAAAGATTGAAGCATAGAGGAATCCCACAACGACGAGTTTAGCGCCGATCTGTGCACTTCCACGTTTGAAAACGAGGATCTCAATGTCACAGTAAACAACTTTATGCTGATCGTGCGCCTGCGCTTCCTTTTATGGCCTGAATAATTCATGCATGAATGAATGTGCTGAAAAGCGTTGTTTTGTTTGCCACTGACATTCTCGCTTTCAACCCGGAAGTGCGCAGAAGGGGCTAATGTGAATTTCCTCTATTGTGTGGCAGAAGCACCTCTCATGACTCAAAAGGAACCTAGAATTAAATAATTTATTCTTGCCAAAAATTCATTGGTCTGGAAATACATTCTGTATGCTCTCAACAACGGTTGAATTGGCATAAGGGGAAATGGGGGAGAGGGTCGATCATGCTCCCCCTAAAAACATTTTTTTTTAAATTGAAATACTTTTTGCGTGGCCAGCATTAAGCATAAAGCCATGTTTGAAACGGGCTTCAGGAGCTACAGCTACAAATGTTGATTGGCAGACAGTAAAAATAGCAGAACCAACATCAGATCGAGTCCTTGTAAAGTGTGTAAAGCTCTTGTCTCTCACCAATGTGGCCCGGGTTCGATTCCCGGCCTGGACCTTATGTGAGTAGAGTTGTTCGTTGATTCTCTCCTGTGCCACGAGGGTTTTTCTCCGGGTTCTCCGGTTTTCCTCCCTCCGGAAAAAATCAACATTTACGATCTTTAGCTGTGCTCCGTGGTTAGATATGGGTCATATGGCCGGCTGCCAGAGGTGCCTTTATGTGCCTTCGCAATTCAGCACCCCAGCTGCGAGTAAGGCCTCCCAAATTATTATTATTATTATTATTATTATTAGAATTACAAAGACTTACACAAAGAAGAAAAGGCACACGGTTCCAAATGTAACTGCGAGCTGAGCGGTCAGAATCAGATACACCTGGAGAAATTAAGATCAGACAATTTAAGTAACATACAAACTCACGACACTGACCAAAAATAGGACGAAATGAATTCTGTCCCATGAAAACCATACTTGATTAACCCTTTCCTTACCAATGTGGAGTTTACTCGACAAGAAAACCACACACCAGAGTATACAAACAGCAAATTTATTCACCATGTTTCATCGAACTGCAGTACTTGTGTTTTTCGCTGTCTATACATGTACATGATTTATATACCAGCAGAAAGAGCTTGTTCGGATCTTTCCAATGGTGCTATCAAATTCATACAACATTCGTACAATATTTTGAGACGTCTTCAGATGCAATTTTCTTGAAGATGATGGAAATATTTATCAGGAGGATTGGTATTGCTACCATTTCTATAAAGATTAAAACCCTAACACTGCTGAATCCATCAATGACAACACGAGCAACAACCAAAAATCTCTACTAATTTACAATCATGCCCAGTTTACCTTCAAGATAAACTTGCGTCTCACGTCCTTGTCACTCAAGCTTCTTCCAGCGGTAAAGCCCCCCTCTGCATCGCCGGAGGGGGAGGTGCCCCCCTCTGCATCGCCGGAGGGGGAGGTGCCTGTACACATATAGGAATATCATTTCTGTCAGTCGGGCTTTCAAAAGTGGGAGAATAGTAGGATCAAAAAAGTAGGATTTTTGCGGGCTTTCAGGAGTAGTTTTCGTTGATACTCACCCATGTCCACAGCATCACAAGCCTCATTTGGCATGTTCTGTACTCACAACGCTTGTGCTCTATCCTCATCAACTCAGCTCTTGGAAGTAAAGTTGCAATACTCTGGCACTTTATGGTGTGATTTCCACATGACAGTGTGTAACACTTATGACAAATATTCAATGACATTTTATTTTTTGGGAATTGTGGGCCAAAAATTAGGAACAAGTTAAATAAATAGGAATTTCAAGAAAACAGAAGTAGGAGCAAGGTAAAAAAAAATAGGAAAAGTAAGAAAAGCAGGAATACTTGAAAGCCTGCACACAAGACCAGCCTGTCCAAGACCGAGACCGAGACCGAGACCGAGACCGAGACCGAGACCGAGACCGAGACCGAGACCGAGACCGAGGTATTCGAGACACCAAGACCAGCCTGTCCAAGACTAAGACCGAGACCGAGACCAAGGTATTCGAGACTGACAGTGGAACAAACCAGGCATTTTCAACACCAAGACCAAGCTGTCCAAGACCCAGACTTTTTGCAGGTTGAGACCGAAGCCGAGACTACGATATCCAAGCCCTACATAATTTAGTGTGCAAATTCACAAATCTACAGAGAGCACATTTTGTAAAAATAGTATGGGTGTCTAACATTTGCGCCGAGCTGGCCATTATTTGTCGTGGTCTTGATGAGTCTTAACCCTAACCTACCTAAATCCATCAAAATCCAAACCCTGTTTTTGAGGATTTTGGTGGATTCAGGATACCTTCATATTGAAAACTGGAGGATTTTGATGGATTGAGGATTGTAAGCCTATACTAGCGGTACTGCAGGATTTTGATGGATTCAGGATACCTCCATATTGAGCAGTCACCAAAACCAACTTTTTGTTCATGACAAAATAGGTGGATTTTGGCGGATTCAGGATACTTTCTAGTAAAGTTACCCAAGGTAACTGAAACCTTGGTATCGGAGACCAAAATCGAGACCAGCCTTTCCGAGACCGAGGCTGCAAAAAAAGAGCTTAAAACCCTAACCCTGCCAGACGCAGCACAGTGCATAAGTGCTGACAGCTCCACTTTGCTAGACAAGTCAAAGTGACAAAGTATGCAATCTGATGGTCGGCAGGGTTCTAGCAAAAATGCCCCGGGTTAGGGTTAAGATGGTGTCAAGACCAACCATGTCTCGGGACCTACAACACAATTTAGCAATTAAACTCTTACAGGTTTTGCATAACAACATGGCAAATTTGTCACAGCAATAGCATTAAAATATTCTCACAGCCCATGTAAAGTTTTGTTTGAGGAGCATTTCAAACGTTGGGGTGCTGGAAATGTTCCAATGCGACTCTGTTACAGTCGGGAATAAACGTTGTTCGCACCTGGGTACAACATAGGAACACCAGACGGCCCTGTATACATGGTATATGAGAATGGTACATGCATGCTTATTGGGGAACAGCCCGTTAAGCTGGCAACAAGCTGGAACACAGCGTTCCAACGGGAATGTATAGTGTTCCCCAAAAGGCCTTTCCAAGAGGAACAGGAAAGTTCCAACTTTGGAGACACTCTCTTGCCAATGTTCATAAATGAAAAAAAAACAACACATTGTTGAAACACACCATGAAATTTACACAAGTGGTGAGATTGGCCGAAAAAAAAAAATTCCACAAAATCTGAAGTGTTTGGGGGTCGCCGAGGACCCCAGAGCAATGTAGGGTCTATGGTTTGCATTTGCCTAAAGGCAATACCCAGATTTTTGATTTGAAATTTGGAATTCCTGAGGTGTTACCCTACAGATGTTTTTACCTGTAAAAGTGGATATAGACCAATGTCTATATCCACTTTTACAGGTAAAAACATCTTCAGGGTTATTACACCTCAGAAATTATAGATTTTTCCAAAAGAAATCTTTTAAAATTCTCAAATTAGTAAAAATCCTGACAAATCTCACCCATGACATTTAGCAACATCAAACAGCGACATGCGTAGAATTGACAATTTATTTGACAAAAATGGATGCGACTGGTTTTGAGACAGCATTTAATAATTAACACCATGCAATGCATTCAAGTCTATTTTGTACACAAATTATCACTATGAAATGATTAACACTGTAAATGAAATGTTTCACTATGACGTTGGGTGTAGCACGAAACAATGATCACTGGAGATGACAAGAAAGAAATGGTACGAAGGCCAAACGAGACATTTTTATGTGCTTACGGTCCGTGGTAAGGGGCTCGTTACTTGTAGGACCCATTGGAGTCTTAAACGACACACCTGCATTAGAAGTTAGAAGCAGCCAATATTCACATAAAAAGGATCCAAACCGAGCGTTTACTAGGATGGAGGGGGTGAAGTTAGTACAGTGCAATAGCTACATGTACATAAGGGGTGGCCCCTGGAAGAAAATCTGCCAAAAAAGGAGAATTTGTTAAACCCTAACCTTTCCAAATTCTCCCAAATCCTCTTTGCCAAATGCAGGAATTTGGAGGATTGAGGGTCTTTGAAAGTTGAAGCATTGGAGGATTTTGCAGGATGGAGGACATTAGAGGATTTTTGCCTCTGGAGGAAAATGAAAGATCCAGGTCATCAGGCCCAATCTGGTGCTGGTTGATTTCGGAGGATTGATGTTACTGGGGTGCTTATCCAAAACCCACTGGATGATTTTGCAGGATTCGGGCAATAGTCCCCATGAACAAACATTGGAGGATTTTGGAATGCCAGCGACTCGACCACGTTGTAGCCGCGTCCTTCGCAATTCAGCATCCCAGCTGCGAGTAAGGATGATTAGCCTTCCGAATTATTATTATTATTATTATTGGAAGATTCAGGTTACATGTACGAAAAATTGTAGTGAGTTAGGGTTGAAGAATATGCCGGGACATCATGTCATCAGTTCTGTGTTGATATACGCTCAGTTTGGACAAAAGGATATTGAAAGTCCAGCCATGAAAATATGGTACCTACCCCTCAAGCACCCCCTCCCCACGACCCCACACCCACCCCACCCCCCAATTCCCACCTCTTGCATCGTTATTTCTTTTTGTCTTTTTGTAGCTTCTTACCTCAAGTGGCTTTTAGCCTTGTTCGGGATGAACAAAAACAAACAAACAAACACCCAAAAAACTCACCATAGCTCCCCGCTGCACCTTGCGGAGGGTAATCGGCTTGCGGAGGGTAACCAGCTTGCGGAGGGTAACCGGCTTGCGGAGGGTAACCGGCTTGCGGAGGGTAACCCTGGCCTTGGTAACCTGGCTGAGATGGTGGGTAGGCTGGGTCAGAGCCACCTACAGTAGCTTCATCATAAGACGGTGGTGCGGAAGGGGTGACCGGTGCTGCCATTGTGGTCCTGTCTAACAAAAACTGACAACACATAGCATTTAAGGACAAAAAACTATCGGTCAGGTACAGCAACATTTTTGAAAATAACCATCCATTTGTGCTCAGAATTATGTAAACATGTGGTACAACCTTTATGTTTGAGACTTTTATTGGGAAATGTTCATGTTATGGGGTAAGAATGTGCTTACTGTGTTACAATGTAGTTGTTCCTTGCACACTGTATGGTCAGTCAGTGTTCACATGCATGTTAAAATCTGCCTCATTTTTCACAGATTTTGCTGACATAAATCTTGAAATAGTGCCACATCTTCATACATTGCGCCAAATTTGTCGGGCATGGGCATGAGTTGATGCACGCTCGATGTTACACACATGTATGTTACACAACATTTAAAAACCACATGCATAATTCTATTTTGTATGACATATGAAAATGCGATGCAATGTTCTGTCGTAAAACATTTGCATTTAATCGTTACATTTGTGTCTTTATTTTATTTATTAATTAAAAACCTTACAAACTTCCTCTGTTCAATTTAACTTTAGTCCTGGCGTTAAATGTAGACTAGTATGTACATGTACAATCATTTGCAAACATAAAAAAAAAAAAATACTGAATTATTACGAAATACCGTACTAGACTGTAGTAAATAGCACCTGGTGCTGTCGTTTTCATGAAAAGTGCAAATTTATATTGTTTTTCCAACGATTATCAGCCGACAATCGTTGGAAATAGTCTAGGTCCCTGACCTGATAATTTTCAGTCTCTATAAATTGTTACATTTTGTCTAAAGTATGGTCGGGGAACCAGACTACTAGACACTTTTTTTCTCTCTGTTTTCCCAGCATCTATGCACACAGAACTTTAAACAGGTTAGCGTTACAGTATTTGCTAGCACGCTATAAAATACTAACCCTCAAATCAATTTTTTCCTGAAAATTACAGCAAAAGCAAATGATGTATACTACCTTTGAATGGCGCACGATCACCGTACCAGCCGCTTCCGCCACAAAAAAAGTGCTTTCTAGATCGAACAACTCACGAAACCTAGGTTTTTTTTCACTCATGTTTGAAACTAAATATTTTAAGGTAGGTCACTGTCTTTTTTCACTAGCCCATCGTACAGCTTGTAACAGTTTGCACTAGTTTCTGCACACTACTGGGTTTCAAGACAAGTCACGGGGCATGTTGGCTACTAATGCTGTCGTGTGAAAGTGTGTCATGAAATCACAGACGTCCTGGGTGACAGTAAGGCTGTTATTTTGATACCGAAATATCGGCAAAAAAATAACGCGATATTCGACATTGTCGTGATGACGTCACTTTTCCCTTAGGCAACCTAAAAAAAATAACTTGTTTCTCATCAGTGGCCAGGCGGACACCCAGAAATTCCGAGCAGAATTTTATATATATATATATATATGCTATAAAACACGCTGTTGTAAACAATGCCAGTTAAAACTCACGTTGGTGAGGATTTTATAAACACCGGCAACCTGACCCAACTGTAATGAAATTTTTGATAGTAACGTTTTAATAGTGGCCATGTGCCAAGCCGGGAAAATCAATAAATCTAGGCTGGTATCAGGGGGCGCGAGACATACAAGGGAGCTAAGCCGAGTACGAACGGTCATCTGTGTGCCTCTTCATGTTGTATCATGTTGTAAACAATTCTATTTTCAAAATCCTTTTTTAAATAAACTCAGTTTCTTGAAAAATATGTAAAATATTTGTGTTCTAGCTGATGTGTGGTATGCCTACAACATGTACTAGTATACCGACACCATGGAGGTATTATCTGTAAAAAATACATGATGGAAGTCACCACGGCATCATGAGATCGGGGCCAGTTCTATTTTCGATATGAAAAAAATATCGAAATATTGAGAAATATCGTCATAATCGAACAGCCTTAGTTGTGACAGACACGCCGCTTGTGTGAAACGAGCTTTAAATTACAATGTTCCCCCAATTCTTGCTACTGTCTCTATCGTACAGACAGTCTAATGTCAATGATGAGAAAAGAATAAACCTTTTTGACATTCTCAACATGCTCAATGCATTTGTGGGTATGGAGGCCAAACATTGAAAAAAACCATCGAAAGACCTTATCACAATACTGCCCGGTTGAGACATCACAATCACAAAGGGATTGTGGGAAGGAAAAAGAAGAAATGTTAGCTCCTTTTTCCTTCCCACTGTGCGGACTCAGCCAGTGCGTTTTGGCAGGCATAACCGAAAACTGGTTCTGTTATTGGCTGTTTCGTAGTTTTACGAAACAGCCCTTGTTTTCGTTAAGATTTTTTTTTTTTTCTTTTTTTTTTTTTTTTTTTTTTTTTTTTTTGCTTCTTTTTCAGACTTTTGGCCCATAGCATTTGTACACGTTTTCTTTCTACCAGGCACTTTTGCTACTTTGATGCAGCCGATTGCCTTTAAACTTAACAGACACTTAGACCAACTGCTCAGAATGCATGCCGAACTTTTACGTCATGATGACGTCATCACGTGATTTTTTATGAATTTTTGAAATTTGAAAATCGTAACATTGTTTTTAATATATCTAGCGAACAAAACAAGATATTTTCAAAATTCTTTTTGTTATAGCTTTGGTATGTCTCAAAGATATGCCCTAAAAAGCGAAAATTGTTTGACGTCATGATGACGTCATCAAAAATATGTTTTTTTGTTAATGCATGTAAGGGTCAATTCGATTACAAAAATGTATACATTGAATTTTCCTGTACCCAATTCCAAAATTTCATGATCGTGGCTCACTCAAGTAAGAAATGACAGCCATTTCAAAATTTAGACCAAATTCAATATAACACAAAGGAATTCTGGGACGGGCTGATAACCATGGCTATTATGAGCTTGCTGTTTATAAAAGGGGTTGATTTCTAGTCTTTTTTCAAGTCGCTGAATTTTTGAAGTATTAAAATCGTAACATTCTTTTCAATATATCTAGCGAACAAAACAAGATATTTTCAAAATTCTTTTTGTTATAGCTTTGGTATGTCTCAAAGATATGCCCTAAAAGGCGAAAATTGTGTGACGTCATGATGACGTCATCAAAAATATGTTTTTTTTTAACGCATGTAAGGGTCAATCCGATTACAAAAATGTATACATTGTATTTTTCTGTACCCAATTCCAAAATTTCATGATCGTGGCTCACTCAAGTGTGAAATAGGAGCCATTTCAAAATTTAGACCAAATTCAATATAACACAAAGGAATTCTGGGAAGAGCTGATAACCATGGGTATTATGTGCTTGCTGTTTATAAAAGGGGTTGATTTCTAGTCTTTTTTCAAGTCGCTAAATTTTTGAAGTTTTAGAATCGTAACATTCTTTTCAATATATCTAGCGAACAAAACAAGATATTTTCAAAATTATTTTTGTTATAGCTTTGGTATGTCTCAAAGATATGCCCTAAAAAGCGCAAATTGTGTGACGTCATGATGACGTCATGAAAAAAATTCTTTTTTCAAGTCGCTAGAATATTGCACATAGCATTTGTAAACGTTTTCTTTCTTACCGGCCACTTTGGCTACTTTTAAACTTGGCAGACACTTACACCAACTGCTCACAATGTGTGCCGAACTTTTACGTCATGATGACGTCATCACATGTCACGTGACGTCATCTTAAAGCGGCATTTTTCGAAGCCATATATCTACAAAAGTACAAGTCCGATTAAGTTGGAACGTAATATCTAGGTATGCCACCGGGTGTTATAGATGAACATTGACATGACGTTATGATCAAGTCATAACATGTCACGTGGTGTCATCTTAAAGGGGCACTCGCTAGATTATTGCCCATTGCATTTGTAAACGTTTTCTTTCTTACCGGCCAGTTTGGCTACTTTTAAACTTGGCAGACACTTACCCCAACTGCTCACAATGTGTGCCTAACTTTTACGTCATGATGACGTCATTACATGTCACGTGACGTCATCTTAAAGGGGCATTTTTCGAAGCCATATATCTACAAATGTACAAGTCCGATTCAGTTGAAACACACTATTTAGGTATGCCACCCGGTGTCATAGATGAAAATTGACATGACGTTATGATGAAGTCATTACATGTTATGTGATGTCATCTTAAAGGGGCATTCGCTAGGCTATTTCCCATAGCATTTGTACACGATTCCTTTTTTAAACCAATCCTTCACACATCCAATAACATCTTCATCCCTCCGTCATTGTTAACAAACAAACAACTTTAAATATTGCATGCACATTTGACATCCAAACTAACAATAAAAAAATTAGAAACAGCCCTGTGTTTGTCCACAAACACTTGCCTCTAGTTTCTCTTTGCTTTGGTTAATCATTTTGGCATGTTTGGGAATTTGAGTATTTTATTATGGTGCGTGATTATTTAAAATTCTCAATGAAATTCACCGACAAGAAACAACCGAGCCAATTCTTGGTAATGACTGTTTATGACCGCCAAAACGCACCTTAGGGCCCAGGCGATGGAAGTCTAACCATGGAGGAACGGAAGGATGAAAACATGTCTAAACTTAGCTTGAAAATTCCAGCTCTAAGGCTCATGAGCCTAGAGCTGGAATTTTCAAGCTACATGTAATATGGATGTATGATCATGTGATGTAGTCTAAAAACTCTAAACCATAGAGCAAGCTCTAACGTTATGTCTAAACTAAAACATGTTATGACAAAGAAATACAAGCCCAAAAATGACTGTTCATTACACTAGAAGCATTAAATATCTTTTCTATTTGTCAGAAAGAGTAAACTGCGATAACAAATAAGTAGTTTTTCCTATTTTTAGCACTGACCTGTCACCAAAGTCCAATCATGGAAAGTCCCATACGTTACGCGTATAATACGCTACTCGAAGATTATTAATGACAGTATACGAGTCATGAGCCCAGATTGTAACATTTAGTTTGTACATGTTTGCCTCCTTGGAACCAGACTAAAATGTTGGCTGTAAATAACGTCATTTGAACCCCCCCCCCCCCCCCCCCCGAATTTCCAGACAAAAAAGTGTTACGGGTCTGCATGTGTGTACGGATGTTTGATTTTTTTTGGGGGGGGGGGGGGGGGGGTGCAGGCCGGACATATTGTTTTCGTTCGTTTGTACCCAGCAAAGCAAAAACGAGCTAATAAAAACAAATCAAAAATTGACCCAGAAAAAAATTGGTTCGGGCCCCGCCCCCCGGATGCACCATTTTGTGTGGTTTTTTATAGGCGGGGCAGGCGCGTCCTTGCGCCCGGCCTTGACGGCACATGCTTTTACCTTTCTTTCTTTTTTAACTCGATTTCAATTACTTTAAAAATCCTTTTTATCTTGATAGTTAATTTAAGGTACCATATGTGACTGAATAAAGCAAGGCCTTTTCAGTTTTAAAAGTTTTCTTGAAGTTCGTATGTCTGTGTGCCCCGACAGAAAATGTCTATTTTAGATTCCCCTACCGAATTAGGATAGAAAACTTAATGAAAACAAAAACACTCACGACACTGCACTCTATTTAATCTTTCAAAAAGATATTTTTGATTACAATGTGCTACGCGCGAAGTGCAATTTCTTAAATATGCCTCCACTCTTAATTCAAACTCTGAAACTGAAATTTCGAACTTCATTTTTATTTACTTATCGGGGACTCATTTGTGTGTGGATTGTCTGCCAGGAAAGCTTCTAACTTGTCTGATGAAAATTTAATTTTCAAACACATTTCAGAATGAATTTTAGCTTTAACCTTCCTCTCGAACCCGTGTTATTTAATACATATAAACAAGTACAAGGCAAAATAAATTGCTTCATATGGCTGGGTCATGGCGGCGAGATATTAAACTCACCGTGCTATAAGTCCTTCCATGGGGATGGGATGGGAATGACAATTATCAGATTGATTTTTTTGTCTCTTTTTAAATGGTTGCTCTTTTTCTTTTGGGGTTCAAGAGCTGTCCCGTTTTCTTGTCATTGCATGCTATTAATTATTTTCAGCATAAACATTTTGAAATAATTCTACTTTATTACTATGCTCTGCTCATATAAGTAAATAAATTAAATCAAAATATTTAAACTTTCCTGAATTGTCACACAAGAAGACCAACTTTCAAACCATTGAAATTCGGTGGAAATCCTTTGATTTATTTCAAGGGAACCAACTTACTGTACAACATACACAATCAGATATTAAGATAAGTTGTTTCAGTACTATACAGAAATGAACAAATTTGTCATAGAAATCCCTTGGGTATCCTAAAACAGTTTTAATTCCCAACTTAAACGTTTGTCAATAATCTACATGTACATGTAGTCAGATACACATCTTTAATGTTTAATACATGGCATTACTGTCCATTTGTTGTTGGAAATTAAAAACATGACTGAATTTGTGATCCAAAGTTCAGATCCGATTTCAGATCTTACATACCTGGAAGAGACATCCACACAGCCTATGATATCCTATGCCCCATATCGTGCTGGATATCCCCTGGGTGTGGAATTTCAAGGCGTGCGACAGTACGTACAGTTGACCTTCAGATCTCACGTACATGTACATGTACTATAAAGATGATGTTGATTGCTCAGATAAGTCTGCGTCATTTTGTAGTTTTATGTAGATTGCGTATTGTAAAATTAAACAGCCATTTCTTTTCTGCCATAAAATAACAAAAGTGGCTTTTGAGAGCTATTTTTTATCAAGTCCCCTCTAGCCCACTGGTGCCATTTGTCTAAAAGTCGTCGCTGGCAACAAACAAATCTGACGTCATAGGATGTCCGATGTACTCCCCTTTTGTGCCTATTGCTAGACAAAGGTGCAAGGTGTTACAACGCTAGAGGGGACTTGATCCAAATCGCTCTTAAAAGTCACTTTCGTTTGTTATTTCATGGCAGAAATAATTGGCCGTTCAATTTTAGAATACGCAATCTACTTAAAACTACAAAATGACGCAGACTTCTCTAAGCAATCAACATTCTCTTTAAAGACAAACTTGACATACAAAATGTCCATTGGACTTATCCATCCAACTTTAAAAGTGCCACAACCATTCAGTCCGCCCCCGACTAGTTTAAAAAACCCTAGCAAATAGGCTGCTAATCCATAGAATAAAATATAACCAAGTGTCTACAACACTCGTCCTCCACAAAGGGAAGTGTACAAAACTTGTGATTCTACAAAATAGGCTAAAAGTTGGGTGTTGTTTTTTTACAAATCCATCAATAATGCCATATTTGCAGAGAAAAACCATCTTACACTGAGGCAAACTAGAGAGAAACTCTGTAGCATGTGACGTAATGAACTCTCATAACGATGGTCACAAGATACTAACCCGCATGTCACGTTCATGCATGTGAAGTCTCAATTTCTCAAATCACATTCAGACACTAAACTAGAACTTTGATGGAGACGTAGCACCGTGTGACGTAGCACCGTGTCAAAATAAATATTTGTTGGGATTCAATCTTAGGCTAGATGGGATGGGGTACAAACAGAGCTATATTAACCATAACCTACCTACCGTAAATCCATCCAAACCCAAACCCTGTTTTGGAGGATTTTGGCAGATTCAGGATACTACCATATTGAAAACTGGGGAATTTGGATGGATTGAGGATTGTAAGCCTAGCGGTACTGCAGGATTTTGATGGATATAGGATACCTCCATATTGAGCAGTCACCCAAACAACTTTTTGTGCCTGACGAAATAGGTGGATTTTGGCGGATTCAGGATACTTTCTAGTAAAGTTACCCAAGGGGTTAGTGTTAAATTACTCGAGCGCTAACTCTTCATTCCATCACGCAGAAGTGCTTAAACCTCTTGCGGACGGATGACGCCATAGGGCGCAAAAAAAACAGTGCCGCTAGGCCGGATGGCGCCATTGGCCGCTGTTTGTGCAGTTTCAATCAAATGTTGAATTATTGTGTATGTCATGCTTGACTGCACAAACACATTGTAGCAGTTCGATTTAGCTGCCAGAACCGCTGCAACACCCCGACATCTCCCATAAAATACCGTGCCCAAGGGGTTAAAGCTGCCCTGGGCATGGCCACGAACCCACGATTGGAGATTTTTTGTGTTGTGTGTGCGACTGAAGAACAAATGAAATTATCTGAAAACGTCATTGTGTGGCTGTTGTTCTGCATGAGTCTTTCACGCACGTACGTCTGTCAACGTCCACAAGTTTCGCTTATTCACATACTTCGGCTATGACTATGAGATCAACAATGTTGTGTTCTTTAACTCATGAAAATCAGTACAAACACACATGTAAATAGCCGAACCAAAATCATACTAAATTTCAAAGTTTCCATAGGTTTGTGCACAAACACAGACACGCCCAGCAGGCTTCACTACATACGACTAGTTAGCGCTCTATTAATTTTATATAGTTCTATGGGTACAAAGACAATGTCACAAACATTCCATCAAGATAGGATGCAATAATAGGATAATTCCATTAATCTTCAACCAAGATGAGACAGGATAGATGAAAACAATCTGTGTGGACAACCCGAGAGAGATCACAGTATATGAATAGTATACGGATCATGCTCGACTTGTGTTTGAATATGCACTTCATTACCAATCTAATGATCCATATTACTACAATAGTGATCCATTATGAACTGATGTCATATTAAAAGTCGTTCTGTCTGGACATGATGTGATACAAGTCGGTAATGTCGAGTCGGCATGCACTGAAACATCTCATCCTCTGATTGGCTCAGCAGCGGAGGATTACACATACGCAACGAATCAAAGACTGTCTGTAGGCTACATCGTTAACTCCTACAAAGAGAAAACAAATATGTTATTTTTGATATATAGCGTATAGAGGGCTCCATTCACGTGACCTGTTGGGGATAGTCTGGACTGAAAGACGGGTCTTGATGCAATAGGTTAGCATTTCACTTACCATGATAGCGTTGACTATGTCATTATTGTTGTTCTTGAGGGCTTTGACTGCCTTTGAACGGGATACGTTGGCCTGTTGAACCACAAGCTCAATGTCTTTAGCTTCAACACCACTCTCATCAACCTGGGTAATAAAAGGTAAGAAACAGATTGAAAGGGTTTTGGCTCAGTCCATTAACCCTTTGCGTACGGATGACGCCAAATGGTGCAAAAAGAAAGTTCCAACAGGCCGGATGACACCTATAGCTGCTATTTGTGCAGTTTCAATCCATTTTTGGATTATTGTGTTACGCTTGACTGCACAGGCACATTGTGGCCGTTTCGCTTGGCTGCAAAAGCCGGCACGACACCCCGGCGCCTCCTGTAAATAACCGTACGCAAGGAGTTAACAGCAGTCACGCCCTCCTGAGTCATTATTGACACATTAAAGATCTATTTATCACACTTGTATCCCTACTGCAGTAAATGCACCAGATTCAGTTACTGGCAGGAGACTAAACATCTTTGCATCCATTGCACAGTCAAGAGCAATTGAGAAATTCATCAAAACCAATCGACTTGTTTCAACTGGTTTATAGTATTACACATACAAATGTTTGACTTACACTGACTGCTGTATTGTTTTTCACCTAGCTGTAAGTGCACAGAAATTGTGATCCTATTTATCGGTAAAAATTACACAAGGGATCCCTTATTTAACACATCAAACAAACCACAAGGGAAACTGTGAGCAAGGGAAACTGTGAGCAAAGAAAACTGGCAGGAGTGGGATTTGAACCGACGACCTCCGGATTACTCGACCATGTTGTAGCCGCGTCCTTCGCAATTCAGCATCCCAGCTGCGAGTAAGGATGATTCGCCTCCCAAATTATTATTATCATAATTATTACGGTAATGACAGGCATGAAGCTCTTCAATTTCCAAATAAGCGGAAAATAAAATGCAAGCGCATAGCGCTAGCGTGAAGCTTTCGTGCAAACATGTACATGTAGGTATGGTGTCCGAATCCCGATGTATTGTACTGTATTGTATTCATTGACGCGAGAAAAAAAATGCGGAACCAGACTATCAGTCTATAGTCGATTGAGGGCGCTATAGCGACTAGTCCATACGACAGCAAGACTATACATGTACGCGACAGAATGTGTAAGGAGTCTGTGTCCTGCACCTTTCTATGTAATGTATGTATACAAAATAAAGAGCCAGACGATGTGCGCTAGCAATATTGGTCATGTTGATGGACGATTCCCCGGTCGGCACGGTGGGAAACGAGCTAAAATGCGGATTTTTTTCACAGTCGGATTTTTAAAAAAACCAGGAAATCCGCGGATCCGCGGAAAAGTTGCATGCATGTAATGAGCTTGCCTGTATTATCTGTTAATTTCATCAGTGTCGCTGTTCATAGACAGCTTGTCCCACAATCCACATTGCCATATAGCAAGGGAAAACAGAAATAGGGTATAAAACAGCAGGCCTCAAATTTAAGATTTTCTAGGGCATGGCCATTTTGCCTTCGATAATGAAAAATTTGGCTGGGCACCAAGGCCAAAGCAAAGGGCACCAAGGCCAATGGCATTTTTTTAAAAGGGCACGGAGGCCAGTCATTATTACTTCTATTAGAAATATTCTGTGAAGCCCTGTAAAACTCTACAAGCTCTGTAAAACTCCAGATACATGTACATTTACATGAATGTTTGTCGCTTTAATCTTTTCGTGGCATTTTTACAAACTTGATAGTTCAGGTTATTACAAACAACACAATACATCGGTCATACAATGAATGATAAAATACGCCGCACGTACACAACTCCATGATGAAAGCGCGAGCGAACTTGACAACCAACTTGGTCGATTTTGCCTGGTAACCTATGCACAAAATATAACCTGGGTACCAGGCACAATCAACCAGTGGTTGGCAAATAGTCGCCGATTGAACTTGGCCACACCGTACGTGTACGTGCTTTAGATTAAATCTGGCTTCTGCCCCCTGCATTTGAAATTAAAATGCTGATGGAGGGATCGAAACCAGTCTATATCAAGCTTCGTGTCGTATGCATGCTGCAGCAGCCGTACGTACATGTAGTACATACCGGTACCGGTCTGGCCCGCGTGCACCGTTGCCGCGCTGTGCCGACTACGGCGCCGGCCAGCCCGGCCCGTCGGCACGGCACAGCTGGGTACGCGTGGGCCGGCAACGAGGGCACTACGGCCAGTTGGGAAAATTGCACGGCAAGACTGGCCGTAAGAAGTGCGATTTTGTGAAGGGCACCACGGCAAACTTAAGGGCATCGACGGCACTGGCCGTCGTTAAATTTGAGGCCTGAAACAGGCAAAATCATTTTTTTTAAGCAAAACTTAAGTTTAGAAAAAAAATGAAACCCTACGTCTTCTTCTTCACTCTCTTCCTGTATGGCCTGAGCAACGTTGGCACTGCTATCACCTGGGATGGCCGGGCTTGGATCTTGAGTTCTGAACTGTTCGGCAGCTACCATCTGGGCCTGTTGACTCAAATCCTCAATCTGAAAATCCATCGACAAAATCATTTCAATAAAATACTTTCTCGGGGTTTCATCTCGGACTGAAAGTCTGCCCAACACTCCAAGCAGAGATTAAAAACCGCCTGTCCATTCTCAGCCAAACTTTGCACCGATATTCTTTGCTGGAATCCAATTCAATGCAGGGACAGGAATAAATACAAAACAAGTTTGGCTCATTTTATCCCCCGGGGCCAACCCACAGGGACCTGGTGCCTTTGTTTAATTCGTTATTTTCTAGTACTGACTTGTAGGTTAGTGCCCCCCCCCCCCCCCCCCAAGGCTTCTTGTATCTGGGAACTGGTCTTTTTTAAGAGCCACTCGTAGCTCAAAGAAAGGGTGGCTGTGCCAGAAATGGTTTCTGTCTCTAGCTACAATTAGATTTTTTTTATTACAGCAAAAACCAATTCCATCGACAAAATATCAGATTCGCTGATTCGCATAGGGCCAAGAATTGAGATGGTTCAATTTCGTCCCGGTCCCCGTTGCAGTGTCTGTCTGATCAATTTGTTCATCTCCAACAATAATGTCCGATCCAATGATTTGGGGGCCTGAGATTTGAGTTTTGGTCATGATGAAATATTGTTTTATGGCAGTAGACATCTCTGAGGATAGGGGGGGGGGGGGGGGGGAGGTTTATAAGCTAATTTCAGATGAAATCTTACCTTTGCTTCCCCAAAGATGATGTACAAGTCAGAACCGGGATTCTTGTAGACGTCTGGCTTCTGGATAACAAAGAGGATGGTTTTGGATTTGCGGATGGTGACACGACTGATCCCAGTCACGTTCTTTAAGCCGCACTTGGACATGAATTTCCTTGCCTTCTTCTCACCGCGACTTTGTTTAGCTTTGCTTACTGGCTCCTCCCCTGTACCAAGCTGTAAGAAACAATGACAGACTTCCTCAAAGAAACCACAAGGGAAACTGACGGGGTAATTTGTATCAATTTTCAAAGTGAACATTGGCAGGAACGAGGAATGATTGATAGGCCTGATGATCAGGGGTAATAATAATGTCAGGCATGCAACTTGGAATTAACAAAAAACGAGGAAATTCCAATCTTTACAAAACTTTGTACAGTGTTTTTCAATTTTCAATGGCATAGGTATGAAGTGAAAAACGAGGAAATCAGCTGATCCGAGGAAAAGTTGCATGCCTGTAATGTACAGCGCCTTGATCAGTTATTTTGAGAGGTGCGCATTAGGCAAAGTAAAAAAGACATGTTTAGCGTCCCAGCACGCTTCCGTTTTGGGGGCTGCCTGGATTTAAAAAAAAAATGTAACAGTGAAAAATGAGGTGGGACAAAAACCCTCAAAATGTCAACTGATCCATCGGAAAATAAAATACTTCAGAGTCAGAACTGTAAACATGTTCAATTCTCTTGTCCGACATATCTCATTTTTGCATCTTTGAACAGTTGAAAAACCTATGGTTGTTGGAAAATTAAAAAAGAATGGTGGCCATCTTAAAAATATAAAAAATAGAAAGCCCCTCCTCTTTTTTTTTTAAAACCCAGATGTTAGACGTGTTTTACTTGGCAGTGTATATTATTTGCTTTGGTCTACCTGTTCATGTAACTGTGATGTAGCCTGGTCTGCTTCCTCTAAGTCGGGCACGGAGCCATCACTGTCGGACTCTGTTCCAGATGAGGCTAAGAAACAAATGGAGATCGTGCGATAATTGCCAGAATTGACTGCAGTTTATGTACAAACTTTGGACTGCACGACGATTTCATATAGCCCAAAGGAAACATGAAATGGACATTCAGCTCAACTTTTTACATGCTTATCACAGTATTATTGCTACGTGTTACAATACACGATCTAAATACTTGTTTTCATTGGAAGTGAAAAGAGGGTGGTAGATTTTCAATTCTTAAAAATACTCTCATCAGTGTATTACTTACCGCCATCCTTAACGTCTTCAACTGTGGGCTGTATGGCCTCTGTTGTTTCTGACGGCATCTTCGTCTCAATTTGTTGCTTCCTGAAGCATGCAAGAAAAACACAGCACAAAGTGTTTAAACCAAGACACAAAAGACTGGGGGTTGTAGCCGGTGACCCACGGCACTGGCTGTAATCATCTGGAAGTTCAATTTTCCTCAACAAGTTGACAAATTGAGGAAAATTTAAGTTTCAAAAAAGTGGCAATTTCCAACTTTTACTTTCATAATTCCTGTATTGAAAGGTTTTCCCTTTCGGAAAGATTTTACTTTAATACTCCTCTCCCTCTCCCTCTCCCCCCCCCCCCCCCACCCTCCAAATAAAAAAGAAAATTGGTCATGAACAGCAAAATATCTGAAAATAACCCTCCTTGATGACAACTCTGTAAAAATGTGCCACAATCTGTTATTTCAAAATTTATGTTGGGAAAATCCATACAAAATACTCTCATCAGTGTATTACTTACCGCCATCCTTAACGTCTTCAACTGTGGGCTGTGGGCTGTATTAACATGTGTGTGAACAATTTGAGTGACCAAACACTGTGCAAGAACATTTAAAACATAAACACAAACTTTCTTTCCCTATTGCACGAACATTTCCCGACTAAACTTCTAAAGTCACAAAATTGAAGGTTGTAATTGGGTCGAGTTCGATAATTGACTTTTGCAATGCAATGTGGGTAAAAGGTCACAGGTCAGCTGTACCATAACAGCGTAAAAGGTGGATACGAAGAGGTGGAATTTTGTACAGCTTTGACCTGAGCATTATCAAACTCGGGTTTAACTTGAACATATTCTCATTTTGCGGGGATGACAAGCTGCATGAATTACTACTCTGCATTTTGGGTGAGTGTTTGGTTGATATATTCAGGGAAACGGAAGATATCGGCAATAAAAAAACCAACCCTTGCCAACCCTAGTCCGAGTAACTTGGACCCTTTATCGCCTTTTTAAACATTTGGACATGATCTGGCGATAGTAGGGTCCAAGGCAAGTGTGCGATAGAGAATGGCTTTTAATTCAATACGTCAAAAAAATTCAAAATCCAACCTTACAACGGTCACCAAAAATACTAGATACGCCACCATCTGAACAAGTGGAGTTCCTTGATCAGATGAATGTACCAAGGTTTACTTAACATCCAAATAGAAAGTGAAATTTTACCGTTTAATTCCCAGAGACCCCCGCAGAACATGTCTTTTCGCTTTCTTGCAGTTCAAATAGTGACTCCTCGACCTTGCATGACGTACGTCACCCTGATGCGCAGCGCCCGCATGCACCGCGCGACAACTTGTTTATGCCGGCGACTGTTTCGTGAAGAATTCCCTCCCCCATAACGCGCGTGCAACCTCGAATCAATATACTTTTCATCAGTGCTACGCAGTTATGCTTCTTTTACTACATGTATCTACACACGAACACGTACCGCGACCGTTATACCTTGGTACATTCATCTGATCAAGGAACTCCACTTGTTCAGATGGTGGCGTATCTAGTAATTTTTGGTGGCCGTTGTAAGGTTGAATTTTGAATTTTTTAGACGTATTGAATTAAAAGCCATTCTCTATCGCACACTTGCCTTGGACCCTACTATCGCCAGATCATGTCCAAATGTTTAAAAAGGCGATAAAGGGTCCAAGTTACTCGGACTATGCCAACCCAAGCAATAGGAGTGTTTCCAGCTCTAAAGACTAAATGGCAAATCTCACATGTCATGACTCATATGAGCCTAGAGCTGGAATGTTCAAGCTAGCCTAAAGCTATATTAATGATTAACTGTTACTAGTGTTAGGACTAACTGTTAATACTTTAATAGGAGTTGATTTTGTCGATAGTGAGATTTGCATCGACTGCTATTGTTATGTCATAACAATAACAATCGATGCAAATCTCACTATGACTTATGATACTTGATAGACCACATTGCAAATACCGCCTGATTGGTTACAACAAGAGATTGTGGGAAGGAAACGGGACCAATTTTTGTGCTTGTTTTCTTCCCACAATCTCTTGTTGTAACCATTGTGATGTCCTACCAGGTCTACAATGTGTGTACATATTTGGACATACAAGACGACAAATGAATTTCACGACAAATTATCGATTTATGAAACACAAAAGGTAGCTAAAAATACACAACAATGCTTAACAATTAGTCAACCATAAATCCACTCAAATTTACCTTCCTAATAACGAGATGTTACGGGATTTACAAAAGATTCCTATATTTTTTCACGTGCACGTAGGTAACATATCGATGGTGGGTGACGAGTGTCCAAAAATATCTACAAGAGGGCGCACTTCTAGTTTACCACAAGAGGGCGCACTCATTCACGCTGCTTTCATTCATTTATTGATATCAGCATGATTTTATTTGCATGTGGACGAGGAGGATCAGGAGAGGGAACGACGGTGTACGGGGCACGAGCACGAGTCATAATAGATGGAGTTGTGACATGAGGGGGTCCCAAACGTTGGACCAAACATGGCCGATTAACCCCTCCCCGATTTTTTTGTCGAGACTACATTTCCTTTTGTTGTGTCCCCTACCCCCACCGAAACCGCTCCGGACCCGCATGGAGGAAGGAACTAAACTTACTATAGCTCCATGCTACACTAAACGAGTTTTTAGCATTTATTTTTCAGGTTTCTTTTACAGGTCCGATTTTTGTTCCTAAAAGAAGAAAATCTCAAAACCGACCCCAGTCAACCTTCCTATCCTCGTATTGAGTGCAAGTACGGGGATATGTCTGTGGGGTACAGGTAGACGTTTGGGCCGGGAATCCCCAGTGTTTCCGCAAGTTTTCCACAAGAGGGCGCTGTTGCAAGATTCAGCGATCCTGTGTTCAGTTCGTGTATTTGTACTTTCGGCAGACGCGTAGACCAACCTTTTGTTTCCTAATTTGCACGGCCCCCTCCACTCCACTTGTTACACAAGGCCTATTGCTCCAGCCTTAACCCCTCTTATATTGACGTGGCATGATTTTACAAAGTAGTTTCATAACATTAACAGTCTCGAGTGAGGATGTGAGGGTACTCTGAGAAAATGAGACAATGTCCCATCACGAAAAACGAACAGCGCCCTCTGTACGCGTTCCTTCCGCTGATTTGTGTGTTTTTTCTCGTGGCTACCTGCTTAGACAACAGGTTTCTTGCTTAATTAGATATTATGCCTCAATTTAATTGGCGTAAATGTGAATGGTGTATACACTCATCCCTCTCCCGTGAAATGTATGATAGCATTTTAAAAAATAGCGCATGTACAAATCAATCCCCCCCCCCAAAAAATGAAGCGCAAACAATTTATTATTACTCGTGATAGTTTGCGAGCTCGAATCAATGATCATAACCACAAACTTTTATAACAGCGCCCTCAGTCCTGACCCCCCCCCCCCCCCCCCCCCCCTCTCTTTTCAAAGTAATTTGCAGGCGCAATCTTTACGGGGTCATTTTTGGGGATGATTTTCAAAAACAAAACTATAATTTCCTCCCACTTTTCGTCACGGATTTACGCCACTGCTCAATATATATTCGTGAACTCGCTTAACCTGCCTATTTGCAGATATGGAAACAAATTGTTATTAGACTGAATATTTATTGCAATTAAAATTAGGCCTACAAAGTTTGTGAAAAGGAAAGTTGAGCTCGAACCACGAACGGGTACGACCAAGCACAACACACCTTGACCTCTGCTAAACCTGCCAGTGCAATGCCGCGCGGACTATGACGAAGGCAAACTAAACCAAAAACACTCTTTTCGGCGAGTTTCGGTTCCCCGTTTCTTGGAAATCGTTTCTCTAGTTACATGATAGTCGTTACCCATGGCAATTAAAACCAAAAACGTGGCACTTTTTTTTCAAAACACTGACGCACACGGCTAGGACTGACGCTGGTATGGTCCGTTTCTAGTGCGAAATTTTTTTAATCATAATTGGAACAATTCCTATTATAAGTAGGCATATACACCGTTCATAGCTTTAAAGGGATCCTGCAGTGATATCTAGTTCAACTTATTTTCGCGTATAAAATTGTAACCATGTCTTACAACAATACGATCATCATCTCAATGCTTGCTTTCAAGTAAAGATGAGCTGGTGTCTTCGATTATTTGAAAATATTCCCAGATTATTCCTGCAAGAGGGCGCTATTTGTGTTTTGCAGTAAAACGAACGGCTTGCCAAATGAGCATGATAACAGGCCTGTGTTGTGCCAACCACGTTTTTGGAAACGTGGTTTGGAAGTTACCGATTTCAAACGAGCTATGACGTGAAATTAGCTTAAACATGGAGCCGGCCCTCTCCACCAAAAAAAACTTGAAATGTACAAAATGTTCGATATTGTACACGTATGCCACAGAGACACCTTTGCTGTCTGACGACATTGCGATCTGGCTAATGAATATGAAAATCTTGCATTATCATAGAAACCAAAAATGTAGAATTACTCCCTACAATGGGAGACTTTTGAGGCTCGTGGTGTCGGCAGACATACCGGTCCTTTTCCATTGTTCTCACCAGTCGTGCGCATGCTCAGAACTACGCGGGCATGCTCAGAACTAACAAAAAGGACCGGTATGCCTGCTGCCACCAGCGTCAAAAGTCTCCCACTGCTACAGCTCACCTTGTACCGTAATTTATAACATGGAAATAACGCTGTGTTACATTTATCAATGTCATAAAATAATTGCTTCCTTTTTAATACCTCAATGTTTGAACACACAGGCTTAAGCGCTCAATCGTTAATGGAGCCAGCAGCACATTTTCGAGCTTCCGGCAACACTAATGTCATACACCTTTACATTAAACCACATAGTTGATTTCTGCGAATCATAGAGAAAATTACTACGGAGGAAGAAAGGTACTAAACGACCTTGATTGGCGTCAATTCTCGTCTGGAAATGTAGAAAACGTGACAACGTTTCCGCCAGGTGTCAGCCCAGTTCAGTTTTAGTTTCGTCGATTTGCGCAGAATATGTCACGATTTGGGGGTGATAATCTGGGACACCTCTGAACTAGGTGTTGGGATAGATTGAATGGAAATAGCTGTCTGTCACAAGCAAAAACGCTTGATGTCGGTGTTAATTGTTTCTTCAAACTCAAATCAACTTCTAAGAAAGGATTCGTAAAATCACTATGCATGCACATGAATTTCACCCTAGTAGCCCGTCTCCTCACGTTTGACATACACAATCTTAAACTGGCTTTCAGTTTTCACCCATAGTTAGAAATTAAACTATTTGTTTCGTAGAATTTCAGTTTTGAAACCGCAACGCATTTTTTTTGTTGGGGGGGGGGGGGGGGGGGCTATTGGGGAGGTACAGGCCCGTCGCCAGCTCCAGGAATCAATGACAAGAAAACAACACAACTATTATAATTTTGATGCTTTTGGTTTTGCCAATGGGGAAGGGGGAAATTGGTTGCCAGAGGGGCCTGACCACTCCGCCCCCCCCCCCCCCCCCCACCCGCCCTTTAACGATAGGTCTGGGGCGGTAAACAGTTCTGAAGAGAATTTTCGAACAATTTTTCGAAGATTTTTTTCCCAATTTGTTGGAGGAGGGGCTCAACAGGAGGGGCTGAACGAAAGGGGACGGGGTTAGAGATCTTACTAGGACTGAACATGTCAATCAGAATAGCAGCCGATTGGGGACACATTTGAGTCTCTACCCCCCCCCCCCCCCCCCCACACACACACACACACACACACAGTCATGTAAACGGGTGCAATCGTGGACCTCCCATTGTTCCTCTTTTGTTTATACTCTAACTTTTTCGGAAGACCTCCCATTGGTTTTGTACACGATTTTCAATCGTGGACGTTAGGTCAAACGTGGACCCCTTTGTCTACGCTCGAATTCTTTTGTCCTAGGTCCACGATTGCCGGCATATACAAACTCACACACACACACACACACTCAGTCATGTAAACGGGTGCAATCGTGGACCTCCCATTGTTCCTCTTTTGTTTATACTCTAACTTTTTCGGAAGACCTCCCATTGGTTTTGTACACGATTTTCAATCGTGGACGTTAGGGTCAAACGTGGACCCCTTTGTCTACGCCCGAATTCTTTTGTCCTAGGTCCACGATTGCCGGCATATACAAACTCACACACACCCCACGTGCTACTAAAGGTGAAGATAGATTGGCCTCCTGGGGGGGGGGGGGTATATAATTTGATTGTTTTGAAGTTACAGTGATTACTAAATTGCGCAAGTTGGAAGTTCAGGCGTTGGTAATTATTGGACATTACTTTTTGCAAGAAAGCGGCCTTTTGTCCAGGGACCAGTGTGAAAACATCCAGTCAACAGGGCAGACTGGCCCACGCCGCTACCAAATAAAGCAGTATCGGCTATAGGGAAGTCCCTAGCACAACTCCTGCCTCAACACTAACATCCGACTCCAAACGGTTGAGTACATCCCAGCATTGACACAGGTAGTACAATCAGACTACGATACCAACCGGGGTGTAATGGGATACTCCACGCAGATAAAAGGATGTTTCATGGCCACGACCATATTGACTCATCTGCTATTTTTGAAAACCGGAACTTTCTCCGGGAGATATGTAAACCGAAAGTTGGACTTGTTTTATTCTGCCAGCCAGGTCGTGAACTTGAATTGAAATGGAAGGTAAAACCATTAAAAAGTAAACAGACTGACTGGCGTTGACGTGATGAAACGAAAAAAAATATTCTGATAAACAGGTGGAAGCGCATGATACCAGTTGTGGCATTGGGGCCTGGTCCCCCCCCCCCCCCCACACACCCTACCTATACATACTGCTGTGAAGAAAAATGTATCTGTGAGTGCCCCGAAAAAAGTTCGTTGCACCCCCAGGTGCCGCTCCGCCCATGCAAATTGGATCCTGTATAAGTTACATCGCTACATACAACCGCAGTAACATCGTTCAAGACAATTTTACTGGTGTATAAAGGCCTATAGGTAAAACATGTTTGAATTTCAAGCAAGGATTTCCTTGGTGTTGCAAATTGAAGCTTTTGGCAGTTATCCAGTGCGGTGTTAAATTAACACCGTGCCGATATCCATAGGCCCATTAAACCTTTCGTTTAGATACTGTATACGTAATGGTATGCAAAAACTGGAGGTGATGGTGGCGTAAAGTCTTCCATGGTGTACAGATTTGAATTAAATACCACAGTACTTGCAAGTAATGGTGTACCTCTTTCTGAGTGGTAAAAGAAGATTAGCAAAACGGTAGAAGGAGGGCACATGGGGTTAAGGTATGCGTTCATTGTTATTCCGGGAAAAGCACACAAACAAAAAACCAAAACACCCCAACAAACAAACAAACAAACAAACACCCCAACAAACAAACAAATAATCTGAAACTTGACTTTTATAGGCGAATCCGACCACGCTTTTACTGGTAGGATGCGGCCATGATAGGGGGCCATTCACAACTGTATACGGTAAGCTATGCTCTGTAAGCACTGATTGTATTCAGTCACCGAAGCTTGGGGTTGGCAAAAGAACGGTATGGGGAAGCCCCCATGCAATGGCTACGCGTGTCGGACCAGCGCAGGCCAATATACTTGCTTCATCTGTCTGGCAACCGGGTTTTTTTCCCCCCATGACAAAAAGAACCTTTTCGAATAGGACAACGGCATAACGTTGCCCGGGAAAGGAAAGGGGAATAAATATTATTTTTAAAAGCAACATTTCCATGGTTATTTTGCAAGGCCATTACCATCTATGACTGCCATATTTGGATCGGTGAGGATCCGTAGAGGAAGGCGCCAAGCTATAATCGGAAAGTGGATTGTCGCTTTCTCTTTGGGAATGAAAATAGAGATGTCTTCATCGGTCAGGTGATAACTTATACATGAGTCATCTTTGTATTTATACCAACGATCTGACCACAATGGACTACCAGACGCAGAAACAATATTATCATTCGAGTTATCAGTAGAATCGAGTCCAAAAGACAACGCCCAGTAAAACTTCATCACTCTGTTATCGTAAAACAATGACACCGAGCTCGAGTACTTTAGCATTGGCTTTAAGCTTTGTACATGTTTTCTAACCGAGGACAACGTGACAATTCAGGAGCTTTTGTCCTCATGTCATTCCTTTGTTCGTTGTCCTTGGCTTACACCATAAACATGTACACCCACCCAAATAATTAAAGATCATTTTATTTAATGTTTGAGCATTTAACATCTCTCAAAAAATTACAGAAAGTATCAATTTAAAACCAGGTTCTCAAAGTAAAAAAAGCATTTCAGAAACACGACAACAGAAAGGCCAGAGTAGACATATAACATGTACAAGAATAAAGGTCAGGGATTGGCGAGCGAGCGCCGTTAACTGAACATGACTGTCAATAATTCAAAAAGCGCGTTTTATAATGCAAACCCGCACACATTGTACGTGATAGCCGCACTGAGCGACTTGTCAGCCACACAAAAGTAGCTAGATGCGGAAAATTAGTTTAATACCCAAGAGATAAATAATCCCCACCCCAACCCAAAAACCCCGCAACAGTGGCAACTATGGCAAGGGATGATACACGGCGAGATATCGTGGGGCTGCATTCACCAGCCTAGCTATTACAGGGTGAACCTCAGCCATTCGTGACTGCAGCAGGGGCGGATCTAGAGGGGGGTTGTGGGGGTTTCAAACCCCCCCCCCCCCTCGGGCTGCTGAGCAAAGTTGTGATAAGCAATGCTATTAAAACCACATCCTTGTTACCAGTGGGTATACCGCTAGTCCATACACTGTACACTGTACAGCAGGGTACAACCCCTCCCTAAATGAAAGGCTAGATCCGCCCCTGTGTAGCCTTGCGACATAGATATTAAAAGAAAGGTTGTGGCTCCTACTTTATGATGCAATAATTGATATATCCATGACATGTATATTTTTGAAATAGTAATCCATTTTTTCTCGGTTGCGTCTTTTTAGGTTCACCCTGTATATAGCTCGGCGTAGGCCTACACCTCCAAACCAACATCCTTAAAACAATCAATGGTAAACGTCCAAAAATGGAAACAAATAATACTTCTAACTCTAACAGGTGACTGAACTATTACACCAAAAAGGAAGCTCGCCTTATGATCATTTTGCAAATAAAGGCGGTGACCAATGATTGTTAGGTGATATTCTCTTTGAAAGAAGACGACCCAAAAGTAGTGCATAAAAATTATTAGCCAAACCTGCAAATTCCTTCACTATAAATAGGATCCATTCTCGAGGCTTGTCTATTTAAAATGTCCACAATTCGAAGTACACAGTCTCGGACAGTGGTGAACTGTTCCGTACAATGCATGGCTCTCAAAAACCTCTTGAGAAAAAAAATATATTTTGCAGAGTGCAAAATGTGATGAGGTCGGCGCAGTCATTTTTGTCCCGTTTCGGCCAGTCAGTTTTTCGGCCTGTTTCGCCCAATTAGTTTTCGGCCCGTGGACCAACAGGGGCCAAACCGACAGACAAACCGCAGGTCAGCTCAGACGAATGAACAGACATACACATGATACCCCTTCACAATCCCTCCCTGCACAACCACGCCCATGTCATACCACACCACACTTATCATAAATGAACCAATCTCTACTTTTTGAAGGCCAGTAACCAAAATTTACAAGAAAATTCCCACGACCACATTTTTCTTTCCGCGGAGTACGTCCTTCGTAAACTTTTGTTCCCTACTGTTCCCAGTTTTAAAGGATGTTCACACTCTTCAAGACTACTCGATTGTTTTATTTTGAATGGATCATCCTTCTGTTTGCAGACAGGAGACAGGAAGTCAAGTGTCCGAAACCCAATTGCACTAATTTGGTAAGACTGGCAGTACCGTACCGATTGCGTCATTTTGAATGATTGTGAGGATATGGGTCATTCTGTCAGATGTAACAGGGACATCAAAAATGTCACACTTTTGAACCCCACATTAATAGAATGACCCACATACCTTCATAATTTCGGGGGCGGGGGGTGCTAGGCCTATGTCCATGCAATGACTAACATTTTCATGTTATTGATTTCCCTCTATGAACGACTTTCGGAAGAAAACTGTTTATGAACTGGGAAGAAACAAGATGCCCAGCTGTCCCCAGCTATAGAAAACAAAATAGGCCCCAACTCCACCCACCATTTACACACTTTGGTAATGAGATATTACGATTTGTTCAAAGATGTGTACAGTTCGATTTTCGGTGCCGTAGTCTGGTTACTAGACCTGACGAATCTGACTATTCTCTACGATTCCTTATACCCAGCACGATATGGGACAGAGGAGTACCCCCCCCCCCCCCCCTTTTGTCCCTATACCCTCTCCAGACTATTGTTACCTAACACATCCCCCCTAGACTTCTGAAAAGAATTCCTGAGATTCCGGGAACACAATGACCAACACAAAAGAGGGGGGGGGGGGGGGGGGGTTCCCTCTGCCCCATATCGCGCATCATATGCGATTCCTAGGTACAAAATATGATGCACGATATGGGGCAGAGGGGAACTCCCCCCCCCCCCCCCCCTCTTTTGTGTTGGTCATTGTGTTCCCGGATTCTCTAGGGCGATGCGTTTATACCCAGCACGATATGGGGCAAAGGGGCAGAGGGGCAGAGGGGTACCCCCCCCCCCCCCCCATTTGTCCCTATACCCTATACACTATCCAGACTATTGTTACCTGACACATCCCCCCTAGATCTCTGAAAAGAATGCCTTCGATTCCGGGAACACATTGACTAACACAAAAGAGGGGGGGGGGGGGGGGGGGGGGTCCCTCTGCCCCATATCGTGCATCATATGGATGTGTTAGGTAACAATAGTCTGTACAGTGTATAGGGTATAGGGACAAAAGGGGGGAACCCCTCTGCCCCATATCGTGCTGGGTATACCTTGGTCCGGCAGCAGCCCATGTCCACGTGACCAAAAAAAGGAGTAACTCCTTTTTTCCCGAAAATGTCCGAAGCTTTCGGAACTCGTTTTCGGCAACATTCGCATGTTATCGTTGATATTCGTCAAACAAATTTTCGTCAAGCTCATTGTCAATCCTGAAATTTTTGAATTCTCAATTACAAATCGAAGCTCGAAAATCAATGCCATACTATTATTTTGCCGACTAAATTTTGTAATCGTATTTTTTTTAATGATTCTACTGACGTCAATCGGACTGACGTACGTCATGATCTATTTTAAGCCATGGTTACTGCCTAACATATAAGATTTACCAAGAATCGTCAGAGAATCTTCATTTCAGGGAACAAGACTACATGTGCCCAGCCTGGTTGCGCATGTATTATCTTTTATAAAAATGAAAAATTTCAGTTTCTGTTTCTTCGGTCATTTTTAGTTCACTTTTTCATGTATAAAAAATTACCGGTATGTGAGAAATTTTCATCCTTGGTATCATCAAGCCGATTTTATTATTTATTATTATTATTATTTATTATTTATTATTTTTTTCCGGGGGGGGGGTTGGGTATGTTCAAAGTGGACTTTCCACTTAGCCACGCCCCTCCTTTCCCCACTTAGAAGAAAGAATCTGGCTGCGTCGGTGTCAATCAGCAAAGTTTACCGGCGATAATGCCTAACTCTTTCGGCTCAGTTGTATTCCCTTGGCCCACAGCCCGCGTTCCAAAAGTCCTATCAAAAGATTGGCTGGATAGTTTCGAAATTAGTGGCAACGATTGCATATCATTTCAGAAATCTGTCTGACTTGTGGCAGTGAAGTGAATTGAAGTGCGTAGACGCCCAGGGAATGCACTTTTCAAAAAGTGTCAGGCACACACCTCGCGTTACATCACAAGACCCCCCCCCCCCTCCCTTTACCTCCCTGGCCCCCAGGATCAAAGGCAGCCAACAAAATGCGTCACCGGCTTTTTATAACAGTCCCTTGAGTTTCCCAGTGGACCTGTCGCGGTCCAGACCAAATTAGACAAGGATTTAAAGGATTTAGTAATCAACCTACGATAGGTAGGGGGAAAATTAGCATGGATTAGCTTCTTGTAAATGAATTTATGATGCTATAATTTGCTGAGGTCTTGCCGGAATAGGATGATATCCTTGTCGCATTTACGAAGGTGTGTTCAATAATCAGACGAATGATAATATTGATGAATGTAACTAGGGAGTCGGGGGTCTAAAAAAAGAAGCCGCCCTTTCAAAGAAGATAACCCCGTTTTGGGACCAGACATCCTTACACTTTTCTGTAGCTGTTGAACCCCGCGTGTTACGGGGGGGGGGGGGGGGGGGGGGGGTTCCAAGAATCTCAATCGTGCGGGCAAATACAGCATTTTACACAGTGGTAAATATAGGCAAAGAAAAGTACAATGCAGGAATTAATGGATTTTAAATGAATCTTTATGACGATACTCGGATAAAATAATTAATGGAGAATGGAGGATTTAATGAAGTAAAAACTATGCATCATTTATTTAATCTAAGTTCAGATTCAATCTTGCAGAAAATATACCAGTACAGATCACCACAAATTATTTGCCAACAAGCTTTTTCTAAGATCACGTTACAACCATCAGGACAAAAACAAGCCCGAAGCTTTCATGGTATGGTTCACCGTTCCCGCCCCTAAATATTGGGAACAGTATTAGCTATTTCGGGTATAGCACTTCTGATTGGTTCTCGTGTGCGCAAGCGCTGTAATAATGTCACATTTTGTATGAGTTGGATGCGTTATATTATCGTAAGTTTGAATCACAGAGAAATTGACTTTGAATGTACACATGTATTTTGGCAAGTTTCTGCAGGGTTAAAAAACTGTACAATGCATTTCTGCTATATAAATTTAAAAAAATCCTAATAAGCATAAACCTGTCAGAATTCCGAAGGTTTATGCAAATTAGCACTACCCGCTGGCGGTCCATGCATAATCAAAGTCGGCATGAGGGACCAGAAACATAATTATTTTGCTTCATTTCCCTCAACTCTGAAATTGATCAAATATAGCCATGTGCTGGATGTAGCATATTATGACAAACATTTCACAGCTAGGGAACTTTCAAAGGACTCTGGAAACATGTCTATGGCGTGTATATTTCAAATTCAAAAACCACAAATGAGAGAAAAGTGATCTCACATCCTTCCCCGATATTTGTCCTGATAAATTTGACAGATGTCCCGTTGTCCTAACAAAAGCAGGGGCAGATCCGTGAGTTTTTTAAAAGGTGATGGGAGTGATCAAGCCCGACGGATTTTTTTCTTCTGTAAAAGCAAAAACTAAAATATTACAAAAAAGGATCTGCGAATAGGCTTGGTCAGACGGTTGGCATAAAAGACTAAAAAAAAGTGTTGGTGAACACAGGAGGGTCCCGACATCCCCCCCCCCCCCCCCCCCTCCAAGGATCTGCTCCTAAAAGCGGAGTTAGGCGGAAAGAGATAATGTTGATTAGAGCGAATCTCGAGGGCAATCAGTGTGGTTTGAACGAAAAATAATTGTAGACATGGCGGATGTCTAGAGATATTATACTTGAGACAATGTCACTGGGGTACATCAAAAGTCCATCTTCCAACCTACAAGTTTGAGATACCACTTGCTAAATTTGAGGGCCAATGACTAGTGATCATCAGAGCTAACAACTGGTGATGATGCTAGTAAGATGCTCCGAGTTGTGCACGTTAGTTCTCTCACGGAGGCTGGGGAAGGATAAGGCAACACTAAGAAAATAATTTTAGGGGTGGAACAATTTGGAGTGGGGATTGAAATCGACGAATGTCAGATGTCTACAACCAACAATTTGAAATTTGAGGAACTTTTGATTTTGTTTTTAATGTTGGAAAATTGACTTTTTTTCCAGCAGGTATGCCTTGATTCCTTGCAAAAATGTGATTTTTAGAGTATTATATGTCAGTTGAAACAAAAATAATTACATAGATGACAAGTTGGATTTGTCATCACTTTGTTTGTTGTGAAATAATGAATGTATGCTTGGTTGACTGACTGACAAACTATCAATTATGACATTAGTTGATAACACAACATTTCCCACGGGCATTTTTCTTTAAAACAAAATTATTATCCAGGGTTTGAGACCGGTTCAGAAATCTTTAAAAAGTACAGGCTATATGTATCTTCACAAAAATACACTCATGACTCCCATTAAATTTTCTGAAGGGTTACTAAGAACTCCACCCTTTCAAGTTGTCTCTGCGGATGGAATAGAAGTAAACAGCTATCATCTTTCCTCTTTCGGTAATACGTACCATGTTTTTATCATTTGATGAACTCTCACATGACCTAATTACATTCACCAACATTCAGGTAGTGACAGACACCATGAGGGGCAGTCTGCCCTTTCCCAAATCCCTACTCCGTCATCCGTCTGCGTACGCCCCAACGATGTGTATCTGCTGACCCCCCACACCTAAAATAAGCCAGGGGTGGAGAAAACAAGACAAAGTTCAAGTTCTGACTCACGTCGAGGTCGGCCGGGTTGGGGTTTGTGGTGGGGGTAGAGTAGAGTAGGCGTACGTGTAAATGGCGCCCTCTCCGGAGTGGGGAAACGGTGATCAATCGAGTGCAAGGGGCACCTTGATGATGCCATTACGGAGGAGAAAGACTCTCCGGGGAGGAAAGGTTTCGTTAACTGGCCGCTGAAAGCAGACAATATGGCAGCGATCGGGGTGTGGGGAATGCCTCGTGTTTGACTGCAGCACTGAATCCAACTTCCCCCTGGCCTGCTCCCAACGGGACTCTGGACTTAGGTTCCGTGCAAGCCAAGCAAAGTGCAGCGAGTAGGGGCTCTCTGATCAGATTCAGACGCGGATAATAGGAAGCAGGCAGGAAGGAAGGCCCACTTCAGAGATTCCCATCTACCCTTCTCTGCAATTCACACAAGGGATTAAAGGATTACGGCAATTAAGGGAAGTGCAGGTTACCTGAGTTGATTGGGCTCTTACAAAGTACCTCTAATTACTGGGGTTTAACTTGACTCACCCAAACACTCAAGGACCTCCCTTTACATCTTCTTTGAAAAGGAACAGTTAAAAGGTTGTGCCAAAGATGGTGTCACATTTCAAACTTTGTCAGCCATAATCCACTCTTATACAGTTGCTTTTTAATTGTTTTCCTCTTGGACTGTTCAAATTAGAATTGCACATGCGTCATGATCAGGCACAGGGGGATTGGGGTGCACTCTTTTTTCTTTTTTCTTTTTTCTTTTGGTGGTGGGGGGGGGGGGGGGGGGGGTATTCTGCATTTTGGCCCCCAAGGTTTCTCTGAATATGCAAGTGCAACTTAGATGGAGATTTGATTGGAGGAAAGCATTCTAAACAGGACGGCGGTTGATTGAAGGAACTTATTGTAATTGTAAGTTATAGTCAATCCAGAACTATCCAAATTAAACTGGGACGTTTATAGACTTTTTACACCCATGTGACCAGATAGTATCAGGCATGCAACTTGGAATTAACAAAAAATGAGGAACTTAATTCCAACCTTTACAAGACTTTTTGTACAGTGTTTTTCAATTTTCAGTGGCTTAAGTGTGAAGTGAAAAACGAGGAAATCATCAGCTGATCTGAAGAATGCCTGTAGTATGCAATGTAAACAAAACCATCTCGTGTGGACTGCCTTGGAGTGATCATAGTGCATGTGTCGTATGGAACAAGTTAAACCATGTGTGCGCACATGCAGCACGCTTGACCGGTTTATTTCATGAGCATGTCTACACTTTGTGGTCCATGATGACATGTAAAGAGAGTTTACAGACCCTGCATTTAAACGTAGTACATGTATACATCATTTGCTTTTGCTGTAATTTTCAGAAATAATTTATAGCGTGCTAGCAAATACTGTAACACTGACCCGTTTAAAGTGTTGTGTGCATAGATGCTGGGAAAACATCTGTTCTAGTAGTCTGGTTCCCTGACCATACCTTACACAAAACGGAGCAATTTATAGACATCAGGGACTTATTAGGTCGGGGAACTGGACTATTTCAGAAAACGATATAAATTTCCACTTTTCTTGAAAACGACAGCACACCAGGTGCCATGATTTCACAGGATGCTTGAGACTGCTATTTACTTAGTCTAGTATGGTATTTCATAATAATTCAGTAGGTTTGTTTGTTGATGTTTGCAAATGGTGTATACTACCTTTAAATCTCATATTTATAGCTTTACAAACTTGGAAGTTCTGACACAATGACTTCTTGGAAATCAAATTCAAAACTAGAAGCTGCAGTTAGGTGATTGGGAGGTTGAGAATAATTAAGAATTTTTAATATTAAGAGTATTTATGCTTCAATCTCAAAGCGGAATCGGATCCTTCGCATAGGCCCTACACAAAAACAATTAAAAAAGTTATGATAAAAGTGTAATTTATATAGCCTTTTGAAACGATTTTCTTATCAATCATATATTGATTTTTATCACTCACATATTGATTTCTATCCAGAAGCTTGTGGCTGTATATTATTTGAAACAAAGCAATTCTGAAATTTGTTTCACATCTGTCAGACCATGGGACAAAAATAGTATTTTAATAAGGTTGGAAAATAGTCAATAAAAACACAACCTAATATAGTAAAATATTAAGTACAAATGCTTGTCAGATCTCATCAGTCAAGTTAAAACCGTCTCAACCAATTTTAGAATATTGTGAACACTGTATTCCAGGACTTCATTGTATATGGGGGCATGATTTAGGATTTTTTAAGGGAATTTTTTCAACAAGGAAAAAGGGATTTTATTTGGGACAGGATGTGGAAAGGGATACATTGGAGACTGCAGATCCAGCCAAAGTGTGTTTCCTGATGTGGTTAAACATTTATTACGATTTACTTAATTAAAATAATCTATTCTCATTTAATTTTTGGTTTGTTTGGTGGTATTGTCCGGTCGAGTCCGGTTCACATTCCAAAACTGTGAAAAATTGGACTTAAGTGTTGTCTGAAGCTTTGCATGGTGGAGTTGTAAGCTGAAAAGTAGGTTGCAGGTACACGAGATTTCTTTGTGGGGTTTGGCTCTGAAAAAGGTGAGACCTTATCTCACCATCGGCTCTTTTCAGAGCCAGCACTTCCCCACAGATAAGTGTCTTTCCATGGTACCTGCAACCTACTTTCTAAATTGGATTTACTTCAACCAGGAGGCCAAAATAGCCAAACAATGAGCTCAAATCTGGACTTGACTAAAGCCCTGGTTTAAAGTCGGCTTGAAGCTCTGATTCCAAAGGATTTGGAATCAACAAGTCAGAGTCTGACCTTGGGTGTACGGCTATTAAGACATGCATGAAGTATGCAGGAGTCCAAGGTCAAGTTTGGGCTGAAGCTAGGTCTCACATGAAGTTTTGGACTTAAGTGGACTTTTATTCTACATTTTTGTCGACAGTGCCTTGGTCTTGGACCCACTAACTACAACTGGCAGGAGTTTGGGGTGAGGATCAGATTTTGAAAATGGGAGAAGGCAAGCCACTGGGGCAGCCCTATATTTTGAACTGAGAATATTGTAAGAAGATAACTTTTTAAAAGTTACAAAACCACTTAACCACATAAGGGAATGAAGAAAGCTTAGAAAAAGAAAATCCTAAGAGCAACAATGAAGGGAACATACCTGTGCCCCTTCGACATTTCAAAATGCAATCTACCCATCTCTGCTGCTGGACTTCTTGGTTTGGTAACTGGTCTCAAAACTAATGATATAAAGAGCAGTGCAATAAATCAATGTCAACTTTCATCAACACCACTTCTTATCTCTCAATACCACCTGCAGTATCCCTGATCTATGACACAATGTTAACATACAAACATATCTGTCATGTTGATCATTATTCTGCCCCAATGAGTGCACCACCACCCAAAAAAAAGGAAGAAAAAGGAAATGCTTGCTGGAAAGGGAAGTGATGGGTTTTGATCCTGGCCTGCCCTTTTGTCCAAAACAATTATATAATCTCTTGGGCCAGGATGTGATCAGGTTTTAAACGATCGTCTTCCATAAAAAAAAAATTGTACCTCCAAATGTTTTGCCTTCTAAGTGAATTTAGAGAAGACTGTAAGAAAATGCACTAGTCTTCTTTGTTCTTTTCTTCCGGTTAGTTGCATTCATTTCTTGATAATACCGTAGTCTAAACAGTCTTCCTTGAGATTCAGGGTGGGGGGTGGGAGAGCACTTGCAGAATTCACTCATATTCTTGTCTGGAAAGTTCTAGGGGATTGTACAAATGATAATATGGGGACTTGGAAACCAATTCATACTTTTCCTGGTGGAATTCGAACCTGGTACACTTGAAGTGAAAGTACAGCGACCACTGCTCTAAACCAACTACCAGACCCAACCAAACTCAATGACCGAAGCTACCAAATTAGAGAAACATTCAAACACACAAAATGTTACACATCTTTTTTGGAAATCTGCCACCTCTATAAATATACACCCCACCTACACACAGCATATGCTTTGAAGGGGTTTCTGACTCAGACTTGGCCCGGTTTTCAAACCACCCACATGACAAAACCCCTCTTTATTACCAGCCCCCCCCCCCCCCCCCCCCCCCACCAGCTGAGGCATATACCCTCTCAGCTCCCCCCCCCCACCGAAATTATATTGTGCACAAAACTGTCCACTCTATTGCACTTTCTCCCTGAAATGTCCCCCTTATACCAAAACTGGTGTACCCCTGGTGTCATGTGCTGCCTAGAACTTGGGTTTAATCTAGTTCACTCTCACTAGCCTTTTTATAATCCAGATGAGCTAATGTTACTTAGGGTTATCCCACCATTTCTTGAAAACAAAATTCCAGGATAATTGTTTTGACTTATATCCAGTTTGACACATCTTCAATGTTGTTGAAAGAGAGATAAAGAGGGATTTCCACACTAAAAAGCCACCATAGCCAATCATCCAGTGGATACGCTGTTTGGCCATGAGACAAAAATATAACAGACTGATCACTTTCTCTTTTGGCCAAATCAAATTCCCTGACTTTCCCTGATTTGTGGCATTTTTCTCAAATTCCGTGACTTTTTCCTGACTGGAAAAAGCGAAACGCATTTTTCAGGTTTACCCTGATTTCCAGGATGAGGTGGGAGCCCTGTTACTGATGTCGTTGTTTAGTACAAGAAATTGAAAAATTCTTCACTCCATTCTGCTGAAACTTCACTGAAAATTGCTCAGTAAAACTGTTTAGAAAACTGCTCTCAAGCAAACCCAATCTTCACTATTCTCTAGGCACACGTGGTACGAGTGATGGTACAAAACAACAGAGGTTTTAGATACTAATAATGGAAACGGCTGCATGTTATTTTTCTCAAAAGCAGGACATCAACTCGAGCCTGTTGCCGACTCTGCCAGGAGAAATAATTGGAAACCTTAAGCTTGTTAATCCATAGATTCTAATCACCGATTCTAGCGGTCTATCAATACGCGCTCTAACATGGTTGATGTTCCCCTCTGCAAGCTTTTCAAGTCACCGTGAGCTAAGCAAAGCATCCTCATATCCGGTCCCCAGCCCGCCCTCCCCCCACCCCCCCCCCCCCCCCCCCCATGTCCCGATCATCTGATCAGCCTAAAAGTAATCCCTACTGACACTGGTTCATTATGGATATCCCAAAGTTGTGGAGGAACAGAAAAATTTGTCTCCTACTCTTAAGGGTCTCTTGGGTGATGAGTACAACAGGTGGGGGTAAGGGGGTGTAGATACTCTCAAGGAGGCAGTGTGACATGACCTTTTCTGCTATGATCCTTAACGGGAAGGGGGTCTTACCTGAGATTGTGAGGTGATGAAGCGGTCCAATTGGCCCCATAATTGTACGGTTCCCCGATCTGATGGCTAGCTGCAGGTGCTTTAATGAGCGTCTTTGCAATTCATTCCACTAGGGGTAGGACGGGCGATTAACTTGATCTGCTTGTAAAGTAGAAGGATGCATGTAAATGTGGAACCAAAATGGGAAAATCCGGTGAAGAAAGAAGGTTCCATTTTGGTTTTCAAGTTGGAGACAAGTTTTGTAGAACTGGGTTATTGGAGCAGGATCCTGACATCTGGAAACTTCCAAAAAGGGAAAAACGGTTCTTTTGGCTGTCTGGACAGACAAGTAATTAATTAAAACCCTAACCCTGCCAGACGCAGCACAGTGCATCTATGCTGACAGCTCCACTTTGCTGCACTCTCCACACAAGTCAATGTGACAAAGTATGCAATCTGATGCGTCTGGCAGGGTTCTAGCAAACATGTATAACAATGCCTTCTAGACAATTGATGTCTGATGTATGTGCATCTGCCTGTTATTTTCATTGATTTCTCTGCCATTGTGACTCAACTCTGTCCGTTTATCTGTATCTTAATCTGTCTGTCAGTGGAATCGACTGACTAGATTTCTGTCTCACCGCATGTCTCTGGGCGTTTAGTACATATCTCTGCATGTATGAGCTGTGTTTGTTTTGAAAGTCTCTCTACTTTAGTTTTCCACGTATTGGCATGTCTCGGAATCATATTTGTCTGTTGTGCGGTTTGTTTGTCTGTCAGCCCTCCCCTGTGTGTCTGTCTGTCTGTCTGTCAAAAGATGGAACTTGTACATCCACAATGAATAAATGGTAACAACATTTAATGGTACCTACTGCATATTGGATCTGAATGAGCCAGCCAGCCCCGGCAGGTTTGGTGGTCGAGTGGTTAAGACGTGAAGATGGAATTAAGACGTGAAGATGGTTAAGACGTCTGCACTAGTAAGCAACAGGTCGTGGGTTCGAGTCCTGCCCGAGTAAGCCTGGGAATTTGTTTCCCATGGGCTCTCAAAAGCACTCAAATTAGAGTGCTTAAACACTATGTCAGGGAAAATTTAAACTTTCTTTAAAAGTCTGTGTGTTGGTCTGTTAGTCCGCCTGTCTGTCCAGTTTCAAGTGACCTCTCTTCCATCCTTCAACCTTATCCTTGTCACCCTGCAACTGACCCTTGCTCTGATCAGCATTCAGCAATGCTGACCAAATTAATATGCCAACAATTTTGTCTACATGACTAGACGGGAACAAAAAGCTTAAGTTAAATTGCAACTGGGAACAGGTGAAGAGGGCTTATTCATCTGCACTTGTGGAGTCACAGCGATAGGGGATGATTCGACACAAAAACCCATGGCTTCCTCTTGTTTCCAATTGCAGGCTTCTGAAGTGATACTTGATCACAGGTGATGTTTCACTAGCCAGGGCCAATGCATGAAACAAGGGGGGCAATAACAATGACAATTTCTTGTGGCTGTACCCCCCCTGTACAATAGGTCCCGGTTGTGTCGGGGAGGGATTGCGTGCGAACCAGTCCCCTGCGGGATTTCAGTGCTAGGTGAGCAGGAAATATTGCATCAAGGTTGACTTGTGGAAGTCAGTGAAGTCCCGTCCGGTGAACGAAAGTGACAGAAGATCGCTGACAGGTGGTGATGCGTCAGCTTGGAGCCTAGAGTCCGCCTTCCATTCCATCCCTTGCCTCTCATTGACAAATCCATCCTCTGGCTTCCAGATTCGTCTAAGTCTTTAAGTCCCCCGATGTCCTGGGCTTCCGCTTCGAGCACCACTCGTTTCCATCTCAGAACACAAAGCATTAGCACGCTAGTCCTCCGAGATGTTTGTACACACTGCTAGTACACAGGATAGCTGTGCCTGAATAACATCCCTTAGAGGGATATTTCTGGACGATCCACGGCAGACTCTGGATCATCTTGTAAAAGTGAGAATTCTCAGATAATCCTTCAAGTTTGTTTTCTTCCTGGAGGCGAGAGAGAAAATTGAAACCATCAAAAACAGTTAAAAATGACAACCGGACATTCTAATAAAACACCCACAGCCACCCTACCTCCAGCAAGATAATTCACTTACTAACGGACCACCCAACAGACCAAATCATACAAACATAATAAACATTACTAATGGACCAACCAACAGACCAAATCATACAAACATAATAAACATTACTAACGGACCAACCAACAGACCAAATCATACAAACATAATAATCATTCACTTTTTCACCACTGAATTAGATTTCAAGACTTAAAATTTGTTGCACTAGTTGGTTGGCTGTTTGCAGGATTGGGTGGGGCTAAGGGTGGGGCTAAGGGTGGGGAAGGGGGTGGGGAAGGGGGTGGGGAAGGGGGTGGGGAAGGGGGTGGGGAAGGGGGTGGGGAAGGGGGTGGGGAAGGGGGTGGGGGAGGGGGTGGGGGAGGGGGTGGGGAAGGGGGTGGGCTATTACTGGGGATGAGGCGGGACTACAGCTGGGGTGGGCAGGGTTCCACAGAAATCTTAAAATGAAATATCCCATGACTTTTCTATGACTTTCCATGAAAGCTTTAAATTCCATGATTTTCCATGATTTTCCATGACTGTTGGAACCCTGGGTGGGGGTGGGGTGTGCAGGATGTGGATGGAAAATTAATGAGGAGAAAAAAACAGTTCAACAGTGGGAACAAGATGCAACCCCTAAAAAATGTACCCGTATAAGGACAAATGTTTTGGAACTGTCCAGCATAACCACCCTCCCCCTCCTTAAATCCCTCCTCAGCTCCCTCCTCAGCTCACCCTCCCCCAATTTCAATTTGAAAAGACCCCACCCTAATAAAAAAATTAAGTGTAGAACTGAGTCTGAAGGTAAATGCAATTGTATAGTTACACATATGATAGCATAAAAACCTTCCTGTCATGTTGTTTTTTCTGCAGTTATTTAAGTTTGTCGGCAAGGTGGAGTACGTGTTCATTTCTGCATCGGATATCAGAATGAATTTCGAGGAAAACACAAGGAAATTCAGTGGGCGGGAAAAGAAGACAAACTTAGCACAATCTGGTTCCCGGGTTAGCAGCCAGACAAGCCATTAGAAAACCAGACAGAGTGATGACAGTCAGAATTTAAGTAAAGTGCAGCATAGGCGAGGCTTCAGATTCTGTTACCATGGCGACAGAAGAGGATGTGGTTTAAAAACAATAAAGGCAGGTTCATACTCACTGCGTATTAACTGTGCACGCAGCTCGCTGGTCCGTTTTTAGCGGTCTTCAGTGCGGAAAAGAACACGCAGTGTGTAAACAAAGTTTGTATGTGTATGTACACTTTTGAAAATATTTTGAAAGTGCGTACACACTGATCATATGCGTATTCGGACATTATGACGTATATATGCGTATGTGCACACGCATAAATCGAGTTCATACTTTGGCCAAGTATGAATGCTCCATCCGACAATTGAATGTGTGGATGCGCACTCTCAGTCGCAGTGATTCTGAACCGGCCTTAAAGATGATGTTGATTGCTGAGAGAAGTCTAGTTTTATGTAGATTGTGTATAATAAAATAAAACGGCAAATTATTTCTGCCATGAAATAACAAAAAAAGTGACTTTTGAGAGCCATTTTTATCAAGTCCCCTCTAGCCCGCTCGGGCCATTTGTCTAAAAGTCGTCGCTGTGGGCAGCAAACAAATCTAACGTCATAGGATGTACTCCCCTTTTGTGCCTAGTGCTGGATACAAAAAAGGAGTCGTCTTAAGACGTCAGATTTGTTTGCTGCCCGCAGCGACAACTTTCAGCCAAATGGCACCAGCGGGCTGTGCTGCGCTAGAGGGGACTTGATAAAAATGGCTCTCACAAGTCACTTTTTTGTTATTTCATGGCAGAAATAATTGGCAGCTTTATTTGACAATACGCAATCTACATAAAACTACAAAATGACGCAGACTTCTCTCAGCAGTCAACATCAATTTTAAGGCTTCGTACAACTTGGATATTTGGCATTCTTGTGTCCAGCAGGGGCATGGTGCCTTGAGCAAGACACTTTCACAAGCTGCTTTTCTCCACTCGGGAGTAAATGGGTACCCAGGAGTAAATGGGTACCCAGGAGTAAATGGGTACCCAGGAGTAAATGGGTACCCAGGAGTAAATGGGTACCCGGGAGTAAATGGGTATTCAGGAGTAAATGGGTACCCAGGAGTAAATGGGTACCCAGGAGTAAATGGGTACCCAGGAGTAAATAGATATCTGTGAGGGCAGTGGTGGTTTACTGTTGATTAGCCCAGTGCACTTAACTAAACTTGCAGGGGGGGGGGGGGGGGGGGGGGTTGCAGGGGTTGTATACTCCGAGGGAGCAGAGATTTTAGTAATGATTGCTGGACCTAACGAGCAGGGAAATAATATTGTAAACACTGTGATTCAGTCTAAATAAGGAGGGTGTTCTAAAATGCTGAATATTATTATTAATATTATGTTGGGGTATTGGTACTTTTGTCACCATCCATCTCTGTGACCCTCGTTCAAATCCCACTGGGTTCGTTTGTTGATCCCTACTTAATCATGTGGGTTTTCCACCAACACCTAACCCTGCATTTTCTTACTTGTTGAAATCTGGGCCCTGGAGGAGAACGTGTTAAGCACTGATCAGACTACCCACAATAAATATATACATAAATAAACAAATTCCAAAAATCTGTTCCCTCAAATAAATGAGGAAAAATTTCATTGCCTGGGCTGACCTACATTTTTTTTCTGAAAAATAAAAATCCTTGATTTTGGGGAGTATAAGAACTTGAAGTAAGGCAAAACAGAAACTGCTTGGTACATGTAACACTATGAACATCTAACAAAAGAAAACCCACGCAGTCCTTTGTTACAAACAAAGGACTGCGTGGGTTTTCTTTTGTTAGATGTTCATAGTGTAAGTACTGTAGAGAGGTTCAAAATCATGCTGGCAAAAATGTGAAAGTATAACCATTTGCAAATTTCTACATGAAGATTAAATCAACTAGAAATGATTCAGCTTTTATACAAAAATGATACAAAAGAAAGACCGTGATCTCACAATAACGACAAACACCAAACTATCATGCAAGCTTACTGAAATGGCCGACAGGCAACACTCAGGCCATCGAGTGCCTCCAGACAGATCAAGACGAGATCAATGCATCGCCCAAACACCTGTGATGCGACCTCGTTACGAACAGCTCCCGAGACACGCACTGTATCCCCCGCAACCCATCACTTCTCAACCAATCAATATACAGCTTCCAGCATGTAGGGTATCGTGGAAAAGACAAAAAGGAAAATAAATCGAGCCAAGCATGAGAAAATGGATCGTTTCCCCCAAAAAACTGATGATTGGCGACGGTTGATCCAGAGGCAAGCGAACGTGTGATCTATAAACACCGCCTCGACACCTGTACGAGAGACGCTCAATAGGACAGGTCTTGAGACGTGTTTCCCGTTCTCCTTAATACCCATCACTTCTCCTGGAATCAATACAAGCCTCTCGGTAATCTTCACAGGTCGGTAATGATTTTTATTAAATGGCAAGGAGGATATGGAAAGGTATTCAGGGTATCAAAGTAAAGGTCCTTAACCGTGCTACTGATAACCTGAACAAAACATGATTTTTCAAGACTCAGAACTTCTAGATACGATTTAAAGCTTTGCATGGTGGGTGCGATATGAGAGAGACTGGGATTGCGGGTAACACCATGTGAAATAAATCTCTTCTAGGAAGAAGTGTGGTTCTGAAAAGAACCGGGGTGAGTGTGTAACTCGACGTTTCCGACAGTGTGCTCTGTCCGTCCTCAGAACTTCTAAACATAAAATTTTAACTTGAAATAAATAATAGTTTAAATGTCAGAAGATGGAATTTGTGTCAAGGAAATTTCTGCTCTTTCTGATTTGGTGTTGAGCACTGTCTGCTCAGTGATTTTCAAGAGTCGGTGGGGAAAAAATTCACAAGCTTACTTGGGTGGGACTCAAACCCACGACCTCCTGCTTACTAGTGCAGGCATCTTAACCACTGGACGACCCAGCCTGCCATGTCAGCTGGCCAATTTTGAATCAATATAGAAGCAGGAACCTCGCAATCAATTTAAAATGATTTGTCAATTTCAAATTCAAACGAATATTTTCATGGTAACTTGTTGCTTGTGGGATGTGATCTGTGGCAATGAGTTGCAAATAAACACAAAGATAAAGTTAAACAATAAGAACAGTGACGGCAACAGAGCTGGATGCAGGGCTGTAGTCGAGTCCCTGCACGTCCTTTCACAAGTCCTTTCGCAAGTCCAGTCAGAAGTCCTTTCATAAAGCCAGTCACAAGTAACTGGATGAACAATGAGAAAGGAATGCCTTTGTCAAAGCTTGTTTGAATAGCTTGTGATTGGAATTAGGACTGGGGGGCTTGTGAGGGACTTGCAGGGACTTGCAGGGACTTGCAGGGACTTGCAGGGACTTGCAGGGACTTGCAGGGACTTGCAGGGACTTGCAGGGACTTGTGATGGACTTGTGATAGACTCATGTGACGGAATATCAAAACAATTGCCAGAGGTCTAGTGTTGAGGACCCAGGCCAGTTCTGTAGAATAAACTGATCCTCCTTAAAGATTATCTCATCAATTTCTAAAGTTGTTACAACAGTCGTCACCTTGAAAACTCTTGTAGCTCAGACACAGCCTTCCATTTTTCTTAATGATTCTTGGTGTAAACCTGAGTGTACTAACACTGGTCATGGTCTTAACTTTCAAATTGAGACAAAACGACAAAGGAAACGTCAGTTTTAGTAGCAGGAGGAAAACCAAGAGAACAATCATTCCTGGAAACCTATGCAGTCAGGTAGGGACTGAAAACCTAATCCACCTGGACGGGAATCGAACCGGGTTCACCAGAGGTGGAAGGCGAGGAAAGAACTACTACATCAACCTGACTGATCATGCAAGCGGTTTGATTTTCTAGTACAAATCACCAACATACATTCTACAGATGATCTCACAACTTCAGCACGTGACGTTTTAGCTTGAGCATTCACAATTCAAACCAGTCACATCATGCTATTATTACAACAGGTGATTACAATTTGGATCAGTTGTCTCTCTGACCTGGATGATACCCCCAAGGTGTCACGTAAGGAACTTTTAATCCGACAAATCCTGCCTGACAAAGCCTTGACACATCTGATGATCATTGTTGAGCAGGAAATCAGATGAGACTGCAGGCTTATGAGAGTTGTCTATTAATGACCTTCACTCGGTATGTCACAAAAGTCACTTGACCTTTTTCGGAGAATAGGGTAATTAATGTAGAGGTTACTATTCCCATGTTGACAAAAGGCAGGGATATGAAGCTTAACCCAGATTGCTAACAAACGTAATGGAAAATGTAGAGCAAAGCCGTATTGAGTAATCCGGCTAGTCGAAGGCATTCTACGCAGACTGCTAACCAAATGTAAGAATGCAAAACATAGAGCAAAGCCGTATTGAGTAATCCGGCTAGTCGAAGGCATTCTACGCAGACTGCTAACCAAATGTAAGAATGCAAAACGTAGAGCAAAGCCGTATTGAGTAATCCGGCTAGTCTAAGGCATTCTACGCAGACTGCTACCAAATGTAAGAATGAAAAACGTAGAGCAAAGCCGTATTAAGTAATCCGGCTAGTCGAAGGCATTCTACGCAGACTGCTAACCAAATGTAAGAATGCAAAACGTAGAGCAAAGCCGTATTGAGTAATCCGGCTAGTCGAAGGCATTCTATGCAGACTTCTAACCAAATGTAAGAATGAAAAACGTAGAGCAAAGCCTTATTGAGTAATCCAGGTAGTCGAAGGCATTCTACGCAGACTGCTAACCAAATGTAAGAATGAAAAACATAGAGCAAAGCCGTATTGAGTAATCCGGCTAGTCGAAGGCATTCTACGCAGACTTCTAACCAAATGTAAGAATGAAAAACGTAAAGCAAAGCCGAATAGAGTAATCCGGCTAGTCGAAGGCATTCTACGCAGACTGCTAACCAAATGTAAGAATGAAAAATGTAGAGCAAAGCCGTATTGAGTAATCCGGCTAGTTGAAGGCATTCTGCGCAGACTGCTAACCAAATGTAAAAATGAAAAACGTAGAGCAAAGCCGTATTGAGTAATCCAGCTAGTCAAAGGCATTCTACGCAGACTGCTAACCAAATGTAAGAATGAAAAACGTAGAGCAAAGCCATATTGAGTAATCCGGCTAGTCCAAGGCATTCTATGCAGAATGTATATTATGCAGTACACAAGTCCCATCAAATCCCCCCCCCCAAAAAAATAAAAGAGGGCGGGGGGAGAAGAGTTGACCTTTCTCTCAGTGGTGGCTCTTACCCACGCCCCTTAGACAAACGCTATGGAATAAGCCAGTTCGGTATTTCAACTGCGCATGTACACAGTGACATTTTATCCCGAATGACCCGCATGACCTAACGTGCGCGTGTGAATGCAAAGAAAATGGGCGCACAACGCGCACGTATTAAATTCAATCAGAATGGGCATTCGCGTAACATGGCGTGACTTTACGTCAGCAATTTTATACCGAATAACCTTTGACCTTTGAGATAACGAACAGGCTTATTGTATCCAGGTTTTTCATTTGTCTCTGATTTTGTGGGTTGTTGAATGTTGATACAATTGACCTGTCGTGGTCAAATCGCATGAATGCAGCTTGTGCATGAAATATTGTCAATCACATTACTTGGAATTTGATACAGATCGAATGTGCAAAATTTGTGTGAGACTGCACAGATTTTCACAAGGTTGTCTGAGGGGCGCAGTTAACTAACAAATAAATGGTGTTGGGTCAATTAACCTATCACCACGCCATATGTATGAAACAAACAAAAAGGGGCGTGGTTAACTCACAAACGGGGAGAGGTCAATTGACCAAACACCCTTAGACAACCCATTGGAATTCTGTACAGTTTTGTTTGCCTTCTACATACTTCACACATTCTTCCTCAAATTTATACCTATTGTGATTGGACAATATTTCACAAACTTTGTTTACGCAATTCTGCCGCTGTAGGTCAAGTTTGCCACAATACGGCAATAGTTTTGTAGTTTGCTTAAGTTGCTGTTCGGGGAAAAAGAACAAAGAAACAAACACTGATGAACACCGTGGTTTCCTACGTCTGGCTTCTCCCGACCAACTTTTTGAACCCCCCCCCCCCCCCCCCAACAGATTATCACCCTACAAGCCAATTTACACCTCATGGGGTCCCCGCCTAAACACACATCCTCCAATGAATCTAAAAATATACCTTTTGTAGCTTGGCAGCGAGGGTCCCGGAATAAACTGAAATTATTGCAGGGCCGACCGGTTTCCGTCTACGATCACACGTCTGTGGCTTTTAGGATTAATCCTACCAATGAAAGAACATTGCTGTGCCGGCGGTGAACGTCAGCACGGTAAACGAAGACTTTCCTGTAGACATCAACGACAGAAGACGGATGAAAATGATTAGGACAGAACATAATACTGTATTCTCACGAACAACATTTTCTCCTGTTCGGTCCATTTGATGATAACGCTTTTTTTTTAATCACAAGAAACTTCAAGTACCTAAGTACTGTGCTGGCAAACTGTACATTTAATTTGAAACTCATTACTTTAAATACTTATCAACAAATTAGCTGGCCTGACATTTCGAACTGAAGCAAGTTCTTTCTCAAAGGCAAATGACAGTGTACAAGAAACAAACATGTAGGGAACAAACATGCAAGAGGGGGTGGGTGGAGAAACACAAAAGAGGGATTCAAAGGAGAGTGACAGTGGGTAGAAACACTTGAACAAGAAGACAAAACAAGACACGATATACAAGTCAGAAAGGAGGATCACTCCCGAGGGATACTGCAACAGAAAGGTATTAACATGAAAATGATTTAAACTGTTGCAAACTGCTGACTGACTGAATGGACCTGAAATATACAAATCAAAAAATTAGCTGGCCTAACGTTTCGAACTTAAGCAAGTTCTTTCTCAAAGGCGAATGACAGTGTACAAGAAACAAACATGTGGGTTTCTCCACCCACCCCCTCTTGCATGTTTGTTCCCTACATGTTTGTTTCTTGTACTCTGTCATTTGCCTTTGAGAAAGAACTTGCTTAAGTTTGAAACGTCAGGCCAGCTAAATTTTGTATTTGTATATTTCAGTTCCATTCAGTCAGTCAGCAGTTTGCAACAGTTTAATTCATTTTCATACTTTAAATACTGTTATCATTATATAATCAGTGGTATACCTACGGAAGAGGGGGCCCGGAACATGCCACCCCACCCCCTTCAGTGCCTACCCAGTAGCTGAAGATCAGTACAACAAAATTAGGTCTAGTGTTTTTCTCCCTGATGTGCCCCTAAAAAAAACGAATCGGTGCACACCCAGGTACCCCCTATAAACTGGGCACTGGTTACCTCACCGATTACAAATGCACAGCTAAATATTCCCTAACTGTCACTGCAAGCAAAATAGGAACACTGAGCAGGTTTCCTTCAATTTTCAAGAAACAATTAAAAGGAACATTCTATTGTAGAGGCACATTCCTGAAAATAAGACAAGAGAACCTGATTAAACAGCTTAAGGTCTGCATGAAAAAAAAACTGAATTTAGGCTTTTGTCTAAAAACATATAAACTTACATTTCTGAAATTCTTCTCAATACTACCCCCAACCCGAAGCTATACCACCAATTGTTGAAAAAATATGTCCCCCTTGCACAGATCAATTTGAGCATTTTGGAACGCGTACTTCATGACCATCGGTCATCCATAAAACCCTCGACAGATGCTACATTGCCTCTAGGAGAAACGCTTGGGAACTCTGCTGCAGCTAGAGTAAGCCGCAACTGTGCATGTCCTCACTGTGTACACCTCCAGGCTGTCCTCAATTTTAAAGAGACAACCTGCTGCACTGGCTATCAATCTCTGCTCATGACCTTTGGACTCAAGCCGGGAACCGTGGTGTAAGATTTTAATGAGATATTTCAAGTACATTGGATGCTGGCAAATCTAGGATTTCAAAGTGGGGTGTAACAGTTTATATGGTTTTAAGTGAAATTGTGGGAATGGTGGCTTTGAACTTGAACGATCCGTCCATGTATCCATGGTATATACCAAGGACATGAAACAAAAGAATGACAAGAGGACAAAGGGTTATTGATTGGCAATCTGTGCTCAGTTGGAAATCATATACAAAACGAATGAAAGGGGTTGTACAAAAGTTGAAGAAGAAAGAAAAGAATCAATCAGGATAATGGAAAGTCCTCAGTGTAAAAAAAAACCCAAAAACTAGGGTGTGTGCTTGGGGGGGGGGGGGGGGGGGTAATGGGTATAAAGCAAAGTAACTTGATAAATAAATTTGATGCAACCCGGGGCGAACTCACCCCCTGCTTAATCTAGCCTTTTACTTTGAACCTGGGCGACAGTCTGGAGCAGGCTTAACTTCAACCACTATGACAGGCAAACCAATCTCGGGGCTGACACAGGATTGCCACAGAGTTACCACACAGAGATGTATTCAAGTCCATCAGAAGTCCCTGCAAGTCCCTGAAAGTCCCTGCAAGTCCATCACAAACCCTCCAGTCCTATAATCCCCAATAACAAGCTAATCAAATGAACTTTGGCAAAGGCATTCCTTTGTCATTGTTCATCCAGTTACTTGTGACTGGCTTTATGAAAGGACTTCTGACTGGACTTGCAAAAGGACTTGTGAAAGGACTTGCAGGGACTTGAGTACAACTCCGTTGCCACAGGGTTAAAAACTGTCAAGTGTGAAGCGTTTTCAATCCCACCTTAAGCCTGCATCAACTGTAGATTTGTTTAATGTGAAAAGGCCTCATATATGATTTATATTTAGGTCTTTCGATCAGCCCAACTTAAGGCGTGACTTTCACTCCAGGTAACCTGCCACTCAGGCCGATGCAATTAATACACCTGTCATGAACTTGACATTACAATTAATGACATCATAAAAGCTTATAGCAAGACATGGGGCTCTGATTAAGACAGACTCATACAATTCTACAGCTCATGTGTTAATCAATTAATCAAGCACATACATCTCAGGGACAAAGGTATTGTTTTGTTTTGTTTTGTTTTGTTTTGTTTTGTTTTGTTTGACCTTTAAAAAGAAATCTTCTCTCTTTCTCTACGGTAGCCTGATCATTGCTACTCTATAGAGGTTTTCTTTCATGGCTTTGGCAGTTCAGAATCACAACGGTTTTAGAAACCCCTCTTGACGTGTGTCAACACTACATGTCAACACTACATTATTTTAAGATAAAATTATAACTTCTGAAGTGATTTCCAATGTCTCTTTAAGACTTGATCATAAAGCGTGCAAGAGATTTTATAAATTGAAATCACCCAATACAAGACTAAAAGCCACTCTAGGTAAAGAGGTGTTAGGGTTGACGACATTTTGAATTGCCAACCTTTCCACCCTTATGGTTTTCCTCGGCCCAGATCTAAATAGAGGATAATTAGATTCCAGAGAAATTATTCCAATTTTGAGACCTATAGATCAAGGCAGGGTAACTTCCACTGTTGGTGAGACCAACTCAATTCCCCTTAAAAATAACTTCAAATAACTTTAAATCTAATCATTACCAGAAAACAAGAGACAAGACTGGCCACAGTGACTTGAGGCTGAACGTTAGAGGAGAGTATGTCAGAAGAGAAACGGCTTATGAGCCATATTCCACATAATTATGTAAGCCCTTCCTACTCTAAGGCGATGACATGAGACGTGACTTAAGCCTGACTTGAGCCTTGAGATTTGACCAGGGAGACTTGAGAGTTGCTTGAGCCTGGCCAAAATATCTTACAGGTATTATAACCATAAAGATCTGTGTGATGCCTGTTGAGATCCCACTATACAAAACTTCACACCTGACCGAAAACTTCCTACAAGCTGAATGAGATTTGACAAAAAGTCACAAATACAGTTTGTTAGTACTATATACTTCCTATAAATATCCTCTCTTTTGACTTATCATCTTCAGAGACTGTTTGGACTCAATGATAATGTCTTGAAGGCTGAGTGATTCAGGTGTCCATCCAGCATTGACCTGAAGGTTGGTGGCAATAAATTATCACTACTGGCGCCAGGTATCTGGTCACAAACCATTTGGAAGGGCATAAAATGTAGAACTGGGAAGGAAGGGGATTATAACACTAAGTCAGGAATAACAGCTCATTATGCTCGGAGGCGAGTATCTTTTTATCTTTCTTTATTTTTTTTTCGGGTAGAGAAAGGTGCATGGGCAACTGTCACAGTAATTCTGAAGGTTATCCATGTTTTTTCGAATCTGGGCTGTGGAGCAGTAGTATAAAAACTATGATTCAATGTGTGTGTATGTGTGAGTTTGTATATGCCGGCAATCGTGGACCTAGGACAAAAGAATTCGAGCGTAGACAAAGGGGTCCACGTTTGACCTAACGTCCACGATTGAAAATCGTGTACAAAACCAATGGGAGGCCTTCCGAAAAAGTTAGAGTATAAACAAAAGAGGAACAATGGGAGGTCCACGATTGCACCCGTTTACATGACTGTGTGTGTGTGTAGAGGAGGGTATTATATTAGAAGGGTACAATCATACTTTGGGCAGGGGTGAGATTTGAGGAAAACAAACAATCCACCAAACATTTAATTTGTAAGGCATTGCTGAAAAATGCATAAGAAAACTGCATATTCTGCCAAAAGATACAGTTCAAAATTGCAAACAAAATAGAAGGGCAAAACCCAATATTGAAACAAAATAGATTTATAAGAAGAAAAAAAGAGACTGTTTCAGGTTGCAGAGGTCATTTTGGAATGCTAAAAACAATTTAAGGACCAATAAAAACTTCCTGAAATCTGGAAGACGTCTCACTAAAAATCCTGAAATTAGGAAAAATCGGGAGAAATCTTACCCCTGTTTGGTTTAACAATTGCAGTCTCAGTATGAGCGGGGGTGGGGTGGGGGTGGGGCCAAGACCTCAGAGAAGGTAGTGGGAGGTACTTAGGGAACAGATTCCCCTGTGTCCCCTAGCATAATGTAGTGAGCTTTTAGGACTGTTCATACTCGAATAATTCAGTATTTGATTATTCTAAACTGGGTTTGACCGATATTCGATACTCGCCGATAAAGTTTTTCACACGTCAGCTGCAACTGCATGCCGCGCCGGTAAAAAGTTGCACGCAAAGCACTCCGGTGCTTTACCTGCGGCGATCAATATTATGGACCGCCCGATCGACATTTTTTGCATGTGCCTGTTGTAATAAGATCATTACGGACGGGTACATATAATGTTCTGATGACAAGAAACCAAACTCCAGCCTGCGTTTTTGCTGTAAATATTTTGTAAGTGTCAATTAAAGGTTTTACAATAAACCTCCGTCCAAACAAAGTTACCGTCCACAAAAATGCAGCATTTGACACTGCTAAGCGTGGTAACTTTTCTATTAAATTAGCACCAGAGTCTTATCTGTGCGTGATATATGTTTTTATACAACACCTGAATAAATCCCAGCCATCCGATTGGTGGATCGTCGATCACGTGCATTGAATTATTCGACCCATCACAAGACGCGAACCCGCACCGCCCAAAACGTTCTATCACATGGTTCTATCAAACGGTGCGCGCGCATTGATAGAACCAAAAGAACTTCCCTAATTTCACGGTCACTATTAGTGGCGCTACAACAGGGCTGTCATTCACACAACATGGCGGCCGAGTTTCCCGAACTGCCGCGGTTTGTTCTCCTAACAGACGACGAAATATTGGAACTCGTAGGCGATGCTGACGCTCCAAATACAAAGAGACAAATCAAATATGCTGTGAAACGATTAGATGAATTTGCAAGACACGCAGGAACAACAATTGAAGCTTTAACTGATTCGGAACTGGAAAAAATTTTGTTGCGGTTTTATGCGGGACTGAGAAGGTAAACGGCACGTTGTAACGTTACACAGAGAAATCCATGCATGCAATCTGTCGGATTTATTCAGGCGTTGTATAAAACAAATAATGAATGTTTCACATTCGTGCAATGGTAAGAATAATTTCATTCGGTGACAGATGGAATGTCCCATTCCACTCGGCTTCGCCTCGTGGAATAGAACATTCAATCTGTCACCTCATGAAATTATTCTTACCATCGCACTCATAAACATTCATTATTTGTATACTATCAAATACTTGAACTGCCAAAACGGTATTTGAATATTTGGTTGATCGAATATTTGAATATTCGGTGTATTCAAAACAGCCCTAGTGAGCTTCTACTTCAATTTTATCTCTCCAGATTAAGCCGTATTACCTATGATGAGCAATGTCTGTGGGTCAGAGGTCATACGCTAATCCCTTTAAACACTTTTTATTGTGGCAAGCCGCTCCTGGCAGCTAGAGTTACAACTGACATCTCATGCAGCCGGAAAGCCCCTACGACGAATGGCTCAAAGCCAATGAGCTTACAAAGACATTAAAGCACAGTCTGAGTATCAAGGGACTACGTGATCTGAATTCAGATTATGGGAATCTACAATCTACATATACACTTGTCATTGTCACCCTTTTCCCATTCTAATCGTGTATTGTGAGAAGATGGAATTTTTGCATCGGGATGATGTAAATTAGAAGACAGCTTTTTGACGGCGTAGTGTGTACTCAGTGCTTTCCGAGAGCCTGGGTGAACAAAATCACAGGCTTACTCGGCGGGAATTGAACCCACGACCTCCTGCTTTAGTGCAGACGTTTTAACCACTCGACCACCGAGCTTGCCGGGGTCGACTGGCCGATTTGATTCCAATGTAGCAGCAGGCACCGCGTGAGAAAAATTGATTTTTTTTTTTTTCTATACAGGCTCTCGGAAAGTACCGAGTTTCAGTGCTTGATACTACATGGGGAAAGGGGAAATGGTTGTCTTTTAAATTGTGTTTTCTAATTCTATCTTCAATATTCCTGGTAAAGTAGTGATGTCTCAATGGGTACAACCTTCAGTACCATAGTTAAAGCACATGCAGGGGATTTAATATCTGGTTTCTTTTTCCTTGAGTCAATTTCTTAATTGATAAAAGGTAGGGGGGCCTTTTTTTCGATCCTAGCAGAATGTTTCTCAGATGCTTAACTCTTTCACTACGGTATTATAATGGGGGCTGTGACGTAATTGTTTTACAGAATGTTTACAACGAGCCGCTCTGAGCGGCTTGCCGGCAGGAATAGGCTTTTTTCGAGCCGCTGTGAGCGGCGCGCCGTAGCGGAAGAGTTAAGGCTCTTAACTTATATAAACAGACCTTTTTTTTATGTGTCATTATGGACTGCACTGTAATACTAATTAAGTGCTTATTCAAGCATGGTGCAAGGAAGTGAATCAGTGAAGCGTGCCACATGTACGTACGCACATATTAGTTTAACCTGAACGATGATCAGTCCAAGGCAGTCCTGATGTGGTGATTTTGTTTACATTTCACAGTGGTCTGGTGGGTGAAAAAAGGGGTATAATATATTTTGGGTCACTCCAGTTATAAGCAGTTTGTCACAGTCTATTATGAAGTCTTGGCTTTTCTTACCAAACTATAGCCTGCCTTCTAATTTGAACAATATGTTTCAGTTGGCAGTTTGAAATAAGCAAATGAAAACTAAACATCGAGTTTCCAAATCAGACCACACAGAAACAAATGTGCAAGTTAACATGAAGAATTTCAACTGTAGAAAAAAATAACATAATTGTAGTAATTTCTGAATAAATAAATAGCTCCCCATTGTTGTTATACTCAGAAATCTGGGTATCATCACAACATATTGTTGAATAGTAGAGTTTTATCAGGGGGCCACTTACAATGTATGTACCCGCCGCACTCACATTTTGTTCCTGTGTGAAGTGTTGCAATTTGAATATTTCCCAGACACATGTAAGGGAGTATCCAGAACACACATTGATGGTCACCATGATAAATAGTGACTCTGATTTGATTTAATTGGAGTTTCGTGAGAACACCCAACATCCCTAAAGGGCAAATACTGATAGGCAACTTCCAACTTTTTTGGACAGAAAGAAAAAGCGTACTACGTGCCATCTAAAAGTCGGACAATTAAATTACAAATCTCCTTAAAGACCACATCAAAAGATTAGGCTGATGAAGGATATAAAGTGGCGTTTCTTCCTGTCCAAAGACAAATATTTGGACAGCTCTGATCCCAGTTTTCCTTGCCCATAATCACTGTCACCCTCACCTGCAAGGAGGCAGACGCGCACAGGATCAAGTTGAGAATTGGTCTTGACTAGCGACCTGGATGTCGAAGGCTCAAGGAGAAAGTTTGTCAGGGGACATTTCCCTTCCAGAAACCGAGGCATCCCAAGAGTCATGAGACACTCCCCCATTCCCCAGCTCCAAGTTAAAGGAGGCTGAGATGTGGCATCTTTGAAACATGCTTTGATTTGGGGTTAGGGTTATTTGATCCTAGGTATTAAAGTTAACAAGGGTTAGGGTGTTAGGAGCTGACAAATTTGCCGTGCCGGCGAACTCATCCATCTGTCCATAAACCGACCCAATAAACCCCGCACCTTGACGTAAACGTCCAACATGTAAAGGTGCGTGTATTTTTACCCATGTACGCAGTGGGCGGAGCTTAACCCCTTGCGTACGGATGCGCCATACGGCGTCAAAAAAAAAGTTCCACCAGGTCGGATGACGCCATTTGCCGCCTTTGTGCAGTTTCAATCCATTGTTGGATTATTGTTTATGTTACGCTTGACTGCACAAACACATTGTAGCGGTTCACTTGGCTGCCAGAAATGCCGCGACACCCGACGTCTCCCGTAAAATACCGTGCCCAAGGGGTTAATGGATGAGCATTATTTGAAGGTGAATTGGAACAAAACTCAAATTCAAACAATCAAATGAAATTTAACAACTTCCATATTCTGTAAACAGAAGCCTTGTGTTCAGTGTCACTGTTGTACAATTGTCATAACCTCGATTTATTCCGGAATGAAGAGAATTTTTAGCGGCCGGAACAAAGTAATTCTACCCAAATACCAACAAAAATAGTTTTGCTGATGGCTAATTTCTTAACTTGATGGCAAAATTTCTTAATTTGAAACAATTCAGAATGATAATTGTTACATGCTTAATCCTTAAGTTGGATGCGTACCTAACTGACTATAATTTGTATTCTATACCTATGAATGTAAAATATATAACTTTCAACATGTACATATGTATTCATTTGTAATTGGGTTATTCCATAAATTAGGGTACCAACTTGCGACATTTTGACCCAAAATGGAAAAATTCATTGAGAGGGGATTCATTAATAATTTTCACTATAACTTAAAAATATTGACATTCCTCATTAATTGTAGCCAAAATCAGACATTTTTTACTCCAGATATGCCAAAATATCATGTCAGAACCCATTCACGGTTTCACGTGTAAAGGGGACACCAAATTAGTTTCCTGCTCAATGTGGTATGTATATTTTAGAATGTATTTTTTGTCTTACCTAGGATAACACATCAAGGTTTATTGTGAAAATAACTTGATTACACTAAAAATAACAATTCGGTGCATAATTCCATATGGGGGACACCATTTGGTGTCCCATTTACACGTGAAACCTAGTAAATGGCAAAAATTAGTAAAAAATTGTCAAGCATGCAATCTGTGTAATGATTTCACACTTATCAAGTGGGACATGTAATTAATGGTGATAGATTTGGATTTGCCAGTAAACCCAATTATCTTTTTATTTCTCAGAAACATTACACAAATTTCACGTGTAAAAGGGACACCAAAAAAGTGGGTCTTGTTTACACGTAAAACATTTGGGCTAACACACTGTCAATCTCGGTCAACTAGTTCTTAAATCATTTAAATATGGTGCCATTCTAAAGCAGTATTAACATGCTTTAACCCTAACAGTCCTGAATCCTCCAATTTTAATATGATTTTCCACACACCCTACGGAGTAAGGGTTAACATAATGAAGGGCAATTTTTCATACACATATGTGCACATTGTAGTATTTGAGAACCAAACAATGCATTTCTACAGCAGTTTTTAAAATGTCACAGCTTTGGTGTCCCTTTTACACGTGAAACCGTGAACTATTTAGGACACCATACTGTCAGGAAATTAGTCAGATGTTTAATCCGTTGCTACCAGATATTTAGGTACAAGTACTATAATTTGAACAACTAAAATCATTTGTATATATATTTCACTGTTTGTAATAGAAAGAAAACAAATATCACAATGTAAAGAGGGACACCAAAAGTCATTGGCCCCCACATTTATGGAATCACCCAATTGTGTTTAGCCAGAAACTAACTTATATTTCGGAATAACCCTTATCTGTTTTTTTGCAATTCATGAATACAACTTATCTAGCAATACAGCACAGAATGTAGGTCGATAATTTTCAATAGATGGGGCGGGGTAGTCTAACTGTTAATAAAGCCATTTTTCATCGATAAGTCGTTTTGTGGGAGGGGGACTCATTCCTCTTCTATCCAGATAAATACCCTCTACACCGGCCTGCCACTGTGAGTATACGTAACATCACCAAAATTGATGCGTTTCTCTCAATCTGTTGAATCATAATGCTGTTTTCACATCCGATTTGGAGGGGGGGGGGGGGGGGGGGGTAGTTGAGGGGGAAAGTTCAGTGTCATGCAGCAACTGCCCTGACAAGTGACTAATTAGGGTATCACAGCCGCACTCCTTGCCCCGAACCAAGCTTGGAAATTATTCCTGACAGCCTATGGGCCACGGTACATGCAGGGCTGTCTGCGATGTTTAAAGCTGAAGACATGTTAACAGGTCTCCGGCTTAGGGAAAAGTACCAGGGACTTAGGGTTGGTAAAACTATAAAACTATTAGCAAGTTATTAATTAGGTCAGTGGGAATACCAGGGGTTATATTGTCTTGGACGGGGACATTTAGAATTATCGATGCGGCACTGAGAATGTCAAGATAAGGATTTCTTTGATGAAGCTTTTCCTTCTATGTTACCTGGTTGAATGTACCGGAATCGGTAGAGACCCTAGACTTGAGATCAAGTCTAAACATTGGATAGTTGACTGTTCCTATACATTCACATGGGTGAATGTACGGGAATCGGTAGAGGCCCTAGACTTGAGATCAAGTCTAAACATTGGATAGCTGACTGTTAGCGACAGAAGTACGCATCCAAGTTCCAACTAGGAAGATGACTAAAAATGGCACCGACTTACCTATCGCAGTAGAATTGAGTCAAAACAGCTTGTGAAATATCATCCAATGATATTTATAATTCAATACAAAACAGCCCAAGGCAAACCAAAATTACTGTACAAAAAACAATGTGGTTGTCTAAGAGGTGTGGCTATGCAACAATTCACGATCGTGCATTGGAAAGATCTATTAAGCCCTGCCCCCTGACATACTGACCAATCGCAATACGTTAAGGGCCAGTGTAAATATTGACGTCTGTAAATTTTCAAATTTACACTGTTGCAAGGCAACAAAATGCATAGAGCTCGCAATGTCCCGACCTTGTTTCATTAATTTGGACCTGAAAATTTCCGCAGCAATATTCTTTTATACCAAATGACACATTTATAGGTGTACGTGCAATGAGGTTGCCATATAGACAGCCAATGAAAGAGCCCCGCAGGATTTGAATAACTCAGTATTCGGTGAGCACACCCAGAAATTTGCGTCGTTTTCTAGTGATGCTATAGGCCTAACCAGTGGTAGCATAGAGACACCCGTTTTGTAATTCTCTCAAATTTGCCAGCATCAATTACAAAGTTTTGCTGGTCTTGGCGTTATTATTTTTACATAGGGCTTGCTGTTTTAGACTGTGATTAAATGGTAGAACTAAACAAGTCTTTGTATACAAATTTTACAATGTTATTTTTATAAAAAAAAGAAGGAAATGTCCCCAAGGCGATTTTACATATCTCCTGGGTATACTAGATCGTACACTGATATGCATTACAATATTAAACCCAATGGGAGATTTCAGAGACACTGGTGGCAGCAGACATACCGGTCCTTTCTGCTAGTTCTGAGCATGTGCATGTAGATCTCAGCATGCGCGCGTAGATCTCAGCATGCGCGCGTAGATCTCAGCATGCGCGCGTAGATCTCAGCATGCGCGAGTAGATCTCAGTATGCGCGCGTAGTTCTGAGCATGTGTGCGTAGTTCTGAGCATGTGCACGTAGATCTCAGCATGCGCGCGTAGATCTCAGCATGCGCGCGTAGTTCTGAGCATGTGCACGACTGGTGAGAACAATGGGAAAGGACCGGTATGTCTGCTGCCATCAGCGTCTCAAAACTCTCCCATTGTGTAAACATGCCATATTAACCAAAAAGGAAACAAAAGTGGAAATAAATAATGCAAGGGACTAGCAGAAAATGACATTTCTCTTTAAAAAATTACCCTAAGGGTCCACAATGAAATATACAATCGCACTTTTAATGAACATAAAACACGAAAACAACATTTTATTGCCCAACACATTCCATTCAATCATAACCCCTTTACTACTAATGGTTGAGTCTGAAACTTTATCATCCAATGAGATGACTTTAAGGACAATATTAACTTGAGAGCAGCAGCAAGGCATGAATGAAGGACTGTACCATTAGTAGTACCTCTAAGGGGTTAGAAAGGTGATGGTTGAAAATGATGTGCAGTTAATGTGGGGCGGTAAATACAATGTACATGTATACATGCAGAAAATGTCTGAATAGAACACTAGGATGTATTATTCAGATCTTAATTTCCTTAAATTAAGATCAGCAAGTTTAAACATCCGGATTTTTAATAGGCCTTATTTTCCAAGCCAGAAAATAACTTATTCTCATGGGATATCTTAAAGTTTGCACACCATTGTTGAAACAATATTTTTTATCTACTTATTTGAGTAAGAAGTAAGTAAGAAGGGCCTGATATTTCACTCCTTGCAGAATCTTTCTTAAATCCTACAACCGCCATGTTACCCTACTGACACTCCACCAACCACCAATCTCCCAATTGTTCTTGGGGACTCTAGTCAGAAGTCATAAACCCATGATGCCATATAGCCAGGAATCACAATCTAACTTTAAGATACAACCTTGGAAATGGCATTTTACATGCGAAAGGCACTAAATACAATGTACCATTTTTTTATTTGTTGTATGTGTACATTTATAGCTGATGAAAGATGCCCTGAGGTCTGTGGAAATCAAAGGAAGTATTTAATGGCATCTGTAGACTTAAACAGACCCGGGACGTTTTCATGTGACACATCCCAAGATATCTCAATCGTAATATCAATCCGAGTTTCATCTTTCAGGTAAAGAGTGCAGGTCAGGATACTTAGGAGGCAGTGAGGTCATCTGACAGGGAGTCAAATTAGTCAGCCCATTGGGGAATTGAGAGGATGCGACGCTCATTAGGGTCAATTTATTAGATTAGAAAATTAGAAGCATGTGTGGGCTTGCTAAAATGGATACCTGTTGGGGAACCTGTTCCAGCACGAACAAATTCTAGTTGTGTTGGTTGAGTCGTAGAAAAGCAGCAAAATCAAATAGGACAGGTGGGTGTTTAGCACCAATCACTGGGTCAGATCGTGCTCTTTCTTTATTAATACCCAACCTAATAATGCAAAGGTTGAAGGGAGATAGGGGTCACTCATCCCCCCGAACCCCTAATTTTTATGACTAGTAGTAATAATTGTGTGTCAGAAACTCTTGTGTAATCCACCATTTGGCCTATTGGTGCTCAGAATGCAGCGGTAAACTTGTGCCACTATCATATAGAGTCCTGTCCTTCCCACCCCCATCCCCCATCCCCCACCCCACCCCACAAGCATTTTGCGGACAGACAATTTCTCAGGGTATGCCTGTTTTAAAAAATATTGTTTTATTGGGAACAAATTTGCTTGGCCTGTGTTTTGTGCACACCCCCAAAAAGAAAACCACAAAAACAAACCAAAAAACAAAAAAACATCTTCATGATCTGCCATTTGTAATGGCGCCAAAGTTTTGCTTTTAGATCCAATAATTCCACCTTTAAAAACCTCAGTGCCCCCTGATGGTCATTTAAAAACACAAGCAGATCAAGACAATAAGAAACAATGCCTTCTCCATTGTATGCATGGACATACATCTTGAAAAAGACAATACCTTATGCTCAGACACAGATATTTTACCTTTCACTTAACATTTTGAAACAAACTATGATTTCATACATTTACATGTTTGAATGTCTCATGAGTTTCAAACAACCTTATGTACATGTGTGGTCATGGATGTGACTGTAGATGAGTGGTCCGTTAGGTGATGACTAAGTCTTTCATTTCTAATAATGACTTTGGGCGTGGCCAGGTGTGGTCAATTATCGGCAGCCACCACCCTTCCATTACTGCATGGGCAAGTTCCTAGACCGGTCAGGACTTTTTAAATTTTTCTCTCAGTCGATGTAGTCGCCAACTTGCTCCTTGGTGCTTTTTACCTGATTACAAAACTTCCTGAGCCACTATATGAAGCCATGTTAACCTGTGACTGTCAGTGTCAATCCCTTGTTGGAAGGACACGCGGGACCCTATCATAGCATGACACACTGGGTGGCACCCAGTTACTGATGAGGGGGGATATGTCATCCACCCCAACCCCCCAAAGAGTCTCTAATCATTCCAGGGAGTTTCTAAATAGTCAGAATGGAGCCACAACAAATTACCATTTACAAAATGAAAGAAACATCTCCGTCAAGGTTTAATCCTTCATTTCCTATGGAAGGAAACTGAGTCTAAAGATGATACCAGGTTGCCAAATATCAAATAAAAAAAAAATGTGAAACTGGCTAAATTCAAGACAGGAAGTGACCCCTTCGATAAAAAAAAAGAAGAATTTAAATGAATGAGCAATTAACTTGCCGAGATTCTACCGGGGATGTCCGTGAGAAGATATATCAGGAAAATTCAATCTTCTGTCGTCCCTCAAGGGATTTCTCAGGAACTGGTCTGTTACACAAAATATCCGAAGATACCTGTTCTTGCATCACCGTACATGCCTGGAAACAAGGAATTAGGGAAGCTACACAATTTGACACTCCATCTGCGGTCCATTAACAAGTCCTTCATTCGTCGGTATAAATATTACCACATAAAATAAGGATTTTTCGAAATGAATTTTCCTTCTCCTTAATAGATAAAAGGTTTAATAAATCAGCGTAACTGAGAGTGAAGCAAGAACTGATTAGTAGGAAATGACACACGACTGTTTCATTTATTCGGCTCACAAAACGCAGCAGTTGGTTATTTCAAAACAATTTGAAAATATGCTTTTCCGTACCAGAGTGTGGGATGGGAGATTTCTGCAACAAACTGCAACTTATAACTGCCATCTTTTAATGGCAATGACAGCAACAATATCTGAATGTGGACCAACTTTTTAACTCAAGAGTTCTGCAGACTGTGGTGTAATTAGTTTTGACACCTCAATAACTTCACGGCAGCTAACCTTAGTCTAAGAATTTGAGCACGTTCGTGTTATGTATGAGGCGTTCAGTAACCCTCTTAAAACAATGGCCAGTAATCATTTGCCTTCTGGCAATAGAGTTGCAGTCCAAAATTTACATACACTTAGAAATTATTCCATCAACTGTTCCTGGAGCCGTTCCGTTTCTTGCAATTTTTCATTTGTAAATTGTACTAAATTCTCAGTATATCAATAAAATCATGTTTCAGAAGTCCTTCCTTATGCATAATATAATCATTTGCATTTGATTCACAGATTTGGGACGAATTGGGAATTTGTTTGCAGGACTGGTGTATTTCAACCACAGCTGGAATTTCTTCACCTGATAATCTTCCTCGAGTCTTTCTCAATGTACTTTGCCTTCAATTCAAGATGGCAGGCTTGAAACACCCATTTTGTTTTATAAATTAATCCTCAGTAATTTTGTTTACTAGTTGACACGTCTCCTTCTTACCTGAAGGAAATTGTCGGTTTTTCCACAGACTGTTTTCCGTAAGTCTTAGTATTTGCTTCATAATTTACTCTAAGAATTAAATTTGATTTTAATCATTAAATCAGGAATGCCAGTCAGACTTCTCTTCAGGGCCTGAAATTACAGCCAAGATGAATGGATTTACAGTCAAATTTTGAAAATTTACAGGATTTCAAATTTTGTAAAAGCCTGAAATCAGGCAATTGCCTGAAGACTGACATCTCTGATTAAATTCAAAGATCAATTCGTTTTTGTGTAAATCATCCATAGCATAATCATTGAGTTTTACAGACAAATGGATATAACACATTTCCCATTACAGTCTAATCTTTTCCTTTAACCCCAAAATCAATATCATACAAGCCTTACAGACTGGAAGGAAATACAGATATATTACCTACAGATCACCGGGAATGGTTGTAGCATTCCTACAAAGCCAGAAAGGATTTTTTTTCCTCTTAGCTACAAGCAATGGCCATGCTTAGAGGCAAAACACTGCGCTATCACAACATACGGGAAATCTATATACTTTGACAGCTGAGATGGGCTCACAACGAAAGGAAAAAAATGTTCTGGAGTTGTTTCAATGAAACATTTGCTAGCCATTCCTAGCAAGTATGTTGTGTATCTACTAAAGAGCAACCCAGGTGCAGATTCTGAAATATTTTTCAGCAAAGGTAAACAATTTGGGAGAAGGGTTGGAAACTGTTGGGAGATTTTAGAAAATTAATGTTCTGAGATCACTGGTGACGAATTGGCGAGAGTGGAAATTATAGTAATGGTAAAAAATGGATCTAAATTATGCAGGTGCAGTGGTGTACCAAGGAATTGTCTGGGAGGTGGGAGGTGGGAGGTGGGAGGGGGGCAGGTGGGAGGGGGGAGGAGGTGGGAGGGGGGGGGGGGTGGGGGACGGCTCAGATTTTTAAAGATTTGTTTCAAAAAAATGTACTTAATGAGTTGGCTCCAAAAATTTAATGTCTGACATACATTACACTATAATGGCCTACTGGTAAAGTGAAAGACTAAAATAGACCTGTTTGAGGGGGGGGGAGGGGGGAGGGGGAGGGAGGAGGGAGGGGGAGGGAGGAGGGAGGGGGGGAGGAGGGAGGGGGGAGGGAGGAGGGAGGGGGGAGGGAGGAGGGAGGAGGGAGGGGGAGGGGGGTGTTGTCAAGTGCTTAGACCCCTTGGGCATGCCACTGTGCAGGTGCAATTGTTACAGATCCATACTACAAACATTCATGTTATACAGACCACTAAAAATGGCAATAAACATCCACATTTAATCTCACGTCCAAAATAATACGGGTGATGTAGAATGAAAATAATCCCTCCATACAAATCATAAACTAGCCTGTTCCATCAAATGAAACTCTGTACCAAAATGACAAAGATTCTTTGATGAATCATACTGATAAAAAAAAAAGACGAAGATGATAAACACATCTTTTTTTCTGGGAGAGGTGCAGTCACTACACACATCTGTAAAATACTAGCGAGGATTTGCTGGAATTCCACCTGGCGCCATTGAGCTCAATGGTAATTCCCTCACGTGTGTGTGGTAGCATGGCCCCAAGAAGAATCAGGTGCATGGCTTAAAGGGGCACTCTCCTCCAGGACTTTGTCAACAGGCCAACCTACAGACCCCCTAAAAACATGTTCACACTGGGCTATGTCTGTGAAATTTTACCAAGACAATGGTAAAAATTCAACTAGGTAAATTTTATCTGGGTTCGCACATGGACTTTTCAGTGATCTGTAAAATTTGACCGAGCTCTTGGTTAAAGTAACTAGGTTAAAAATATGCTTCCTCCATCCTAACCTTGTTCATTGTAATGTAGAGCTTTATGGAATGCAGTTTGCTTTTGTTGGTGATGATGTGCTGTTACAAAGCAAAAACTTCAAGTTCTAGCCCACAATAGTCTACTATGACTGTCATCAACAAATGACAGTGCAGTGCTTTACAAAATGGCAAAGCGGCCATACTGAAAAAATCACACATGAGACATATGCAGTGTTCCTGTACTGTGTGACTTTCACACTGTGACAGATGTACAGTTTTCCCGTGCTACTTTACCGACTCACACTGTTCACACTGCTCTCAGGAAAGTTGATCTGGTTAGTTTGACCATGGAGCTATCTGGCCAGTAAAAGTAACCGCTGTATTGGGGAAAAGTTCCCGCGAGAAACGTTTCCTGCGCTGTTCGGACTACACTCGAAATGGGAAAAGTAATTTTCTCATCGCCAGGCCTCTGCTCAACGGATTAAAACTATTATTTTGTGAGTTGTCAGCAATTATGAGGTGATGTTGTAACAAAATGAGATTGCATCTTTAAAGAACACTACAGATGTTTTTTAGTCAAATACCTGTTCAGAATTGAAATGGTCTTACCAGGTTTTGTTGACGGAAGTCATGGTAGCCTTGTGAACAGTAATTGCAAACTTGGAAGAGGTATGGTGATGGCGCTCTCATGCTAAGCGAAGTTGCAGTAGTTCTGTTTTCCTAAGTAAAAAATGTTAAATGCATTAAGGATACTTAATTCTTAAAGCAACTGCCTGGAGAGTGTTTTTTTAGTCTGTTCTGGACAGGGCCCTTTCTATATCACCGACCAAGGAGAAGTATTTCTATATTTGATGACGGTGGTTTCATTTTTTTCACACATTTTCTTTTTCCAACTGCCCGCCTAATTGTTGACATCTTATACTGGCATTTCTTAAGGGCGTATTTATGTAAAAAAAAATTCTTACATATTTAAGAAACACTGTAAAGTTGGTATTATTTTCAAGTCACATCTGGTCTCGATCATAACCGTTGTTGTTCTTATTCCACAAGTTTGTGTGGTTCAAAATTTACTGATGGAGTTTAAAAACAAACAAACTTTCAGTTTAAAAATGGTTGTAGTTTTTGTCAGCGTCCCTTTTTTCTTGGAACATACTAACCAAACTGACACCACTAAACTTCTTTCACAACTACAACCTTCTGGAAATTTGAGCATGTGTAAACAATGTCTCCCAAGAGAGTGACATTTTTTGGATTGCAAGCCCTCCACTCCAGCTTAACCCCACCAAAGCCTCCTTCTCTGCCATGTTTCCCCTGGCCCTGTGCCCCTGACACAGAGATCACCTGTAGGGTCAAGATAGGGAGCAATATAAGGAGCTGGTGATTATCTAAAGAGGGGCAGGGTGGCGCCAGTAGGACTGAACCAGAGACCAGCGAGGTATCGCTGAAACTATCACAACACTGGCCAGAGGGAGAGTGAGGACGCTACAACTGAGGTGCAGGCCGTGGTTGGTTGGTTGGGGGAAGAAAAATCTCAAGCCAAACAAACCGAGGTGGATGATGGGGACGATTTGATGTGCACTTATTGGAGATTAGGAGGAGATTGGATAAACATGGGAGTGTTTGGGGAAATAATTCAACTGGGTTTGGCATCCATTTGTTGAAATCTTGGTATGCTGCTTCAAGTTGGAGCCAAGTTGGACATTTCTGACATATGAGGGGAGGAGTGATAATGACATTTTCCTTAGAAATGGGTTTGATTACAGAAACTACCCAATCACAATTTTGCAAGATAATTTCATACTTTTTGCATAATACCAAAAAAAAACACAAACAAATGTAAATTACCTAAAATTTTAAATGTTAAATCATCATGGATACTGATTGAGTGAAAAGTGCCTCAGTATTTCGTTTTGATTAGTTATGTAAGAACTACATAAATAATATTAAAAATCGTTCAAATTAAAGCCAAAAGAACTCCTACCAAGCATACATGTAGATAAGTAAAGGAACCACACTTGACCATTCTTGCATTTTTATTTGCAAGCACATGGATCTCTCCTTTCATATGGAAATCATTCAATTCATGTATGTTAATCAGTTTATATGCAAATCATTCTTGTATAGTATATATCATTTCACATGCAAATCTTCCTGTATGTAAATCACTTCATATACATATCAGACGGAGCTCTATAAGCGCTTAGTGTTGTTCTTCTTCTTGTGTCAAATTCGTCACGTGACAGTCACATGACAGTTTTCCTTGACGAAACTCTCACACACGCAAAGTCTAAGACCGCAGGCTGTATACTGTGCATGTGTCTATGACGAAACTGTCACACACGCAAGTCACCAACGACGCGGCTCCTGCACGAATTCGTGCTTGTTCGTTCGTATGACCTTCAATTTAAAGTTATGATAGATTTGGCGTATTTTAAATGCAACATTTGCAATAAGCACATAATATGAACGTGCACAAATACACTGTAAAAACAGAATGATTTCTTTTTTCCGGACTCAGATGATTGATTGAGCTCAGCTTTCACAGTTTTGGCAAAATTTCATGTTTATGCCGAAGTACTGCTTGCAATTGTTTTATCTGCTCAATCAAGGCTGCATCATCCCTTTAATACACACCTATCAGTATCATAAATCTACAAGTCAACTTTCACAAAGTCTAGTTTTGGCCACCCCTGTCTGTCAGAACTTCATCTTGCCTGCTCTTGGAATTCCATTCATTCTATTGGACAACAAAAGTTTCAGATTCTTCCATTTACATCTTAAGGGAGATCCTTGCTGTGGCAGAGTGGATGTGCCCAAGGGACTAATAGCCTAAGGGAATTTTGTCCTGGCTGGGGAAGTAGTAGAGAGGATGTTTAGACATTTACCTTCATGAAGAAATTCGTTTTTTGAGTCGCTGATGATTCAAGGTGTATAAAATGCTATGTTCCCCTTAAGTTATTACACAGTTATTTTAATCAAATATAGAACCAGCTTTCCTACAATTTTCCTCACTGAATTAGAATTAGTTTGCCATCTTTACAGTGGTTTTCCACTAGCTGGTATCAATAATGTTTGGTTTTAATAAGAGAATAAATATGTGCTGGGCCTGGGCGCTTGATAATGACCCGAGCCGAAGGCAAGACTGATCGTATTCTTTTTTTCAATTTCCACTTTTTTAATCAACAAAACAAATAATGAATTTCTTAATAGCATAAAAGTTGTGTATTTGAAAATTATTTCCCCAAAAAATATTTCGTCTGTGGCTGCCTTATATTTACAACAGGAACTTCTTTCTCAATAACTCTTTCCCTCTGATTTTTGAGACACACAGAGCAAGACTGATGAAATAAAATATTGATCAGTCCCCGTAACGTTACTCATCAACCCTGCCTCAGTATCAAACCATTTATACAATATTGATTCACAAATGGAGCTCCCCGGCTGTGCAACACAAGAAACACATTTTTATTTCTTCCTTGGAGAATTCCAGGCTGGAGATAAGAAAGATGGGTTACAGGTGAGGTAGATCATTCTGTCAGTGTTGGGTCTGCATGTCTCTACAGTGAGCTGGGGAGAGTAAGCGGGGTTCCGTAGGTCGGACGCTTCACAGCTCTTTGCACCGGTGACCCCACAGTGATCAGCCGGCCAGGTTTTCTGGCACCAAGACCAGACAGGCCGGCGCCAGGTGCAGACAGGACTGGGAAAGATTGGTTACCCCTGGTTTGACACCAGATGTTGGAACTGGAGGTGCCTGGAGGATGATAATGATGATGATGATGGTGAGCTTAAAGGCAGTGTACATGATTGGTCATTGTTGCAATTTTCAGAATAGGGCGGATTTGGGGGTTAGTATGTTATAGGAAATATCATTCCACTGACCTGTTCAAAGTTTTGCGTTGTTGGATGGCGAAAAAATGAGAGAAAAACGGCGCTCGTTTTCAACCGTCAGGCGGATGATAGCCATTAGTCAAGGCGCGCGTGGCTATCTGGGCGCGTGACGCGCCCCGGATATGCCATGGCGCCATCATGTCCGGGGCGTGCCACTTGTCCGGGTAGCCACACGCACCTTGACTAACGGCTACAGGGCAGTTTTCCAAGGATTTCCAGCTGGAAATCGTTGAAAAACATATATATTTCCACTTTTCTTAACAACGAAAGCACACCTGGTGCCATCATTTCACAGGATGATTGAGACTACTATTAACTTACAGTCTAGTAAGGTATTTCGTAATAGTTCAGTAAAACAAAATTGGAGGATTACCAATCGTGTACACCACCTTTAAAAGAGTGGGCTTGGCCAACTCGAATGTCAATACGAGCACTGCAGAGCCAATAACACTTTGCCAGACGATAGAAGTCAATTCATTTTAGTGAAACGGTTTTCTATGAATTGAGCATTACATAAGGATGAATAAAAAAAAAAAACCTAATTACATTTCCCTATATTTGGTTTAAAAATTCTGTTTATAACATATTTGAAGTCTGATGGTTCTGTGTTGAACGGAAGCTTATGATTTTATGCTTTATATGCTTAAAAATTACTTAAGTAAATTAGAAAAATAATCAGGGAAAGTTGTTCTTCTTTTATTACTAATGCTGTATCTAGGCATGGTGATAATTTCACGGTGCTGGGCTCGACCACATATTATTAGGAAACCTTCTCTATGTTTGGATTAACCTAAAGCTATCATCTCTTAAGCCGCATTCGAATTGAACTAACTGTTGTCAAAAGTTACCGTGCATGATTGTTAACATTCCACTGTGGTTATGCTTCCGCGCGTCCACACTTGGATTACACGGCTCGCGGAAAGTTCTTGGCCATCCTAAACTATGCAGTGGCATGTGGACGAAAAGCATGTGATCAAAATGCACATTTTACATTAAAGTGGCTGTCCACACTGGACTTTCAGCGACGTAAAACTGGCCACGTAACTCTTCCACTACACAGTTGGCCCTGTAAAAGTTCCCGCTGCAGAGGGATCAACTGACAACCGACGATCGACACTTGACAATTTGTAAAGTTTACCGGCTGTCCACACTGGATTTAAATTCGGTCAAATTGACAACAGTCTCCGTACGTTTTACCACAAAAAATGTCCAATGCAGCACGGCTTTATTTGTAGAAATAGACACAAACAAGTATCAATTGTTGTTGAAGACTTTGTTCCCGCTATTGAGCAATGATACTTTTAATATAATTCTGAGAAAGTGAGGCAATGGAAGCCTGAAGAACAGAACATTTTTAACATGCTGAAGCACTAAGTCACTTTTTTGCCTGAAACTGGCATCACTGGTGTAGACATGTACTGTTCTCATCCAATTTTTTAGTGTGTGTAGGAAGGGGTAATATTCTTCAGAATTTTTTTTAAAAATTGAACAAATTGTGTATTTTTCAGAATTTCATTAAATCTCTCAGAAAATTGTTGAAATTCTTGGACTATTTCTTGGACTATTTCTTTACATATATTTTAAAGCGGGAGGGGGGAGACAACAATTGGCACCTAGCCAGAGAGGCATGTGGCGGGGACGAGGAATATTATACAGACGAAACTATCATGAACCATTGACACAGCTTCAGTGTAGTGCACCTTTAATCACAAGTGAATGATAAGCCTGCTCTGTGTGCATGTGTGGGTTGCAGGACAGTGGACAAACCAAGCAAACGGTACCATATGGCCTGTGAATGGCTCACCATAGGACAGCTATACTCGTCACAGATGAATTCCTTATCGATGGCTACACTGTGGAACAGGAAGGTGTTAGCTTCAAAAGCCAAGCATGAAATAATCATGCAGCCCCCTTCTCCTTAAGCCGTGTTACCATTGGACTTATTTTTGTCAATCTACCGTGACTTTTCTGTAGAATGACAAAATGACGTCCAATGGGGACACGCGGTAACGTCCCTGTTGTAAAACAACCAGGCCGAAAGCGGTCACAGAATATATCCGTGCGGCCGAGGAAAGTCATCAGGGATGATAAAAAGTCCAATGGAAATAGCCCCTCACTGTGGAACTACTGCGACCACGTGGAAAACCATTGCGTAAGCAATGCAACTTCCTGTATTACGTCAACTACACAGCAACTATCACTAGCGTGTGCGCGATAATGGTGGTATGGTTTCCTGTCTCTTTGTGTATAGTACGCCCACAAGTAATTTCACGCAGTTGCACTGGCGCTTTGCAGCGGAGCGAACCGACAGACGACCCTGTACGTGCATACAACTACGTTTTTCGTCCGTTCGCTGCTTTGAAACATGGCAGATTTTAGCACGCGAAAAATTATGCTAGGTTACCGCGTCTATCCTGTTTAGGTCAAAGGTGATTGTGCGCAGCCCGCAACGTGTGACATTCTGCCAGCCTCGCAAGGCGAATAAATGTTCTGTCGCGGTTATAAAAGTCCAAATGGTAATGCACGGTAGAATTACGCGAAGACATGTCGCTGTAAGTTTTCACGAGGCCACGGAAAAAAAGTCCAATGGAAACACGGCTTTAGTGTATGGAGAGTACATGCTTTAAAACAGTCCCGAATCCTCCAATTTTAATATGATTTTCCACACACCCTAGGGAGTTAGGGTTAATATGCACTGTGGGGAAGGGGGATTTGTCCCTGTCAGTGGCGTAAATCTGTGTTTAAATGTGAGGGGTGCGGATGCTCAGGAATTTTGTCTTTCTGAAATCACCCTAAAATGTCACTCCCACAAGGGAGGGGAAAAATATATGCACCCCTCCCCCAACTAAGGCATGATACACAAGTATTCTCTTCCAGACACTCCCCTACAAAAACTGGTGCAATCCTAGATGCCCTACCCCCTACAAGTTAGACTGTAATTACGGTGCTGTAATATACAAAATAAAAACTAATTCAGCAAGAAGCATAAAAGGGTGCGATAATCCATCAATTGAACCTTAACCAGTTTGCGTCGGAGGACGTGTTAACACGATCTGCCTGTTTTTATACACGAGCACAGTTGACGGATTAAAACGTCAAGCTTGCCTCGACTCACCTCCGGGTGACGTCTCAACACGCTAATCCCTTATTTGTTTGTTTTGTACACACACAAAGTCCGAGAAGTCTGTGGAGGCGGACCGTGTGTTGACCTTGAACTTGGCCGCTGTGCATGGCCTGTTGTTCTACAATCTACGCTCCAGTGGGCACACCGGAATATTGAAATATATGAGGTTTCGGCAAAAAATATTGTACAAATACTGTTGAAATGACTCTTGCAAATCAGTATTTGTGGCGTTTGGCTGTATATCAGAAGTCGGCTGCTATATTTTGCCTTTTGTTTAAATTGAAATTTTCGGCAAAAATAATCCCGGCGCGAAGTGGTTAATTGTGCTATGAAGCAAGTGCGACAGATTATAAACAGAAAGGAGAGTAAATGTCCAAGGTTTTATGAGCGGATGGAGTCAGGAGTTTTCATACAAGCACCAGCCAAATATTTTTCCATCAAAATGTACATCAATATGCATTAATCCAACTCAGGCCAATTTTGCTGAAATCTCTACTCCGATGACTTCATCATCAATGTCCCAGCACATCAGGTGAGTCAACATCAAAGATTACAGAGACACAACTAATTGGCTTAAGAAGTCACAAGAGCTGGGCTGTTGGGAACAGCTAGGGTTGAGGACCCACTCCCCCCCCCCCTCCCCCCCCCCCCACCTTTCAATTAGGGCAGGTAGATACACTTTCAATCAATTACCTTTGCTCCTCCTCTGACCACAGCTGTAGTTCCCCTGACTGACAACCAACACCAAGCACCTCTGGATTGGCCGCTGGTGTGCAGTGGTGCCGGACAGTCTAGACATCATAACTCAACACATTTCACAGCTGGGGCTGGCTGCACTAGTGACTGGCCGGGGAACGTGATCAAACACTGGCTAGTGATACAAAGAAATAAAATGAGAAATACTGTAGGAATAATGAAAACAAACCTAGATGATGATGATCAAACTGCGAGGAGGATGCAGGAACAGAGAGGAGGAAGGGAAGCTGCATCACGCTGGCCATTGAGAGCAAAATTTCAATTCCCTGATGTTGATGATGTCATGGCTGTTCATTTTAACAAGCCCACGCCCTCTGAAGGTAAGTCTAGCTAGTCCAGGATGATACACATCTGTTTTCCTGTTTTTGCCCGAGCAAGAAGCATTTTGGAGAGAGAGTACCGGAAAAAATTGATGTTATTGCATTGTGTCACAGTTGATGAATAATTACTGAAAATTATAATTAATCTCTCACTGGCTGATGTGTAGAGGATCATCTCCCCAAGATAATCCAAACATGTGTACCGTGTCCCAAAAATCTAGTATTTCAGGGAGTTGCCTAATCTCTTCCTACGTGTAAATTAAAGAATACATACTTTTAAGATATCTCATTTGCTAAAGCAAAAATATTTGAGACTTAAAGTTAGTTTTATAATTTACATGTAGATAGTGACCTTTAGTTTACCTAAGTAGTATTCTAATACATAAAAGGCAAATAAAATGCTCTAAACATGGACCCAAAACAATTTTTCCCAAAATAAACACGGTCTTTCCATTTGAAGCAAGATATTGGACAGCGGGAACCCTTCCTCTTTTGCGTTGGTCATTGTGTTCCCGGAATCTCAAGTATTCCTTTCAGATATCTAGGGGGATGTGTTAGGTAACAGTCTGGAGTGTGTATAGAGTATAGGGACAAGAGAAGGTACCCATTGGTCCCACATTGTGCTGGGTATATAAGTAATGTAAACAGCCTCATTAAGAAGTGATAATATCCCCTCTTAATAATGTTTACATTACTGTGAAAGACTATTGGCTGTACAGGCCCAGTATAGGCAAGACGTTTGTGAAGGTACAGGAACCTGTGACAAGGAACTCACACAATAAAGCCACATTCTAGAGGTGTTAGCTGTGGGTGATTTGATGGGGCCACCCCCACATAAACCACAAGGGGAGCTGTGGTGTTTACCATGCAGTGGATGGAATAGGGTCCCTGCCTACATGTACACTTTGGTTGGCTCCAAGATATGAGTTGCAAACCTCGTATTGATAAAATGGAATTTTGAGGTGGCCAATAGAAATGTGCTATTTTTGTGTGGAGTGATTCTGCAAATGCCGTCTATTTTCTGCATCATGGAAATCAGTGGCCTAAAAGTTGTCACAAATAAATGATTTTTTACCATTTGATTCATATTTGAAGTAACATTTCTCCATGTTAAATACCAAACTAATCAAATTGTTCCATCTGAAGACAACTATGAATCTTGAGTAACATTAACATTGCCACTCGGGGTAAAATATCAAAGCAAATAAATTTAAAACTAAAACAAATAAATTTTATGAAATTTATTGCTCAACAGCTTAGCAAAGAGAAATGTAAGAGGAAAAAAAAATGTTGATCTGGACAAGCAATATTTCTCTTTCTTCCTGCTAACGGTCTTGCCATCTTTGATATTTTCTTGAGAAAATAATTACGGAAAAATTGCATTAAAACAAACAATTCTGGTGGAGAAACATTTATGCAATCCGGGCTATGCTATAAAGACTTCACTGATATATACATAACCCCAAACTGTCGGTTATAGCGTGGAGGCTGAGTGTTCCTGTTTGCGTCTCTTTAACACACTTGTACGAGAGACCTTTCCGATGGCTGGATAATTTATACCTGCATGTGTATATACAGCCTCTATCATGTTGGCGCCAGAGGGTTATGGCCTCAGGAGCAAGTCTAATAAATCCTACCTTCTGTGTACAAACAGGACCAACACGAATAGATTAACGCTGGCAAATTAAATTAAATTAGCATCATTTTTTTCTGCGCTGAAGTTGGGAGGCCGATTTGCATCAAGGTAATAAACAGGCGTGGGATACGGTTTAGGAATTTCAAGAAGTCAATTAGTTATTCAAGTTGCAATACTCCTTCAGCCATGTTGCTGGAACTTGCATGAATTTTAAAATATACAAAAGTCAGGGAGTATATATACAAAATAAATACATGGTATACCTCATTAAATAAAAGTCAATTTTTAAACAGTATAAGGCAAATTATGTAGCATTTCTTAGAGGAATTGTACAGTTTTGGTAATTATTGTAAATGAAACGTTTAAACACTATGGCTTACTTCAATTTGAAAAATTGACATAAGCAAAAATGAATGTGCACACAGTCGTACTTTCCAAATACTTCCGAGGACAATGCTTTGTGTTTCCTATTGTTCCTTTAATATAACCCAACCCCATAGACTAAGCACGTATTTTTACTTCCGAGGACCGATTTCAACAAAAGACCGACTTGCGAGGACTGAAAGGTTCTTTTGTATTTTCTTTCTCCTCTTGTCCTCGGACGTATATATACAGAACCTGTACACAAAATCACTGTGGAAAACAGAACAGTTTTGGCACTATTTTCTCCCAACTGGGATGATGGATTGAAATCAAACTTTCAAAGGTGTATTTCATGTTATGTTAAATCACACAAACTAGGAACACTGCTTGCAACAGTGTTGTCACCTCTCTACTTATGCTATATCATACACCTGGAGGAAATTTGAATCAAAACCCTAATTTCAGTCAATCTTACACAGTGACTCATGAGTGTGTTCCTTTGTTTTGAAATGCAAATTAACCATACTTTTATAGTGAAAACTAGTGTTCTTATCTCGTAAAATTTCCAAGATTCTTAAATTGGCAAACATGTCAAATCTTGACTGAAGACACCTGATATGCATCAGCTACCATTAGCAGATAAAGAGCCATTAAAGCTCTTTTTCCAATCTCTCAAACCAATATTTCTAGCACAGAGACAGACAGACAGACTCTGTGAGACAGGTAGGGCTGTCTGTGGTCCCTGATAAGTTCAAAGACAGCAAAGAGGAATGGGGCCTGTCAGACGATGTTTACGATACCTCTGCGAGATCTCAATCCCAAACTCTTCAACTCAAGACACTGGCACAAAAAAATGTGATGGTCCATTAGTACTGTGGCACCTCAACTTACAGGGGCCCCCATGATCATAAGTAACAATTTTATTGGACGGCAGGTTGGCGCCAGTCCTACCATGTGGGGCATCGTTGATGGAGCAGGAGACAGGCAATGCACCATAGGTTAGCCAATCTGCTCGGATATTATCACCGACTCTCAAATCTCCGCTTGTGATGAATCCATCTATCTGGGTATACCAGAGCTCCCCAAGCTAACGTAAATAACAGACAATTACTGGATACCACACAGATTCTGGCTTTTGGTGACTGGATGGTAGAGGTGTAATACTGGGCATTAGTACGGCGCCTGGGTGTCTGTGAACCTCCAGCTATGCCCTGCCCCCTGGCAGTCACTGTTGGACCAGTCTGTCAGGTTATTCCCCACCTAATTGAGACTAATTAGGAAATGTGACAGCTACTCTAAGTCACCATATCATGTGTTAAACACCAGCAACTGATCTACCTTGTGGTATGATTGGTTGGTTGATTGCTTGGTTAGTTGGTTGGTTGGTTGGTTGGTTGGTTGGTTGAACATTCAAGACATTTATCAATAGACTTGCCTAGTCTGCTCACTGTACACTCTCTGAGACCCTCTGTATTAGACATGGAACTATTCATTTTATAGCTCCATGGTATCAGTCTATGTCCTAGAGGAGACCAGCGTAGTCTCTCAATGGCCCTGAACTGAAAGGCAGGAAAATTATCTGCATCAATATAAGACAGGCCTATAGTCTCCTACTGTCCCCGTTTTAACAGAAACCTGATGATTTGTTATGTTTATAGGTTGACAAATATTGATTGATCTTTTGATAATATTTTCTTAATATATTTTTGCTTTCCACGCTTAAAATGGGTTTGATGAGCCTTGGATGAAGCAATGATTAAATATTAACTTTAAGAGTTGGGAGCAATGCCGAAGACAAATTTGAAAATCCTGGGAAACCGACGTTTAAAGTCAAGTACGGAATGAAAAGTCACTCCAGGCAGGATTTGAAGCATGTCACGGGAGCAGAAGATGGAAAAGTACTCCTGCACTACGGCAGTTTTTAACAAAACATTTGATTTTGTTTTGTTTTCATAGAGTAGAGACAAGGACAGGTTTTTATGAATAAACAATTTATATTTAATATTTATATTGAATGCATCTGAACAATTTGGAACAAACTAATTTCTTTCCAACTTAGCGAGAAAAATCCCAGCTATGGCACAAGAACAAAATTACCAGAAGGAGAATGAAGCTTGCCATTTCAAATTCAAACCACCCGCATGTTAAATAAATAACTCTCACATCACTGACAGATTACGTATATAAATCCGTAGTTTTGAACATTAATTTGGCTGAGATTTAAACAAAAATACACACAGCAAACACATTAAGGATTCTTGCTGAGGTTCAAGAACCAGGGAGGCATTTTGCCGGGATACTGTACTTTCTTCTTACACCGACCAATTGAATTACTCGTTACTGAAGTACCACGACTGACAGGCACATTCTTTGCGCAATTTAGCGCTGGCTTATCCTTCTAGCTTAATTCATTAAAGTGCCCATGTGAATATGTGATGAAATAATCGATACTTTAATTTGTGCTACTATATCCCTGGTGATGCATTCATTACAGTAGTATTTGTGGCTCGACTAGGGTACAACATTTAGAATAGAAATCACACAAAAATGGTTATGCAACTTAGTGTAACCTGAGAATGCCCTCTCTGGTTGATTTCTGACAATCAAGAAATGTACAAAAAACCAGGCCTTGCGCTAACTTTTTTCCTGGCTAGCCCACTGAGCTAGCTGACTGCAAATTTGACTAGCCTGCTTAGAGTTTTACTGGCCCGTAATTTCATAAATATAGGTATATCCTGTATTTATTAATACCGAAAGCATTATTTGGATCTAAATTTGAACAGGCAGGTTACTGAATTTTTCACTAGCCCACTGGGCAACCAAGGAGGCAAGTTTGGGTAGCCCGGAGTTTTTGACACAATGCCGACACCCTCTTCCTCTAAGACGATGATGTCAGACCCCTGGCAGAGGGCTGACCAATTCTTACTGATGTCGCCTTTAAAATAAGGTCAAGACATGAAAGAAATCAATTTGAAACATGTCATCAACATTCTACAAATCCTCTTTAGGCATGTCTTTCTAATATAGATATAAACATGCTTTGTCAATATTTTAGAAATACTGTCCAAGTATGATCAAGTTTCACGTTTGGTTAGTATTACTCAAAACTCACAACAGAATTCTGATAATAATCAAAAAGAATTTGAAAATATTTTTACAGGGTAACATAGTTGGAAATTAATTACTTTAATTTTAGCATATGTCTTGCTAAAATCCCTGGCTCTATGGCATTATGGGTTGATGACTTCTAACGAGCGCCCCAGAAACAAAGACACTGACAATTTGGGAGACCGCCAACATAGGGCAAGATAGCTCAGGTGGTAGAGCCAACCCGGAGGTCACAGGTTCGAATCCCGCTCCTGCCAGCAACTTTGAACATTACTTTAATTTTATGATTTGTATTGCTAAGCAGATTTTTCTTTCCTCCCGCACCAAATCTTAATATTACCATTTTCCTTTTAGACAACATTGTCAGTGAACGACAGAACGACAAAAAGGTTGCTGACCTGACCTCAAACAATAGATGATGATTTGTAAACAAAACTACACAATGGTGTGATCTCAGCCTGTTACAAAGTCTTGTGTATAGGTGAATCTAGTCCATAAAGACCTTGTTTTCCTGCTTATTTCCTGATTGTTAATCTTCACCTTTATGATATCCAGGTCATTAATACCACAAATCTCTAGACAAGCGGAATACACAGGTAGTATGCGGTTTGACTTCCTCTAAGGCTTAATCACCCTACCTGTCACCACTGTCTCATCAATGCTGCAAGATAATGGTAATAGTTGGAACAGACTGGGTTTTTTTGTTTTGTTCTTTTATCTCTTTACATCTATGCTGTGGATACAAATTTGGTGGTTACCATAAACGTAGTGTACATGTACATGATTGGTCATTGTTGCAATTTTTAGAAATGGGCGGATTTGGGTGTTAGTATTTTATAGGAAATATCATTCCACTGACCTGTTCAAAGTTTTGCGTTGTTGGATGGCGAAAAAAATGAGAACAAAAATGGTTTTCGTTTTGTACCGTCGGGCGGATGATAGCCTTTAGTCAAGGCGCGCATGGCTATCTGGGTGCATGACGCGCCCCGGATATGCCATCACGTCCAGGGCGGGCCACTCGTCCGGGTAGCCACGCGCGCCTTGACTACAGGGCAGTTTTCCAACCATTTCCGGCTGGAAATCGTTGGAGAACGGTATCTATTTCCACTTTTCTTGACAACAACAGCACAACTGGTGCCATCATTTCACAGGATGATTGAGACTACTATTAAATTACAGTCTAGTAAGGCATTTCGTATAATTCAGCACCGATCAAACTTCCGACTGTATCAATAATAACATCTGTCATGATTGCGACCAAAAGAGGAACAACGCACTGGAATTTGGAAACTTGCCACATATGCACTGCACCGCGGTGAAACAATGCCAAGCGCATGCGTGGTTTCCCTGTGAAGCATGACCTTGCGCTCGGGCCAGATGTACGCTTTCCTGAGCCGCTTTTACTGACTCGCACTGTCCGCACTGGACTTATTATCTCGGGATAAGTTACCTGGTCAGTTTTCCTGGGCAGTTGCCCGGTAGAAGTAACCGCTGGACTCGGGAAAAGTAATTGAGAGGAAAACGTCCTAGGCTGTCCGCACTGGACTTAAAATGGGAAAGTACCCATCGTCTCGGTAAGTTTTACCCAAAAAAGTCCAGTGCGGACAGGGCTTAATACATCTGGATTTAGTGTGGCTTCCAGCGTCTGTGGTTTCTTCCGTACTCTGAAGCACTGACCCTACATAATGGGGCAGGGTGTACATTTGAGGGTATATGGGGATTAGCCTAAATACACAATATTTATTTATATTCCACTCCCTCTTCCATCATTTGCCTCATTGAGAATGCAAACTGCCTTCAGACATTTTCATTCTATGGGCTCAAGTTAAGTATAACCCACCCCCCCCCCCCCCCAAACAAATAAATTTCAATCCCCTAATTTTGCCATTTTGAAAAAAAATTACTTTCAGCAATTACTTGTCAAGAATGTCTGTTTTTTTTCTCAAAATCAAAAACAAAATATTAAAATACTTTCCTGAATTATCAAAAATTAACATCAAAAATATAATAGAGCCGCCCAATCCCACCCTTCCAAAGTTTCCTTGTGGAGGAAATGTGAACACATTCCGAATCCTATAATTCAACGCACCAACATGCACTCTCTCTACCTCAACCATGTGCCTATCTCCTGCCTATGGAACCATTTCAGGTACCGTAAAGTTTCCGCCGATCTGTCTAGTTGAATAGCCCGCTGCGATAGCAGACAAGTGGTAACAATTGCCTCCCCACTAGATACATCCCTAAATATCCTGATCTGGAGAGGGGGGCAGAAATTGGAGCGGACAGGTTTCAGCATGTCGCTTATCAAGCAATTACCTGAGATACTTGCCCAACTTCCTGTACAAGGCAAAACTCAGGTGCTGTTAAGGAGCTCTGGGTGAGGGTACAGGGGTTGTACTTGCAGAATTCATACATCAGGTATGATAGAAGGGGACCTACCTATTAGGTGATGCTTGGATTGGACTTATATGTCAAATCAAGGCAGATAGGGGTGAGTGGGGTTAGAATAGCAGGTGTTTCACTTAATTGAGTAGGAGGGGGCAGGTGTAGTTTTCGACCAAAATGCAGTTCTGAGGATGGGCGTTAAAATCTGGGGCAGTTTGTTTTTAAAGGTAGTATACAACATTTGCTTTTGCTGTAATTTTTAGAAATAAATGGATTTCGGGGTTGGTATTTATAGCGTGCTAGCAACTACTGTACACTGACCTGATTAAAGTTTTGTGTGCATAGATGCTGGATAAACAGAGAGAAAAAAAATCTGTTCTAGTAGTCTGGTTCCCTGACCATACTTTAGACAAAACGTGGCAATTTATAGAGTTAGGTAATTAGCTGGTTGGGGAACTAGACTATGATATAAATTTCCACTTTTCTTAAAAACGACAGACACCAGGTGCCATGATTACACAGGATGCTTGAGACTGCTGTTTATTTCATAATAATTCAGTAGTTTTGTTTTTTTATGTTTGCAAATGTTGCTTACTACCTTTCAAACTACATTTTGAAAAGTTTAGGAAAGATATGGGAGATTTTTGAACAATTTCAGTCTTTCCATATAGTGATGGGCCTTTGCTTTATAAGCATATACATTTGGCTATACACTAATAAATATTCTCTTTGACTTGTTTTAGTCCACTATTTACAACTAATATATTGAACATTTTTTGATGTTCCCGTCATGGTTGGTACAGTGACCTTCTACAGTGTTCAAATAAGTTATGTTTTTATGGCAATGTGGTGTTTTTTTTAGGGGGGGGGGGTTTCCAGTATCCTGTAAAGAAGCACACCTTGGAACTTGAAGGGAAGGCTGCCAAAGTAATGAAAACTTTGCAGACATTACAAGTTATTTTGGGAGTGCTTTGTGTTTTGGCATTGGAGATTTTGGCATACAGGGATGAATACATTTTTTCTGTTATTTTTTATCAATCAATTCCCCCGACCCTCTGGATCCAGTTGAAATAACTACATCAACAGCTATTGCCAAGTAATCTTCAACCCAAGTATCTTCAACTAAAATTCCACTCTATTCCTGCCCCAAATAATCTTCCCCTTCAACTGAAAACTTGAATCTAAAACTGACACCTGAAATAAAGTGTCCCTTTGTACCCCTACAAATCCTTAAACTCCGCCCCTCATCCAACCCACACACTGAACAAAGCCTAACAAGTCTTCATGACAGTTGCTTGCCGAACCATAGCAACAATAATGAGAACAATAACAATAACATCAGGAGACATATACTGGTAATAAGAATCTCACAGAAAGGTCAACTGATTGACTTGTCTTGCCACAAATTGCATCATTACTGTCCGCATTGTTTGTTTTTTCAGACATATTTTGTGGTAGGTATCTATGCTCCAGGATCTGTTGCCAATTCAAGTTTCATGCTATTTCCTGATACGACCTCCTATAATCCATTCTCCTTTTGCAGGAAGGAAAATCACTTAGCGCTCACAGAGTACAAAACTCTCACCAGTACTGAGGACCCTTGAGTTTAAGGTTCTTTTTTCTTTTTAATAAAAGTCACCCAATACAAGGCTAAAAGACACTCTAGGTAAAGGGCTACAACAGAAGTGATGGGGCTGGCCACATTTATTCTGGTCATAATAACATGTTTCTTGACATCTTGGAAGTTTAGTTGGAGATTCACAGGACTTAAGTGCGGTCTGAATGAAGGGAAGAACCCCTTCTTCTTGTGGCTAAATCACCCTTCCATCACCCATCAAGCAACCAAATTCCTAACCACAAGTCAGTCAGTCATCTGCCACCCCACTTTTTTTCTTTTTGGAGAATATGGAAGAAACACTTTTTTGACTTGGAGGTAAAATTGCTACAGTTGAAATGTCATTATTAAGGCATCCTTCTCCAGTTTAAAGTGATGGATCGCCATAGCCTGTTAAATGATATCAATCCTATTCGCACAAATTTGAGAATTAGCGTCGTCAATAATAAGGACTTTACGCTGGGTGTAAATTAAAAAGTTCCTGTGTGGGTAATGTCAGATAGATCGTGTAATTTATTCGCACTGTTTCAAGGTTGCGCTTGGTCTCCAAGGGGAGTGGGGTGATTGAAATGTAAGTTTGCACGATTTCCGAAAATACACATTTACAGAAGATTAACCGGCCCAAAGTCACTCTGCACAGATGGGGAGGGCACCAGTGATGACTGCTTTGATAGAGTGTGATCTTTATCAGTGCACCGGCTCACAAACTGACACAGACTAGTCTGGCATCATGCGCTTAGTGAGCAAAATCAGCTTAGCCTTATTATAGAATCAGTCTCATATGATGATGAGAATTGATGAGAATTTGGCAATATGGATAGTTGTTCAGAACTTTGGGGCACAAAAAAGGTTGGTACATGGTTGCTTTACTAGGGTTATAGAGGGTGAGGGCATGAGGACAATTTGGCACATTGCTTTGAATCGTAGAACTTCTGTCTAGGACTTTCAAGTTATAATTTAAAGATGCACTGTCCATGCTCCCCAACAAATTGGATCTTTTTCTTCTGACCAATTTTCCTATTTTGTTTTAAAGATTATGTTTGTTTTCAAATTTTAGGCATCTATAACTGTCCGACAAAAAACTTTTATTCTTGGTTGTTTTCATGCCTCTAAGTCTAGCACACGAAAGATCTGCCCTCCAGGATCTGAATAATTGTTAGGCTGCATATAATTCGACATTTGTAAAGTACTTAATTGAGAAATAAAAGTGGCTGGATTTTGTCAATGTCTCATTCAAATATGAATATATTTTGTACTGCTTGAAAAATAGCGATTTAAATAAACATATTTGTTGGGGGGAGGGGGAACGAAAAAGAGCACAGACACTATATTTTCAAGATAAGACGTGAACATTTAAATGAGCTTATATATTGACACATACCATTCTGCCTATTTTATGGCTACCCATCATTGTCAAGAACCAAGTCCTTTGTCTATTTTAATTTGTATGCATTGTTTTGTTGGGGGGGGGGGGGCAACCATCATTTTCTAAAAACCCAGACCTTTATACTGGAATAAATCTCAAACGGTTTATCGTGGTATGTCAACCTCCAAGTATCAACACTCTTTTTCTTCCTCCAATATCAAAATGTGTGCAACCGCACCCCAGAAAATGCCTTTATATGGCCAATCTACGTCAACCTGCCTTGTCCCCATCTTACCAGCCATTGGTCATTATCTCACATCATCAATGATAAAATCATTTTAGGAATTTGTAAAGTAGTACAGAAGTTGTTTATAACTGTCTCAGGTAGCTGCAAAGGTTGGAAAGTGTAAGTTTAGGTCCATAGTGAGGCATTCCCTACAGCCCTCCCCAAAAAATATGGCTGGCAGTTGATTTATGCTTTGAACGCTCATTTCAATTGATAATTTTTTCGTGTCCTACCAATAACTCTTCTCCTGTGTGGAGCCTGTGTCAAGTCTTCTTACGAAACGAGAGATCCTGTGTATCTGATCGCACAGACAAGCCGGAGCCCGCGTGTTTACATGCCATTAGATATATGACATCCGCAACACCAAGAGAACAGTATGCGAGCAGCGTGTTTATATACATCAACGTGGTATTGCCCACCAACACGAGGCACACAAAATGCCAGGCGGATCAGAGCAGGCTCCTGCATTACCGATCTATGATTGATGATCAAAATTATATACCCGTTGGGAACAATGACCAGAGGTACAATGAATGGTAAGGGTATGGGGGATGCTGGGAGAGTTGACAAGCTAGGATACTTGGCAGAGTTTTGTCCATGTATGCTTGGAACAAACATATCTCATCTCTCCAAAGTGCGACAAAGTGTTATATAGACTGACTCTAAGCCAGTTCTTATTTATGAAATCGTATTTCATATCATGTTTGTGGACTCCTGGTGGATTCAAGTTGCCAGGCCCATGCTTTTCGAGCATGGCACACATGCAGAAAAAAATTTATTCATTTTTTTTTATTGATAAAAGTTAAGAGGGCCTGGCATTTCCATCCCATTAGTATCTTTCTCAAAGACTGAAGCTGATGAGTATATGGAAACTCACTGGTACAGATGGAAGTAGAAGGACTTTTTAAAAGGCAGTGTACTTGATTGGTCATTGTTGCAATTTTCAGAAATGGGCGGATTTGGGGGTTAGTATTTTATAGGAAATATCGTTCCACTGACCTGTTCAAAGTTTTGCATTGTTGGATGGCGAAAAAAATGAGAGAAAAACGGTGCTCATTTTCAACCGTCAGGCGGATGATAGCCTTTAGTCAAGGCGCGCGTGGCTATGGGCGCTTGATGCGCCCTGGACATGCCATGGCCCCATCATGTCCGAGGCGCGACACTTGTCCGGGTAGCCACGCGCGCCTTGACTAACGGCTACAGGGCAGTATTCTAATGATTTCCAGCTGGAAATCGTTGGAAAACAATATACATTTCCACTTTTCTTGACAACGACAGCACACCTGGTGCCATCATTTCACAGGAAGATTGAGACTACTATTAACTTACAGTCTAGTAAGGTATTTCGTAATAATTCAGTAAAAATGAAAATTGGAGGATTACCAATCGTGTACACTACATTTAAAGTGTTATTTTTCTAGCAATGCAGTTAATTACTCACTTTTTTTGAGATATCGAAGTAGAAAATCTGCCCACGTTATTGAATAATTACTTTAAAAATGTTGAATTACTGACAGCCAATCAATAGTTTAGTTTCTGCAAGGTGGATCTTTTTGTTCATTAAAGACGCAAAAACAACCCCAAATAAAAGCCTTTTTGTGAACAGGTGCAGGCACCCAAAAATATGTATGTATATATTTGTTTTCTTAACATACAATTTGAAAACTATACTATACAGAAGAAAACAATCCTAATTACCGATCAACATGGACACAACTTCAAAGATTGAGTAATCGTCATGTACCCAGGATATTTAAATTATAAACTTTTATTATAGAAAAAACTACATGAACAAACATGTACAGGGAAGTGTTTTGCATTGAAGTTAGTAGCATTAAGGAAGTTAATTTTTATGATATAAATATGTATATATATCTGAGTAGTTCAATCTCTAGGCTGGGGCTAGCTTTCTGGGTTTACGAAGCTGTTTGCATTGTGTTCCAGGGATGTAATCCTTAGTCTGGCTTGTGATTGGCTGGCATCTTGCCCGAGCGTTGATACATTGGGAGAATGCCAGTAACGAGTAGAACAAGAGGCAGCGGATATCCAGAGGTCTCAGGTTCGAGTTCCGGAGAAGATTGAATAATGGGCATATTATGTCTTTAAGCTCAATGGTCTATTTGATTATTGATCACGATTTGGTTCTCCGTGCATGATACTAGAGTCTAATATTAAATTCTGTGACAGACTCAGGGGTCACAGCTTTTGAGGTGTGGGGGGATACATACACATACATATGCAATAGTTTTCTGCTTGGTCAAGTTTTTGCTCTTAAAGGTAGTCTACACGATTAGTAATCCTCCCAATTTTGTTTTACTGAATTATTACAAAATACCTTTGAATTTTATATCGTTTTCCAACGATTGTCGGCCGACAATCGTTGGAAATAGTCTAGTTCTCTGACCTAATTCCCTGACGTCTATAAATTGCTCCGATTAGTCTAACGTATGGTCAGGGAACCAGACTACTAGAACAGATTTTTTTCTCTCTACGCAGACAACGATTTTTCCAGCATCTATGCACACAAAACCTTAAACAGGTCAGTGTTACAGTAATTGCTAGCACACTATAAAATGCTAACCCCAAATCCATTTATTTCTGAAAATTACAGCAAAAGCAATTGATGTATACTACCTTTAATCATTAAACAGTGTTTCTGGGGGATTAATACAGGCCACTTAATTATGTAGATACAATTTGAAGCCTGACCGGATTTAGTTGCATTATGGACATGATGACATTTCGTTCAACCAACAGGAAAACTCGTTACATGCTTTATGGTGAATACCAATCAAAGCATGCATTTTATGAAATGAGTGGCCATAATTGGCACAAACAATGCATTTTTGTTGAACAAAATTAAAAATTCTTCACAAGTTACTAGAAAAATAATGAACAACGATGCACTTAACACCCCATGTAAAGTGACCAGAGACGTAGTCGAGTCCATCACAAGTCCCTACAAGTCCCTGCAAGTCCATCACAAGCCCCCCAGTCCTAATTCAAATCACAAGCTATTAAAATGAGCTTTGACAAAGGCATTCCTTAGTCATTGTTCATCCAGTTACTTGTGACCGGCTTTATAAGGGACTTATGACTGGACTTGCGAAAGGACTTGCAGGGACTCTACTACAACTCTGAAAGTGACCATGATGCTGTCAATGCCAAAACAGTCTGTCAGGTATAAAAACTGCAGCATTAGCTATCAAAAAAGATGTAGCAGGATTGTAGATTTAGGATGAGGGGTGGGGAAATGAATGAGTGGCAATAAGAAATTAAAGAGCAAAACCCCCTCATGGGTTAAATATGAAACTCAAATGTAATAGTCTCTCATGACGTCCAACAATTGACACGTAGCGGCGTAACTTTCAAAATTTGAGAGAATTCTTGTCTTATTCGGTGTGGAGGTCACAATCACCAATATTCCACATTATCAACTGCAAGCTTTCCTGGGAATCTTGCCAAGAAACAGAGACCTTCGGAGACCACTTTATCTTTACCGCAGTGACCTCTGAACCCCCATTTCCTTTTAATGTAGTTTTAATATTTCTGGGCTATCTCTGGGGTTCACCCTTTTAAACAAAAATAGGAAATACATATAAGGTGAGGTATTTATTTTGCGTCTTCTTTCCTTGTTCCGCAATTTAACTGTAACTTGATTCCCACAAGTGAAGTTCTTTATGAAATGTATTTTTGATGGACAACTACCGGTATCGCTTTTCAAAACAGCTTTTGTAGGCATGTGATATAAATTTACAAGTTCTTTGTCCTTCTGCATTTTTGGTCACAAATTAAGAGTAAACAAAACTTGCTAACTTCAGTCAGATCTGCACTTTTGAAGAAAAAGCACAAGGAAGGTATAAAATGACGACAAAGAAAATCCTCTACAATTGCACCTCCAGCTCCAGCTCAGAGTTTAAACTTTGACCAAATTGGCAAATGATCTCAGGTACTACTGCATTGCTTTGAGTAAAATGACTCCTTTTGACTCCTTTATTTTGCAAGGAAACATCGAGTCGAAGTCTGTTTGAAATCATTAACATGGATTTGAGGGACAAAGGGAGGGACAAAGGAATTTTAATTGTCGTAATTGTCTATAAGAGTACATGTGACTTTTTAAATGTTTTTAATGGTTTTTTTTATGCGAGTTTTTAATTACCCTTGTGGGATAAATAAAGATTGACTATACAAGTGTATAAGAAAAGTAGAAAATTGAGACCGAGTTATGTAATACATGGACTTCTTATCTACAATGTTTGTAAAAAATAGCAATTAACACAATATTTTTATTGTGCAATATTTGATTTCCAAAAGATGGATGTTTTGTAATGCTTTGTTATGTTTATGCCCATGCTTGAAGCCAATCCATGCCTTTTTTCTTCACTGCTTGCGGAGAGTGCAGGTTTCGAAAAGCAAACAATCAATTTGAGGTCAAATTGTTCAACTTTTCAAATGATTCTTCAACTTTTTAAATGAAATTACATGTACATCAGCCAGCAGAACGACAAACTCTGAAAAAAGTTATTTAAAAAGAAAAAAAAAATGCTTTGATCTGAGGATTTAAAGTTTAGAAAGAAAAAAACAATGTGTTTTATCTTTGTGAAATCTTAATTTAAGTCCCCAGAGAAAAGTGATGGGGGTGTCAAAACTTTAAGCTAAACCTATCTTACATGATCATGTAAGCACAAGTTCATTTTTCCAAGTGTCTTTGTGT